>VZQC01011446.1:3862242-3905478 GCA_009823505.1 Rhizomys pruinosus | reverse complement strand
AGTAAAGAAAGACAACATCATGAACTTTGCAGGTAAATGGATGGAGCTAGAAGACATCATGTTAAGTGAAGTAACACAGTCCCAGAAAAACAAACGACAAATGGTATCTCTCATATGTGGATGCTAGTACCAATAACTCAGTTATAAATATTTCTTGTGGAGAGGGATGCATATTAAAAGAACAACAACAGAAAGATTGCATCAGAAAACTGACTGAAATGGTGACTTGGGAAAGGTGGGAGGGGTGGGAGAGGGACACAGGTGTATATTCTATTGGTGCATTTTTTTACATTTTTTTTAAATTTTTATTTATTTCTGTATGTGTATCAATGTACTGTCTGCATGCAGGTCTGTGCACCCGTGTCGTGCAATGCCGTGGAGGTCAGAAGAGGATCTCAGATTCCCCTGGAACTAGAGTTCTCCTCGACTTGGAGTTTCTGATGGTTCTCGGCCGCCATGTGGGTGCTGGGGTTCGAACCCGGGTCCTCTGTAAGAGCGGTCGGCGCTCTTATCCGCTAGGCCATCTCTCCAGCCCCCGATTGGTGCATATTTAATTGACGTGAGTTCAACAAGTATCCAGTTTTGTCCAGACTCTGTCTACAGAATACATGGTGTTTTAGGATTTAGTAAAAGTAAACATGTGTGTATTAAACAACATTGGTTTAAAGGCTGATAAAAATGGTAATGTATCTGAGCTACCTGGTGATATAAATTGCTGTTGTCCACATTAGCTTTAATTAAAAACTGTATAACAATTACTTTGGGATTGGTGTAAACAAATGTTCTCTTTAATTTTGCTGTCATATAGTATCACCTGGTAGCAATCTCTTTCACCTATAGGATGATTTAATTCAAAAATAAAGATTTTTCCCAAGTTTATCACATTCAGAAGAGTGTTGTTTAGTCTCCATGTGTTCTTGTAGGTTGTAGGATTTATCCTAGTGTTGATATTGTTTTATTGCACTGTGGTCTGATAGAATGCATGAGATTATTTCAATCATTTTGTATTTGTTGAATTTTTTCCTGTGTCCCAGTATATGGTTTATTTTGGAGAATGATCCGTGAGGTGCTGAGTAGAAAGTGAATTCTCTGGTGTTTGGGTGAAATATTCGATAGATATCTGTGAGGTCCATTTGGAGTATTGTATCATTTAGTTCAGATGTCTCTCTATTTATCCTTTGTCCTGTTGATCTGTCTAAAGGACTTAGTGGGGTAGTGAAGTCCCCTACTATTAGTGTGCTGGAGTTAATTTGTGCCTTGGGATCCTGAAGAATTGTCTTTCTAAAGTTTGGTGCACTGGCGTTTGGTGCATATATATTCATGATTGTGAGATCTTCATTGTCAATTGTTCCTTTAATAAAGATACAATGGCACTCTTTGTCTCTTTTGATTTCTTTTGCTTTGAAGTGCATTTTGTCTGATATTAGAATAGCAACACCTCCTTTCTTTTTGCTACCATTTGCTTGGAATATTTTCTTCCATCCCCTCCCCTTAAGTTGGTGCCTATCCTTGAAATTGAGATGGGTTTCTTGTATACAGCATATAGATGGGTTTTGTTTCCCAATCTATTCTCCCAGTCTATGCCTTTTGATTGGGGAGTTTAGCCCATTAATATTTAAGGTTATAATTGAAAGATGGATGTTGCTTCCTTTCACCTTATTATCCATTGGGACTTTTAGATTCTGATTCTATTCCTACAGTTATGTTTTTATTAGTTTCTTTTCCTAGGTGTTTGAGGATTGTTGCTCCTTTCTTCTGCCCTTTGAATTGCTTCAAGTATTTTTTTTTTTTTTTGGCCTTTTGGAGACAGTGTCTCCCCATAGCCCAGGATATCCTGGAATTCGCTCTGTAGACCAGGCTGGCCTTGAACTCACAAAGATCTGCCTGCCTCTGCCTCCCAAGAGCTAGGATTAAAGGTGTGCACCACCGCACCTGGCACTTCAAGTATTTTATGTAGAGTTGGTTTTCCAGACATGTATTCTACCATCTTGTTTATGTCATGGAAGATTTTTCTCTCTCCTTCAACTATAATCGACATTTTTGCTGCGTTAAGTATTCTGGGTTGGCATCCATTGTCCTTTAACACTTTGCTTTGCTCCATGTTCTTCTTGCTTTCATGGTTTGCACCAAGAAGTCAATTGTAATTCTGATGGGTTTCCCTTTGTATGTGACTTGTTTTTTCCTTTGTAGCCTTCAGATTTTTGTCTTTGTTTTGGGCATCTAGCATTTTAACTATGATGTGGTGTGGGGAGTTTCTTTTCTGATCTTGTCTATTTGGAGTCCTATGTGCTTCTTGTATTTGTATGGGTTTGTCTAATTTTAGTTTGGTTAAAATTTCATCTATTATTCTGTTGAAGATTTTATCAATACTATTCTCTTGAGATTCTTCTCCTTCCTCTATTCCTATGATATGGAGGTTTGATCTTTTCATAGTGTCCCATATTTCCTGGTTGTTCCACTTTTGTGTATTTGTAAATTTTTCATATTCTTCATTTGAGGTTTTTAGTTGCTCTGTGTTATCTTCCAGATCTGATATTCTTTGTTCTGCTTCCTCTATTCTACTTCTGAGGCTTTTTCCTTTCCTTTCTTCTTGATTGAATGAGTGTTCTAAATCCTTTTTCATTTCATCCTGTAAGTTTTCTTTAGTATTTCCACTTCCTTTTTGAGCTTCTCAATCTCTTCTTGGTGCTCCTTACTTCATTGGTTGGCTTCCTTTTTAGTGTTTCTACTTCCTTTAGGAGTTTGTTTTTTTCTCCCTCCATTTCCTTCTGGAGTTTGTCAGTCTGTTCCTTTAGTTCTTTCCGAAGTTCATCACTGTATCCCTCTAGGTCCTTTTCGAGTTTTTCATTCTCTCTCTTTAGTTCTCTGAATTCTTCTTTATTTTCTTTAACTTCTCTGCATAGGTCTGCTATTATTCCTCTAAGATCTGTTCCTTGGGTCACCTCCAGGGGGATCCCATTGTAGCTATCTCCTACAGGTTTGGTAGAGCCTGGTGTGGGATTATCCTGCACCTTTCCCATGTTGTCCCTTCGTTGTGTCCTTGGCATGTGTATTTCCCTTTTTTGATTCAAATCACACATATCTTTCCTCTATGTTAGTGGCTGGTTTTGCTTGCCTCCTTCCAATGGATAAAAAAAAGGAAAAAAAAAAAAAAAAACATTGGAAGGCGGCAAGCAAAACCAGCCACTAACATAGAGGAAAGATCAGGTGATTTGAATCAAAAAAGGGAAATTACAACTGCCAGGAGCACAACGAAGGTGCCAACACTGGGAAAGGGTGCCAAAATGGATAATTCCCCACCAGGCTCTACCAACCTGTAGAGATAGCTACAATGGAACCCCCTAGGTTGACCCCAGGTAACGATCTTAGAGGAAATATGCAGACTATGCAGAGAAAGGTTAAGAAATAAAGAAGAATTCAGAGAACTAAAGGAGAGAACATGAAAACTCGAAAAGGGACACTAGAGGGTACAGTGATGAAACTTCGGGACACTAAAGGAACAGATGACCAACTGGCCAGAAATAATAGGGGGAGAAAAGAAACAAACATCCTAACGGAAGTAGAAACACTAAAAAAGGAACAAACCAGAAAGTATGGGAGCACGCAAAGAAGAGATTGCAGAACCTCAAAAAGGAAGTGGAAATACTAAAGAAAACTTACGATGGAAATGAAAAAGGAATTTAGAACACTCATTATAAGAGATAAAGAAAGGAGAAAAAGACCTACAGAAAGTAGAATGAAGGAGCAGAACAAGAATAATCAGATCTTTCTGTTAAGTATAACACAGAGCAAACTAAACACCTCAAATGAAGAATATGAAAAATTTACAAATACCCAGAAAGTGGAACAACAGGAAAGTATGGGGGGGACACTATGAAAAGATCAAAACTCCATCATCAATGAGGAAAGAGAGAAAGAGAGAATTCTCACCGAGGAATAATTTTATTTGAATAAATATTTCAACCAGCCTAGACAGAATAATAAGAAGATGAAATTTTATAACTAAACTTTCAACTAAAATTATGACAAACCATACACAAGAAACCCCAAAGCAACATAGGACTCATTTTTTTAGCCAAGAGAGATCACAAAATATGAGATAAATGCTCCCCACACCACAGATCATGTTAAAAATCTAGATGTCCCCCAAAAACAAAAGACAAACAAATCCTGAAGTGCCTACAAAGGAAAAAAAACAAGTCACATACAAAGGGAAAACACATCAGCATAATTAACAAATTGACTTCTTGGTGCTAAACCATAACAAACAAGAGAGAACATGGAGCAAAGCAACAGTGTTAAAGGACAATNTCCTCCTTGTTTATGGAGTATTGACTTGTCTGGGATTCAGGCTTTCAATTTTGTTTATATATTGGCTATTGGAATTCTATGTCACTCTTCCCTTCCTGTTCTGAAGGTTCTCCAAAAATTTCACTTGGATACTCTCTCATCAATTCCAGTTGGTGGTTGGGGGGTATTCCTGACTTAGCCCGCCCTGGTACCTGTCTGGAGTGACTTCCAGGCTCCTGGGGCCCGTCTGCACAAAGACACAGAGGCACCAAACCTGGCACCACCAACTGTATAGATGCAGGGCAGCTCCACCCAGACAGCCACTCCCTACAAGGGTTCAGCTTTGAGACCGTTTTCCAGCAACCAGGAGTCAATCTACCCTAAAATCTACCTGTCTGGAGTGACTTCCAGTCTCCTGGGGCCCGCTGCAAAAAGACACAGAGGCACCGAACCCAGCACCGCCAGCTGCAGAGGTGAAGGGCTGGTTCGGGTCTGTTTTTTGTCAGTACCAGGCTGTCTTTATGACTATAGTCCTATAATAGAGCTTGAATTCTGGTCATGTAATCCCCTCAGTATTGCACTTTTCACTCAAGGTTGCTTTAGCTATTTGGGGTTTTTTGTTTTTCCATATGAATTTAAGGATTTTTTTTCTAAGTCTGTTAAAAAGCTCATGGGGATTTTGATTGGGATTTCATCGAATATGTATATTAATTTGGATAGAATGGACATTTTTACTGTATTAATTTTTCCAATCCATGAGCATGGGAAGTCTTTCCATCTTTTGATATCATTTTCAATCTCCTTCTTCAGGGTTTTAAAATTTTTGTTGTAGAGGTCTTTGGTGTCTTTGGTTAGGTTTATTCCTACTCATTTTATTTTATTTTATTTTATTATTTTTTTGAGGCTATTGTGATTGGGAAGACTTCTCTCTTTGGAACATCGTAAGGTTGACCTCTACTAGAAGAGTCCATTAAGCTCTGTTTACAACATTGAATCACTATTTTAGTCCAAACTTTCAATGTTTTCCATATTCCTCCTCAAAGCAACATGAGTCAGGTTCATCACAGCAATACCCACTCTCTGCTATGAACTTCTGCATTAGCTTCTTTTCTGTGAATAAACACCATGACCAAGGTCACTTATTGAAGGAAGAATTTATTTGCCTTATAGCTCCAGAGAGATAAGAGTTTATCTTGGCAAAATGGGAATGACAGGAACCCAGACCTAGCCAGATTTGAAAACTGAGCAGGCACATATTCAAGTAGGTACAGGAAGCAGAAAGAGCCAGAAACTGGAAATGGGGTGTGTCTATGAATTCTCAAAGCCCACCTCCAGTGACAAGCTTCCTTAAGCAAGGACAGACCTCACTGGAATTCCATGACCTTCCCAAAACAGTGCCACCAACTGGGCCCAAGTGTTCAAATACTTGGAACATATCAGGAACATTCTCATTCAAACCACCACACTGTTATAGATTCATTTTATCTAGAACATCTTTGATGTGTTCCTCTTTCTGATGGAATCCTTCAAGTACCTTCTGTAGAGGTTGCTTACTTGTCATAAATTTCTTTAGACTGTTTATCATCGAAAATATTCCTTTCTACTTCCATTATGTCATACAGTTTTGCTGTATATAGTAGTCTGTGTGGAAAGTTGTGTGTCAGAGCTTGAATAATTCCATGCTCTTCTGACTTTAAAAGAGCAATCCTGACACTTTGTTGGGCTTGCCTACTTATGTGACTACTTATGTGTCTTCAGGTTTAGTTGTTCAAACTTTCAATATATTTGTTTAATTCTATATATTTAGTGTTTTAACTATATTATGATGTGGAAAATTTCTTCTCTGGGTGTTTTAAATGTTTCCTGTACCTAGGCAAACATTTATTACTGTAGACTTGAGAAATTTTCTGTTATGATTTCACTGAATATATTTTGCATTTGTGTGTGTATATGTATGTGTATGTTTGAGGTTCTTTTTTTCAAGCCAATTTTTATTGAAGCTTTGTGCAATTCATACAAAATTTAAAATTAAATCTAGACTCATGAACTTCTCCTCTTCCTTCTCCTCTTCCTCTTCCTCCTCTCCCTCTCTCCTCCCTCCTCCCTCCCTCCCTCCCAACCACCCTTCCTTACTTCCTTCTTCCTCCTCTCCTCCTTCTCCTCCTCCTCCCTCCGTTTTTCCCTCCCTCCCTTCCTTCCTTCTTCCTTCCTTCCTTCTTTCTTTTTTCCTCCCTCCCTCCCTCCCTTCCTTCATTCCTTCTTCCTCCTCTTCCTCCTCTCCTCTTCATTCTCATCCTTCTCCCTCTCCCTCCTTTTCTCCCTCCCTCTCTCTCTCCTTTCCTCTTCCTTCCTTTCTTCCTTCCTTTCTTCCTTCCTTCCTTCCTTCCTTCCTTCCTTCCTTCCTTCCTTCTTCCTTTCCTCCTCTTTCTCTTTCTCCTCCTCTTTTCTCCTCCTTCCACTCCTTCTACTCTTCCTCCTCCTCATCTTCCTCCTCCTGTTCTTTCTCCTCTTCTTTGCCTAAAATTCATAGATTTAATCTTTTCTTAGAGTTCCACAGATCTCTGCAGTTCTGTCTGTACCTTCTTGTGAACATTTTGCATGGTGTATTGAACTTTCATTTCCAGTCCTTCATTCTGTACTCACTACAGAGTGTTCTCTATATTGAATTCCACTTTCACATATTCAGTGCATTCTATTTACCTATTTGTTTGCATTCTCTTGGAATTTATTTAGGAGCTTATTTGTGTCTTTAATTCAGTTTCTTAGGACATAATTATCATCATTCTGAGTTTTTTGTTGAAATTTCATCTAATATGCTTCCACCACAGGACATTACTATTGGATTAGGAATTTTTTAATAAATCACAGTTTAGGTTTTTGTGTTTCTTGTGCTTTTCTGTTGGTATTTATATATTTAAGATTAAGTTGTTGGTTGGATTAATTTTTTAATCTTATTTTTTTCAAGGAATGTGTTTGCAATGCTCAAGAGACACTAGATTAAAGTAGGGTCGGGGTCCTGTTTTTCTCTACTAGACTGGTGATCACCATAGCTGGTACTCGTATTCTCCCAAAGCTGACTATTGTTAGTTTCAATTTCAATATTAATGTTTCTTCTTAGACTCTCAGATATCAGCCATGCCCTAAGTGTTCCTTCATGATGTGTCAGAGATGCTGATCACATTCTGGGTCATCATTCACATACTAGATTTCAAACGCTCTTGTTCCCCTTGATGGTTTTTGTGAGGTTGAGAGTGAGTTACAGATGCTGAGCCTGTCATTGGCCTTCAAAGGTTGGGTCACAGATGTGGGTCACACAGTACAGCTGGTTCTTTTTGTGTGTGTGTGTTTTTTTTTGTTGTTTGCTTATTTGTCTAGGACAACTACATTTTCAACCTTGAAAAGAATATCTGATGTGTACAAAATAATTGCAATATAATTATGCTAAACTTATATAAAATATATGTAGCTATGGTGATAATAGCTTTCTTTTAAGAAAAGAGTTTGGGTATTTTGGGGACAATCATAATGGTGGTGTTTACTTTTAAACTTCTATTTACAGGGCTGGATGAATGGTTCAGTGGTTAAGAACACTTGCTGTTCTTCCAGAGGTCCTGGATTCAACTTCTAGGACCCATATGGTGGCTAAAAACTTTCTGTAAACTCCAGTTCCACGGGATCTGACACCCTCTTCTGGCCTCTGCAGGGCTTTGCATTATACATTATACATGTACATATCTGCAGGAAAAATACACATATAGATAAAAATAAATAAAATGTAAAAATAAGTATCTATTAATGATTGCTTTTGAGATTATGCTACAATTCACATCATTTTAACTCATCAAGAATAACATTTTTAATGTCTTGAATGCAGGTAACAGCAAAGATTAGAAAGTGATAGATTAAATTAAATGTTGACAGAATATGAGTTTTTGCAGTTCTTATTTGCTTAACTAATAATATGAGGAAGCACTCACTTCTACTGAGTTAATTTTTTTTCTTTATCTTTTTATTTTTTTTGGTCTTTTTGAGAGAGGGTCTCCCTTTAGTCCCAGCTGACTGGGAGCTCCCTATGTAGACCAGGCTGGCATTGTACTCACAGAGATCTGCCTGCCTTTGCCTCCTGAGTAATGGTATTAAAGGCCTGCTTCTTTATCTTTTTTTATAAACATATTTCAAATGTTAAAGATGGAATTATGTGTTACAATCTTGTACAAATGGTTGTGTCTCTCATTAACCAGTCTCCTCATAGTACTAGCTGTTCAGAGGAAATTTCCTCTTTGGGTGGGAAGTTCCCACAACCTAGAAACCAATTACAGAGAACCCCACAACCCCACCCTACTCTGCTCTTCCAGGTTTCCCTAACTAGACCAGACTTTATTGGGATTGGCTACCATATAACACTGTGGAAGTTTCCAGGTTTCCCTAGTAATTAAGGCAACAGAAGTAGAGAATTTTCCATTCCCAGACTAGATCAGAATTTATTGTGATTGGCTACAATGTAACACTGGGGACGGGGATACTCACTCCAGCCACAGCTGCAGCTGGATCTCCAGATCAACATGGCAGCCTTCCTGGCAGCAGCTGCATGCCGTCCCCTCCACCATCATTAGTTGCTCCCTGTGCTGAGCTTGTAAATAGAATGTAAACATCTGTAGAAGCATGTGCAGGCGGAGGACTATATAACTGAATGATTAGGTTGACCTTTTCAATGATTGGATATGCTTTGATGTGTATCCAGCTCTCTGTGCTGATTGGTAGAACTTCCTATATACCCCTGTACTGGAAAATAGAGTTCTGAGTTTTGCCCTTGTGCTCCCGGAAGTGGTCTTTTGCTCAGTCACACTTATCTTCAGTAGAGATGGGACCAATGACCAGTTGAGTGAAGGTCCACATTTCCTTATGGTCATGCACCACCTCGGGCTCTTACGACTTTCAAACCTCTTTTCAGAAATGGTCCTTGAGCCCTGGGTGGGTGATGTGCTCCACAGTAAGTGACACATCTTCAATGGAACCTCTACACCTATGGCTTACATAACATGGTGGAACAAGAAGTAGAGAGAATACTAATGATCTCTCAACTCTCATTAGTGTATCTCCCTCATACAAAAGAGGGTGATGAACATAGAAGGCTACAATGTACCAAAGTGCAGAGAATAAGAGACTGTAGAGTGTGCGTCCCTGGAGAGGACTCCTTGAGTTTTTTAGATTTTGAGAATTCCATGCACGCATATTGTATTTGCATCATTTCCTCCCTATATACCTAGAGAAGAGAATAGGAGTCAGGGGAGCATACCTCAGCATAGCAAAGGCCATATATGATAAGCCCATGACCAACATAATTCTAAATGGAGAAAATCTTGAAGAATTCCATGAACATCAAGAATGAGGTGAGACTATCTAGTATCACCACTCATTTTCAATATAGTGCTTAAACTTCTAGCTATAAGAATAGTATAACAGTAGTAAATTAAAGGGAATTAATAGGAAAACAAATTAAATGTTCTATTTTCAAATGATACACAACAGAGAGCCCCAAAACTCCATCAGGAAACTTTTAGAAATGATCAACGTTTTTATCAAAACAGCAGGATAAAATCAACATAAAAATCAACCAACTTTTTATATCATAATAGCAGGCATGATGAGAAAGGCATCATGGAAACACATCCACAATAGCTGCAAGAACAATATAGGAATAAGCTTAACCAAGGAGGTGAGAAGAGCTCTAGAATGAAAACTTGAAAACTGTGAAGAATGAGATTGAAGAAGACAGTAGAAGATGTAAAGTTCTGACGAGGCTGACATCCCCTTAGCTGCTTAATCCACAGGCTGGGAATCTCAGTAGTCCCCATCTGGCATTGAAGGTTTGGAGGATTCTTGGAGAGACAAGAGTCTTCAGTCCATATTAAAGGGTTAAAAAGTTGGGTCTCAGGTCTTTGAAGAGTGGCAAAAGCAGTGGCAGCCACAGAATAAATAAACTTGCCAGTAAGAATTGAAGACAGGCCAAACAACAGTGCTCTCTCTTTTTTCTTTTTGTCTTTTTGTCTTTTTACTAAGATTTCAAGTTTTATATCTGAAGTACAATTTCTTTGGTCTTACTGATTATTTCTCATTTTACTTTCCTTTTGGATGCTTAAGGCCATGCAGTTAGCCCAGATTAACCATGGTTTTTGTTTTCTTGAGGTTAGTTGAGGATCTGGTCCTCAGGGGTCTCTCAGGGTTTTTTTTTTGGGGGGGGGGAGGGTGGGAGCCCCTGGCTCCTTTCAGTTTTTCATTTACCAGTTCCATCCACTCAAGGACAAAATCAGGTCTTGCTACACCAGGCTTCTTTTTCTGAAGCATGAGCAGATTTTCCTCTTTATAGACTGGACACTGGCTGAAGTCCCATTAGTTGATCTCCAAGACCTCCATAAACAGGAAGACTAGTGACCCGCATTTGCAGGACATTTCAAGAGATTCCCTCACCCACTTGTGATTTTTAAATTTTATTTTATTTTTTCAGGAGTGCACCAATCCTTGCTGTGATGCACACAAATGTGTACTGAAGCCAGGGTTTGATTGCACCGAAGGAAACTGCTGTGAATCTTGCCAGGTGAGACCCTTTGCTCCAGAGGTTTCTGGGTTTTTAGTTTAGGTGTATGTAATAACAAAGCACTGCCTGGCCATGGGTGGCCCTGCACCCGTAATTCCAAAATGTGGTATCTCTTATTAACATCCAATAGTGATTACTCTGAGATTGTCAGCTGTCTGATCCTCAGGTGGTATTCTGGTCTGGAGAACAGGGAAGCTGGAGAGCTGCCATTGTTGGACTCCCCGGCCTGTATCATGGGGGATCAAGACATGATGTGTGCTTAATGGACTTCATTTGGGGGACTATGGGAGGGAAAGACCCCAGTGTGGAGCACAAGGGCAGGATTGATGGATGTTTGGGCTTGCCAAGAAGGAATCTCTGAGCACTTCCTTAAGGAAAACATGACATCTTATATATATACCCTATATATATATATAATATAAATATATATATAATAACGTAATGCATATATATGTATATATATGTAAAAAATATATAAAACAATAAAAAAAAAAAAAAAAAAAAAAAAATGTATATATATAAAACTATGCATATATATGTATATATAGTAAAGCAATGCAAGTTAGAGAGAACAACCACAAAAGAACTGGAAAAAAAGCTCTGGAAAGACTCAGAAAAAGATGCAAGACATGTATGGTAAAGTGCAGGGACTCAGGTCGGGTGGGGGGCATGGAAAGGGAAGTGACTCTAAATTCGATTGATAAATGATGTATGATTTATGGAAAAAATTTAATAACAATAAAAAATAAATTAAAAAAATCACAAGTAAAAAAAAAAGAAGATGTAAAGTTCTCCCATGCTCATGGATTGATAGTAACAGCATTGTGAAAGTTACCATACAACCCTCAGCAATTTACAACAAATGGAAATGGAAAACTGGATGTCCAGATGTAGAATTAAATTAGACAAATGTTTATTGCTTTGCAGGAAAATCAACTCCAAGTGGATCAAAGACTTTAATAGGAAACTCAAAACACTGAAACTGTTAAAGCATAGGCAGCACCTTTCAAGATATAGAGGTATAAGAAAAGACTTTCTAAATTACACTGTTTGCTCAGCATCATAAGGCAGGCAGTTGAAAAATACCTCAATAAACTTAAATGCCCCATTTATTAAAATTTCTATAAAATATAAATTTTCCTCTGAGACCACTTTTTGTTGCATTTATTAATTTTTACTCATATTTTAATTTTGTGAATAGTTATCTATGTACCCATTTTTATCTTCTAGTAGTTTAGAAAGGCTTTTATTTTCAAATTTCCAATTTACCTGGAAATCGTTCTTGTATTTGTGCAATTCAATTGCTAGTTTGTGTTTGCATTAAAACTTCAGTCTTTTATACTGGGCGTGGTGGCATACATCTTTAATTTCAGCCCTCAGGAGGCAGAGGCAGGCGGATGTCTATGAAATTGAAGCCACCTTGGTCTCCATAGAGATTATAAGGCCATCTTGGACTTCAGGGAGACAATGACTGTGGGGAGCAGGTGTGGTGACAGTCCTAAGAAGGCACCCGAGACTTTATGACTAACACCTGAGTCTTATGATTAACACCTGATTCCCTCCTACCTCAAAGAAAAGCCACTCTCACTGTTTGAGCTGTGCAGGTGCACCCTGTATACAAGATCAGGCCAGATGATACCTATAGACCAGCCACGCAACCTGGGCTGGGAAGGTGGATAAATAGAGGGGCTTTCTAGATAGAGGGACACAGACACACACAAACTCTCTCTCCTTTCTAGTCTGAGAGAGAAGCTTGCTTGCCTGAGGAAGGAGAAGGCTTGGAAAAGGGAGAAGGCTTAGCGGGAAAGACCTGAGGCTTAGAGGGAGAAGCTTGGAGGGAGAGAAAAGATGTGCCTGAATAAACCGTTCTGAGAAGACCTGCCAGCCGGAATAAACCGCTTTGAGAAGAACGAGCGAGAGGTGCTTTGTTGCTGCGGCTTCATACAAGTGTTTCATACAAGTGTCCCTTACTAGTGAACGAGTGTTTCAAAGTGTTTCATACAAATGACAAAAAATTAATATTTCTCTTAATGTAATTGGGATAATTAGTAGACAGTTATTTTTGTATTTTTATTAAAATTAAAAATATTTATTAGATATTCAAAAATACTTTACATTCTGTGGAAATAACCAGTATTTCATTCATGAATTACATGCTTTGAAAATGTAATAGTTTCTCATTTTATTCATTTCACATTTCCAGTTATTGGCAAGTGAAGACTCATAACAACAAGAGTTCACTAGGGTACGTCTTCTATTAATATATAATGGATGTATGCTATTTATCATTTTGGTGGTCTTCTACTTTATGTGATGATGATGATGATGAAGATCTTGAATCTTTTATTATTAAGGAAATATAGTAATTGCAAATACACTGTTCCTGCCTGGTGGTGGAAGAGCCCTGTCCATGAAGCAATTACTTATAAAAGTATTGCTTAGTTTCTTCATAAGGTCAGAGGTGATCACTAGTTATAAATTCTCATGAAATAAAACGAACTAGATGAATAATCTGATCTTATGAAATATTTAAACTAAGCTATTATGCAGAGTCTAAGGGATTAATACTTTGAAATCTTTTGACAGGAAGAAAGGAATCCAAACAATTGTTTTGATGGTCTCTGCTCAACATGTCTCAGGCTTCTTTCACTTTTAGGTTTGTATGTTTTTAGAAACTCCCAATTTTCTTCTAATTATGCAGTTTTATTTCTGTGTCAAACCCACCTACATAGGTTTTCTTTACAAACTCCAAGCTCTCTCTACTCTTTTTTAATTGAACTTTTGTGTATTTCATACATAATATCTCAGTCAGTCTTAACTACCTTTATCCTCCCTTTTCCACTGGCACCCTCCCATAGCACACCCCCCTCTGGGATTCTCTTGAGCCCCTTCTTTCCCTTTATCCCCAAATTTTCTTCTATAACCTTTCTGCTCCCATTTAGATAACCTGATTTTATCAATGTCTCCCTTAATAACACCTGTCTCCTATTAGTCTTATGTCTCAGATTCCCTATTTACATTTCCCTTCCTGGGTCCTTTTCATTTACCTGGTTCCTGTGGTTACATCAAGATATATAAATACATATAAGGATTTAGTGCCAAGATCCACAAATGAGGAACAACATATGTCGCTTGTTTTCCTGAGCCTGTGTTATTTCACTTAGCACAACAGCTTCTGGTTTCATCCATTTACCTGCAAATTTCTTTACTTCTGAGTGGAACTCCATTTGGTAAATGTGCCACATTTCATTATCCTCTTGTCAGTTGATAGACACTTAGGTTGCTTAAATCTCTCTATTTTGAAAAGAGCAGCAATAAACATGGATGTGCAAGTATCTCTGCAATAGGATGAATCCCTTGGGTATATGCCAAGGAGTGGTATGACTGAGTCAAATGGTAGGTTTATTTTCAGTTTTCTAAGAGTTCCCCACACTGCTTTCCATAGGGGTTGCAGGAGTTCCCATTCGCACTAGCAGTGGATGAGTTTTCCCCTTTCCCAACAACTTCTCCAGCATTTGATATCATTTGTTTTATTGATCTTAACTAGTCTTACAGGGGTAAGATGGAATCTTAAAGTAGTTTTGCATTTCCCTAATTATTAACAATGATGAACACTTTTAAATATATTTCCTAGCCATCTTTATTTCTTCTTTTAAGAACTTTCTGTATGGCCAGGTGTGGCAGCACACACTTTTAATTCCAACACTCAGGTAGCAGAGGGAGGCTGATCTCTGTGAGTTCAAGGCCAGTCTGGTCTACATAGTGAGTTCCAGACCACCTGCGACTACAGGGAGACCCTGTCTCTTAAAAGACACACAAAAATTATAACCCAACTCTCTGTTCCTGTTTATAGCTCATCTTTTAATGGGTCATTTGCTTTCTTTTTTATTTAATTTTATTTTATGTGTATGAGTGTACTGTCTGCATGTAAGTAGGTGCAATGCTGCGGATGTCAGAAGAGGGTGTCAGATTCTCCTGGAACTGGAGTTAAAGATGGTTCTTAGCCACCATGTGTGTGCTGGGAATTGAACCTGGGTCCTCTCTAAGAGCAATCGGTGCTCTTAACTGCTGAGCCATCTCTCCCATGCTTTCTTGATGCTCTGTGTTTTTAGTTCTTTATATATTTTGGATATTAATCTTTTATCAAATCTGTCACTGGTGAAGATTTTCTGCCACTCTATGGGGTTTCTCTTTACATCCTTAGTAGTTTTTTATTTTTATTTTTTTTGTACAATAGCCTTTAAGTTTAATGAGGTCCCATTTGTTGATTGTTGAACTTTATTGCTGAGTAACTGATTTATTCAGAAAGTCCTTTCCCACACATACCTCATAGGTTACTACTGATGTATTCTTCTAACGGTTTCAGACTTTCAGGTTTCACATCGAAGTATTTGATCCATTTGGAGTTGACATTTGTACAAGGCGAAAGATACGGGTTTAGTTTCATTCTTCTACAGGTGGTGATCCAGTTTTACCAACACCAATTTGCTCAAGATGTTGTCTTTCCTCCACTGTATGTTCTTCACCCCTTTGTCAAATATCAGGTGTCTGAAATTGCATGTACTCAAGTTTGGGTCTGCAATTATGTTCTATTGATCTATGGGTCTATTTTTGCCACTTTACTGAAAGTATTAATCATTTCTAGGAGTTTTCTGGTGGAAGTTTTGGCATCTCTTAGGTATAATATTGTGTCATCTGCAAAGAGGGATAGTTTGACCTCTTCTTTTACAATTAATACTCCTCTATCCCTTTTCCGTGTATTGATTATTAACATCACAAAGGCCATGGGTAATACTTGACAAAGAAAAGTTACCCTTGTTGGTAGTAAGGCACAGTTCTTAGGATGATATAGTAATACAGATAACTAAGCTTATTGAATTTGGATTGCTCAAGCAAGTTGAGTACAAGTCACCTAATAAATAACCTGGTTGTTCACAGTGTCGGTTTAAGAAATAGTTATTATACAATGTTATTTATTTACTTTTTTAGTTTTAGTGTTAATGGGGGGATGGTAATGAGTTTTGGAGCCACTGATATTTCACCCATGAAAGTCAAATTATGCTAGCTTTGGTTCTCATACTACATCACTGAAAATACAACCATCAATCCTTTCCATGACCACCTCTCCCTCTGTCTCTCTGTCTTTCTCTGCCTCTCTTTTTGGGAGTCCCTAACAATCTTTTATTGTACTCTCTAGATCTTTTTAACCTGTTATTCTTCACCAATGTTGGTATCTTCTGTACCTCAAGATAGTTTAGGACAGTAAGAGCCCTAATGACTGAAAGAATGACAGTTGGTTTACAAATAGTCATTTGCTTCCAAATTCACTTACTTTTCTCTGACTTGTGTGTTATTATATTAATGTTCTCTGAAGTCTTTATTTTACATTTTTCTACTTCTACCCACAGTAGTATTTTCCTTAGCTGTGAAGTCTGCCTCCCTCAAACATATGTATAGAAATTCAATATGTACAGAACATATGTCCAAAAATTCAAAAGCTGGGCCTGGTGGCGCACACCTTTAATCCTAGCACTTGCGAGGCCAAGGCAGAAAGATCTTTGTGATTTTGAGGCCAGCATGATCTAAATAGTGATTTCTAGGTCAACCAGGATTATATAGTGAGAACCTCCCTCAAAAAAATTAAAGAATAGCTGTATAGCTGGCACTGCAATTATAGCAAATATACACGGGTGAGGAGATTGTAGATCCTTGGGAAAATCTCATCTCTATCATATTTCTAGACAAATAAAATTTCTTACCATATGCTAAATATAGACCCCTTATACTTTCAGGTAAGTGTACCATATACCCCTAAAAAGCCTTTTTTTTGCAACAGATGGAGACTATTACAGAATTCCACAAATAAATAACATTTTCTAGTGCATATGAATTGCACAGATGCTCAGTATTAAAATATTAAATTTTTATTATTAAGAAGAAAAAATAAAAATAGTAAGTGAATAAAATATGAAAAGGATACAAATTAAGGCCTGAAAAATAGCACTGATATTGGACTGAAGCAGAAAGCAGTGCCACTGACAGAGCTTTATGGACACATTCTCCATGAAGGGTTGGAAGGAAAGGAGTAAAATAGAGTGCAATTGGTTTATCCTGGTTATTCTAACATCCTCTTCCTGATTGCCACTTTTAAGGCTTAAAAATTTCAAACTCACACAAAAATAGAGTGATGTGGTGATAGACATTAATCTTCTCTCTCTTGCTCGCTTTCTCTCTCCCTCCCACACTCCTTCCATTTCTCCTTAACAATCTCTTATTTCACTACAGAGATAATTTCAATCTCTTATTATATTGACAAATTTTAGTATCTTCCCGACCTCATGAACACTGGCTAGTTTAGGACATTCACTTGTATTCAGCAATTTAAACATTTTTCTAGGATCACATAACTATCAAAATTTTAGCATGAATTTCCTAAAAATAGTTAGAACCCCTCCATAACCACAATCTAGTCAATACTGCTGGTTTGTGGATGGTGGGTGCATGTAGAGGAATGCTAAAACACTGGGATTCTTTTTCTATTTTACACATAAGATTTCTCTCCAGAAAGGTATATACTAGCTTGCCCTTAAGCAAATTGAGAAAATTATATATATTTGAATAATATTTTGGAGTATTTTGATAATGAATTTAATGTTTATTTCTTGTTTGTGTGAAAAAATGGAAGCTGTATTTTACAATTCATTATTTCACCACTGGTTATTTTCACAGAGCTTCAGAACAAAGCATCCTGGGAAGAGATTTCCATTCTCCAAGGTCTAGGGATCATTGATGGAATATCTAGGCAGAAGAGAGAAGAGAAGTAGAGTTCTGCAGGATGCCAGTAGTTAGATCTGCTAGAGCTACTGAGATGGGGTTTTAGTGAAGTATCAAGGACATCAAAAAAGGCTACATCTGAAGAAACAAGTGAATAAAATGTAAGAGGGAGGGATTGAAAAGTAATACCAAATGCTCCTGAAAGGTCAAGTTAAGTAAGGACTGAGGTTTGACTTTGAATACTGGAAGTCTTTGGTGACTTAGATACAAAACGGTGTAGTTGAGCTAGGTAGGGTGCATAGCTTGAATTGGTTGAGTTTCCAAAGGAAGAATAAGATAGAAATTTGAGGCTGTGTGGACAATTTTGTTGAGATGTTTCATGAAGGTAAAGGAGATCTGAAGTAGCAACTGTAATGAAAGTGTGCATGAGTTGAAGGAAGGAGTTCACATAAGAGAAGTTACCATGCATTGCTATACTGATGTAAGTGATGAAGAGAAAGAATGGAACTTAATCATGCAGAACGGTGTTCAATTTATGGAATAATTCCCTTCACTAAGGGAAGGTTGGGATCTAGTAAATCAATGTGTATAAAAGAATTCTTGTATGTATACATTTTTAAAGAATTTTCTTACAGTGTAGATATATTATCAAACTTATTTTCTCAAACAGGATTCCAATTTTTTTAAATGGACATATTTTAATTAGTTTACCCAGAAAAAAAGTCAGGAAGCCCAATACACAGACAGACTGTCAAATATGGTGGTGGAAGGCTGTCCAAGTTACCTTCCTAGTACTTAAGTGTTTTCCTGAATTGGGATAGAAACAAGTTGAGAGGACATTGAAGGTGTGTGAATAAGAATGTGTGAACTGATCTTCTAAATGTGTGAATATGCTTAGAAAAATACATGAGGACTGAGATAGAGGTAGGCTGAGGTGTTGAGCCTGTAACAATATTTTTATTAATTCCATCGTCAAATAAAGCCTTCTGTAATGAATCCAGAACTCTAGCAATTTAAAAAGCTGTGAGAATTTTGTCTTTATTAAAAGGAGGAATGTGTTTGGATGATCTTTGGGGAAGATACATGTTTTTGGTCTCTCATTTCACAATTTGACTTAAAAAAATGTAAGTTAGGGACTGGATAGATGGCTTAGCAGTTAAGAGCACTGGTTGTTCTTGCAGAGATTGGGGTTCAATTCCCAGCATTCACATAGCAGATGACAACCATCTGTAATACCAGTTCCAGGGGAACTTGATGCCTTCTTCTGACCTCTGTTGGCATTGCATGTCATGGGTGCACTTACATACATGCAGGTAATACACTCATACATAAAATTAAAAATAATATTTTTAAATGTAAGTTATATGTCAGATACTCCCAGTGCAACCACGCTTTTGTCTTCAAATATTATTCTGGAAGTCAGATTCTCACAGAAGTGTCTTTATAAGTAATTCCAAATACTCAATAGTTGTATTTGGACTTGTTTTATTTAATTTGTGTGTGTGTGTGTGTGTGTGTGTGTGTGTGTTGTGTATGTGTTTATGCTTCTGCACGTGCATGTGCACATGTGCAAACAGAGGCCCAAAGTAGGATGTGAGGTGTCTCCCTATATGTCATAATACATTTCAGTTGAGAAAGGATTTTCAGGTAGTTTGGCTGGCTAGCATTTCCCATGATATTCCTGTCTACACACACCCCAGAGCTGAAGACACAGGCATGAAAGGTAATCCACTGGGCCATCTCTTCATATTAAGTTTTCAGATTTTACAGCTGGGTGTTACAGACTATCCTTTCATTATGTTAACACTACCACTGAATTGATACATGCTACTTTTGTGCAGAAAGCATATAATGCTAAGATAAAATTACTGTACTCATAACAGAAATATTAGATAAGTTAATGTGTAAACCAAAATTAAATGTCAGTTTCATATAAACTATCTACAATGATTTTTTTCTTCATAATGAATTTCCAGGTGAAGATATCTTTCCCGTTTTGTCTTGCCAAGTAGTACCTTCCCTAAACTATGATCTTTTCCATTTTGTATAAAACTAAATGGTTCAATGTCTTTGATACTTGAAGCTCTAAGAATGTTTCAATTCATTTTTAACATTGAAATATAAATAGGTTTTGTTACCCAGTTTGAAAAATACAGACATTAATGTCATAAAAATAGCATGGGTATTCCCATGAAAATTAGAGCTGATGCATTGAAGACGGTCTGAATCTGTACATGGAGTTTCTAAGGAACACACTATCACATTAATTAAGGCAGGCATTATGCCAGCAAATTTCAAAATCTTACTAATTTTATACCATAGAAATTAATTTCTTTTTCATCTAATTTCTCTAGCAGAAAGAAGTTGGAGTGGCTGCTGTGGTGATTTGAATGATAGTGTCCCCCATAGGCTTTAAGTATTCAGACATTTTGTCTCCAGTCAGTGGCACTGTTCTTGGAGGTCTTAGACAGTGTGGCTGTGCTGGAGGAAGTACGACATTGGGGATGGGCTTAGTGAGTTTAACGAGCCTTGCGGTTTCTTCTCTCTCTGTCTCTCTGACTCTCTCCTTCCTGTGCTCATTGCAAGATGTGACCCTTGGCTTGCTGCTCCAGCCCCAGCTACCATGCTTCCCGCTACAATGGACTCTAATTCCCTGGAACCATCAATCTCAATCATAAACTCAAATAAACTCTTTCTTTTATAAGTTCCCTTGCTCATGGTGGTTTATCACAGCAACAGAAAAGTGACTAATACAGTTATTTGATACCAGAGAGTGGGCTGTTGGCTGTGAAGAACCTGACCATGTGGATGTTTTCAGAAATGTGGAAGACTTTGGAACTTTGGGCTAGAAAAGCTGTTGACTACTGTAAGCAGACCTTAATGGACCATTCTAGTAGAAGCCTGGAAGAAAGCATTGCTACAAAATATGTAGTTCCAGAGGAAAATAAAGACTTAGGCAGCAACTGGGATATTTTGATAAAGAGTCTGGCAGCAGTTTTCCCACAGCCAAAATGCTTGCCTGATGCTAAGTTGAAAAGCAATGGACTAATATCTTTGGTGGAGGATATTTCAAGACAGCCTAATGTAGAAATGATGGCATGGATATTAATGGTGAATATTGTACAGATCTACAGTGAACAAGAGCAGATGGGGCAGAAATAAATTCAGAATGTATAGTTTGGATCTGAAAACTGCACTAGGAAGATTAAAGCTGGGGCCAAGGCATGTGAAAGAGAGGTTCCTTTTGATAAGGAGATTAAAGTGATTAAAGAGAGGCCTAGCTATTTACAAATAAGCAATGGAAAAAGTGAGATTAAAGTGATTAAAAGAGACCTCAAGTAAACAGAAACTGTTCCTTCAGGGCAAGACCACACCCAGCTAATCCTCCAACGTTTGATAGGAAAATACTGAAAGGGTTTTCTGTTTCAACGAGTCCAGGGCAGAGAAAAGTTGCAAATGTGGTTGAAATAGCCCAGAGTCCATCCCAAACTTGCTGCCAAACTTGGCAGTTTCATTCACATAGTGCTGGCTTTAGAGGCATGAAGTTTGCAAGAGTGAAGGTTTCATCAGTTCCTCCTCCACAGTTTCAGAGAGCCACAGAGGCCAGGCAGAGTGCATCAGGGGCATCCCTACATAAAGAAGACCTCGATAGGCCATTGCATGAAGATGTGAATGTGAAGTCTGGTTTGCACCGGAGACCCCAAGAAGACATTCGAGATGCCAGACCTGTGAGATATTTGACAAGGAGAGCTGCATACAGGGAGTGGTACCAGCCTAAGAAAGAGATGTATGTTGCAATCAAAGCTGGAAGAGCTGTGCCATCTAAGGCCTTTGGAAGTCAAGTCCCAGAAGTTGCACATGGAGCTACTGGACTTGGTGTTTTCCCTGCTGGTTTTCAGTCTTTTTTTGGTCCAGTATTTCTTCACTATGCCTCTATTCTTCCCTTTTGGAATGGGAATGTGTATTTGGTTCCACTGTATGTCGGGAGTGTGTAATTTGCCATTTGATTTTACAGGAGCTTACAGTTAAGAGATTGGCCTGCATCTCAGAAGAGATTTTGGACTATAGACTTTTGAATAGAATTGAGACTGGTAAAGACAATGGAGACTTTTAAGGTTGGACTAAATGCATTTTGCATTTTATATGGTAAGGAGCCTATGGGGGCCAGGGAGTGGTAGGTAGTGGTTTGAATGATAGTGTCCCCCATAGGCTTTAAGTATTCAGACATTTTGTTTCCAGTTGGTGACACTGTTCTTGAAGGTCTTAGATGGTGTGGCTATGCTGGGGGAAGTACGTCATTGGGGTGGGCTTAGTGAGTTTAACAAGCCTTGCGGTCTCCAGTCTCTCTCTCTCTCTGCTTCCTGTGCTCATTGTGAGATGTGACCTTTGGCTTGCTGCTCCAGCCCCAGCCAACATGCTTCTGGCCACAATGAACTCTAATTACCTAGAACCATCAACCATAAGCTCAAATAAACTCTTCCTCTTATAAGTTCCCTTGGTCATGGTGGTTTATCACAGTAACAGAAAAGTGACTAATACAGTTGCTCTTCAAAAGGTCACATGGAGACCCATTCCATATTATGGTTCTGCTATTCCTTAGACTTTATCATGAGGAACCCTCCACCAGAAGAACACAGAGGGAACACAGATGAGTGCATAGAAATATCTTTAATAGAATCTTTTTGATAGAATCTTCACTGTGCCAGAAACATGAATCATGTTTATCATAATCTACATTATCAATAACTCAATCACATGAGTGAACAAGAACATTTCGGGAAAAAAAGCTCAGTTTTATTTCCAAGAATAGGAAGAAAATTATTTTTGTCAACTACTTGCAGTCTTTTCCACTAATGCAGATATAACCAACCATAGCAAGATATGGATATAGGTAGCATTTTGTTTATAGGATTTCAGATATAAGAGATGCTATAGAGACTTTTGGCTTTTTAAACCATAAATGTTTATTCAATATAGCCTTGCTCCTATGCTTTTTCAGGAATATTAGCAGGTCTGAAAAATAATTTCAGGTCTGAGCAAGAAATTCGTTGCTGAGTCACTTTTACTTGAATTTAGCAGAGTAGATAATATTAGTTACTTTTCTGTTGCTGTGATAAACCACTATGACCAAAAGGAAATAATGGAGAACAAGTTTATTTTGGCTTATAGTTCCAGAGAGATAAGAGTCCATCATGGCAGGGAGGCATGGTGGCAGCCAGGCATGGTAGCAGGAGCTGAGACCTGAGAGCTCACATCTTCAACCATAAACATAGAGCAGAGAGTGCAAGCTGGACGGAGGGCTGAACCTTGTATTTCAAGCCCACCTCCAGTGACCTGCTTCCACCAGCAAGTCTACACCTTCTAGAGAGTCCTTGAACTCTCCTAACCGCCACCCACTGGGGATCAAGTGTTCAAATATTTTAGCCTATGTATGATATTCTAAGTCAAATACCACAATAGGAGACGGCTTAGAGAGTATTAAGGAATTTAAACTTAAATGGAATTTGTATTCATTATAGTTATTGTTCTTTTTACAAAATACCTTATAAAAGCAATGTAAGTGAAGGTTTATTTTGGTTCAAGGGTTGAGCAGTTTCCATTATATGGCAAGGAAGGCCTGCAGTGGGACAGTGAAGCAGCTGGTTTCAGAGCCTTTGTAAAAGGAAGCAGAGAGAGATGAATGCTAGAACTTAGCTTGCTTTCTCATTTTTCCTTTTTTATTGTCTGCTACCCAAGTTCATGGGAATTTGCTAAGTATGTTGCTATCCCTCCTTAGTTAAACTTTCCTGGAAGCACCCTCACAAATATGCCCAGAAATGTGTCTCCTGAGTCATTTTAATTCCAGTCAAGTTAATGATGAAAGTTAGACCTGACAAAGTCTACACCTTTTCAACTTGAAATCCAGAAATGTCACTCTAAATCATACCACTCCACCCCTGGTCATTGAATTGCTCAGGTTAATGTTATGATGCAGAGTTCACGGAGTCCATCTCTAATAGCCCCAGAAGTCTTACCAGTTTTAATAATGTTCAAAAGTCTAAATACACATTCTCTGCTGAGACTTACATGATCTTTGAATTGTGAGCCCTTTTAAAACAAACAAAATAAACACAAGTTACAAACTCCCAAAATACAATGTCAGAGTAAACATTCCCATTTCTAATAGGCAAGAAAGGGAGTACAGCAAGGAAAAAATAGGCCCCAAATCCCAAAACTAACTAGGGCAAATACCAAAGCTTAGAGTTCTGTACCTTGCATCTCTCTATTGTGATGGAGTCACCTGGGCTCCCATGGCCTTGTGTCATGTTGCTCTTCCAACTCTGCCTCCTTCTGTGCAGGTAGAATCTCTCCTGGGGTAGCTGCAGCCTTCAGTGGTGACTGCAGCCTTCCTGGATGGGTATCCCTTGGTCCTGGCATTTCTAACATCCTCAAGTCTCCATTAGAACACAAGCTTCAACTTCACCGTTTCATGCAATATACTTACAAGGACCTCTGTTTTGGAATCCTCTCCTTGCCCACATCTTGCCTGGTCTCACAGGCTTTCTGTAACATTCCTGCAGAACTTCATGATCCTGTAACTCTTGTAATTCACATGTTTCCAGAACAGGCACATGTGCAGTGATGCCAGTGTCTTCTGTTAGGTCAAGAAGTAGTTTGGCCTTTTCTGCCATAGCCATGGTGGCCTTTGTGCACCTACTCCTGAACCTGGGAAAATCCTTCCCTAGGCAGGGAATTCCTTCAGTGGAATTCTCAGTTCTGGCTCTATTCTCAAATGAATTTGCATTTTCCTAAGTTGAAACTTTTTACTGTTGACATTTCATCCTATGCACTTTTATAAGTGTACTGGCATAGAGTCCTCGGTGTATGGGAAAATGCTGCCTGCAGTTTCAGTGGCATCTCCCTCAATTAATATTTTTGGAATCATACTCATAGTGATGTCTACATGTCTGTTTCCTATGTGACAGTAAATCCAGCCAAGTTGTGTGTGCTCTGATGCTGATTTTGTACACATGTCGTGATATGCTTTAATACACAAAAATGTGTTAATTTATTTTCACTGAATCCGATCATGGTATGTTTTCTAGGACAATTGTTACCTCATATTCTTTAAAAACAAATAATCCTAGTACATATTCAATATCTTTATAACAGGTTTATTATTCTCTTGGTGGAATAAGAACATTTCTATATTCCTACTAGCAGGTACAGGACTATAGCCATTCTTCTACCCTCAGTGTTTCCTTCTTCCTTCTAATAGAATTCTTCCTTCTGAAAGATTCCCTCCTCAGGCAAGAGCATGGTTCCACTTTAGCTTCTGGTCCATTGGAAAAGCATTATTTATAATTTTTCTGTCCAGTTATAAATAATCACTTTACATAATCAATATACAATAAAGTACATTTTAGAAATACAAAGTAAGTTCCCAAAATTTCATGGTGGAATGATTAGTGCTTCCAAATTTGTAGGTTATGATTTTCCTGTAGTATCTTAATGCTACTAATTTATAATTCAAGAATTCCAATATTAATAATTTACTATTCACATTCCCTAGTGTAATTATCCATAAAACCTCAATACTAAATTCTGCCACAGCTGAGTACTGTGTCTCTTACAGTAAGTCTCATTTCCTTGCCTGTCAGTAGTTTCAGACGGAGGGGGAGGGAAATGTGTTTAGACATCAAAGAGAAAATTACATATCATCTAATGATTAGCATGCCTTCATTATGTCATTTAATCTTCAGTGAAGTTTTGCTTTGTGACTTCCTCATGTAGAGCTTGAGGTGTGTCATAGCTGAGTAAAAGGAGAAACTAAGCTCCAGGTATGTATTCAAGACCAAGACAAACCTCCATAATTCACATGAATACATAGGAGAAGAATTTGCAGAAATAAATGATTATTGGATAGCACTCCTACTCCCAAGTGGTTAATTGGAATATGTGGTAATTAAGGATTCATATTTATGGGGATTATTAAGGAATTTTCTCCATATACATATGAAATTTTGTCATTAGTACAAGGAAAATGGCCACACATTTAAGTCTTCTTCCTCACTGTTACTCAAATACAGAATAAAGAACTGAAAAGTATGCAATCAAAAATCTTGAAGGGTCTTCTATCAGCAAAAAACAAAAAAAAAACTTTTAAGAACTGGTTAAAAAAATTAAAGCAGTTTGAGATTCATAGCTTGCTGGTGAAACAGAAAATATGAAGCACGAATGTAAAATAATAACAAAAGCATATATTAGACATTCAGGAATATTTGACCTCTGTAGCAGTAACCTTTCATGGCTGAATATATGTGTTACAACACTCTTCTGTTCTGCAAAGTATAAAATAAACTGAGACTATCAAAAATTCATGGCGGCCGAGAGCCGTCTGAAACTCCAAATCCAGGAGAACTCCAGTTCCAGGGGAGTCCGACACCCTCTTCTGACCTCCGCGGCATTGCAAGACACGGGTGCACAGACTTGCATGCAGACAATACATTCATACACATACGGAAATAAATAAAATAAAAATAATAAAAAAAAATAAGATTTCCTAAAGTATTTTCTTAGAAACCAATTTAAATTATATCTACCAAGATAGCATCAGATGGGCTGGAGAGATGGCCTAGTGGTTAAGAGCGCCGACCACTCTTACAGAGGACCCGGGTTCGATCCCCAGCACCCACATCGCAGCCGAGAACCATCTGAAACTCCAATTCAAGGAGAACTCCAGTTCCAGGGGAATCTGACACCCTCTTCTGACCTCCGTGGCATTGCAAGACACGGGTGCACAAACTTGCATGCAGACAGTACATTGATACACATACAGAAATAAATAAAATAAAATAAAATAAAATTAAAAAAAGATAGCATCGGAGATGTTTATAGAGAGAGTTGGAGGCATTTTGAGAGCCAAGATAATTTGAAGTCAACATTTTCTTGATGTTTCAAGTCTTTGTACATGACTGCAGCCTTTCGAACATACAGAACGACCTGATGCATCATGAATGACAACATTTTCTATGTATTTTATCTTATTCCATAATATACATATGCAGGTTAAATTCATACAAAAGCTTTTAAGGAGGGTATCAGGCCTATTGAATTTCATGTGCTTTCATGGAAATATTTTTATGATTCTTTCTGCCTTCATGAATAAGCTCAGCCAGGATGAGGAAAGCATAGTAGTTACATGATCAATCATCGGCTTACTAAAAGCAGTAATTATGAAATTTTTCTTCATTGAATGGAAAGACAAATGACCTAACTCATCTCCTAACCTCATTCATTTGTGTGGGCGAATCTTTCACCAAATGTACTACAGGGAGACATTATTTGGAGAGGAGGGAACAGATAATTTGAAAGTAATATTTCCTGGGCCTTTCTGTCCTTCAAAGATGATTCAGGTCTTTAAGCTTCTACCTACAAGGGCAGAGGAGTTCACCAGGGTCCTTTGTCCCATGGGAAATCTCATGGCAGGGGAAAGATGGTGATAAGTTTGGTGACTTATGTATATATTTCTTACAATTCCTTGTCTTTATAGTGTCAAATAGACTGGGACAACATTGTCCAAGTGTGCTGGGTCTTAGTCGGGTCTGGTCCCATAACCGACTAGGCTGAGGAAGGGTAAGTGTGGCAGCTCGCCCATTCCCCAGCCTCCTCAATTCCCAGAGACACTCAGAAGCAGTGGGGAGTTCAGTGAAACCGGTTCTCATTTATTGCAAGCAATAATAGTGACTTATATACAAAACCACCACAAAAGGCATTTAGGCGTGAATGCAAATGACCAATGCTGTTGCAGCCCCTCTGACCCTCTTGGGCAGATTGGCAAACATGGCTGACAATTGTAACTCATGCCACTTGTCCTTATCTTTCCCCAACCAGAGGTTTTGGCAAACAACCCGGGTCTCTCCTCCTCTACCTCCCCTCAGCGCCATCTTGACCTGGCTTGCCGGGTGGACCCCATCAGACTACCCCCTTTTTTTTCTTTTATAACCCACCTCTTTCAGAGGTATGGGTGTGGCACCTCCTTGGAGGTTCATCATTGAGGCACCTTATGTAAGGTTCACCTTATAGTGTGTGGAATTCTTCAGGTTCCAGCTGGTCATAGCGCAATCTAAGGGTCATGAGTTGTACCTCCTGGGCCTTTTCTCTGATCAGCCTGGTTAGCCTGTTAAAGAGGCAGGGCCCAAATATGCACAGGAATGAAATTATGAGGAGGGGGCCCATCAGCATGGAAATAAGAGTAGTCTACCAGGGGGACCAACCAAACCATTGTTGGTAAGAGGTGGACCCATACTCTCTCTGCCTGTCCTCAATTCCCTTAATTTCCTACCACTCCCCTCCTTTGTAAAATGGGGGTCAGTTGTTGAGGCATAGCCAGCAAGATGAGGTTAATTCTGGTCAAATTTCATTCAGGGCTAGGTAGGCAAGCCTGGTGATGGCCTCCAATAATTCTTTGGTGTCCCCTGGTGTGGGTAAAGTGGGTGCAAGAGGGGATGATGGGCTCCCTGACCTGGTCCCCCGAATGACTGGGGCCACTGGTGACCCTATCTTGGCTGCCTGCTGAGGAGCCTGGGGTGTTGCCTTTTGTATGGGGGGGGGCAGCTGGACCCACCATGGTGGGTTGTTCCAAGGGGTTCACTTATCTCCTGATGGAAAACAACAGCCGCTGGTTGTAGCCAGATTGATATAGTCTGAGACCCCACATCTTCCCAAATTCCCAATCTGTTCCCTTCTTGCCCTCTTCAGTGAATGTTACCTGAATGGGGTTGCAGTGGTAATTGGTGCATGCCCCATAGAGAGGGTTGCTGGCCTTTCTTTTTGTCTTTACCCTAGTGACACGAATAGCTCCCTTATGCCCCACCCAAGAGCATGATCCTGTAGTCTCACATCTCCATGCCTTACAGTAGAAGTCTCCCAGTCCACCACAGGCAGATATCTTTTTTGCAGTCCGGTTACTCCTGGGGCTTATGTAAATGTCACTGTCTCTAAGTGGAGCTCGTTTGAGGACATGAGAACATCCTGGGGATCTAGGGTCCCCCACCACTGGCTGGGTGCATCCCTTTTGTCCATTACATTCTGGTCTCCCCAGGTGAGCCAGGGTCCAATCAGCCACATCCCAGCTTCCTTGGGCCAGATCATAGAGATCTGCGAAGGGGAGGGTATCATTTGTGGTACTGTTGAGGATCCCTCCATTGACAGGATTGGTCACCAGCCATGTCACTCTCTGAGGTTGATGGGGTTTCAGTGCAGCACTCCTGTCACTCCTGCCGTCACCCATGCAGCCACCAGCAGACTCAGGAACATCGCCATCTGTAAGCGTTAAAGCACATAAGAGCTTCTCAGGGCTCTGTTGCCCTTGGGCCTGGTTAGTCCTTTTTATCACTTTGTGTTTTCTCTTGTTTCTGAAGGTGAGTTGAGACCACCATATCCTCTTTCTTTCCTTGTTGGTTAGTTTGGTTTGGTCATCCTCCTGTTCTGAGGGAATGGGCAAAAACTTTAGACTCCTTGCTGGCACCCAGATAGGCACCTCCTCCCATATAGGATACACACACCCAAAGCCCCTTCCCATTGTAATTAGTGGGTCTGGGCCTTTCCATTGGTGTGTTAAAGGATCTTTCCATTTAACCTTCACCTGGGGGTTAAGGCTAGTGTGTCCCCAAGTGTTTTTGGAACCTGGATTCCATCATATCTTTAGAAAAAATTAAAATAGTTATAGTAAACAGAGCTTCTGCCAATTGCAGGTGGGGGCTTACTCCCCCTTTTTGTTTTTGTAATTGTTCCTTAAGGTATTGGTGATTTCTTTCAACAATGGCTTGTCCCTGTGGGTTGTAGGGGATACCTGTAGTATTTTTAATACCCCATCTCTTGAAGAATCCTGCAAGGGCCTTAGAGGCAAAGCAAGGTCCATTGTCTGTTTTGATTTGGTGGGGCAGTCCTAATGTTGCAAAAGATTGGAGAAAGTGGGATTGGGCATGTTTGACCCTTTCTCCAGAATGGGTTATGGCTCAGCAGGCTCTGGAGTGAGTATCCATGTTCACGAAAACATATTTAAGTTTGCCAAAGGAGGTGACATCTGTTTGCCAGAGGGCATTAAGTCTCAGGCCCTGAGGATTAACACCTTGGGTTTGAAGCGGAGGAACTCTGAGAAAGGGTTGGCACAATTTGCATGTTTGGACAATTTTTTTCAAGTCCTTTGCAGGCATCTGGGGGAACCTTTGGTGTAGCCCTCTCCAATTTACATGAAAGTTTGCTGCTTTCTGAGCTGTTAAGATGTTAGGCCCTGAGGCCAGCTGTTCTGCTAAGGTGTTTACCATAGATAAGAAGCCATGGAGGTTCAAGTGTCCTCTAATGTGCTGGAGATATATTGGGGCACTCCTTCCAAGAGGGCTTTAAGTTCTACTATGAGTGGGGAGATTGGGTTGCTGTCAAGTCTAATGTGTCTTGTGGCAAGTGGGGTAAGAAGTTAGTAATGTACAGGCTGTCAGAGAAGAGGTTACAGGGTTCATGGATGTCATGCAGCACCATCACATCTGCCAGCAACTCCTTATATTGAGGGGATCCTTGGCTCGGTTGAAATCTTTGACTGGTTGGGGCAGGGCCATTCCCTCTAAAGGCTACATAGACCAAGCCGGCTCTCTTTCCATCAGTGAAGATGCACAGTGCATGCGGTATGGGTGTCTCAGAATGCAGGGGTGGCATTGTGAGCGCTAGGGGAAATTTCTGTAAGAAGGTGGCCCACTCAGAGGGCCCAAAGTGGCAATCCACTTTCCCCATGAACCTTTCCAAGGAGATAGCCAGGCATGAGTGTTTGTGGGCTAGCCATTCAATGTCTGATGTCCTATATAGGAGGATAATGTGATGGGGTCTATCCTGTAATGCCTCTTCGCCTGTGTTCTTCCCCGTATTATGGCATCCACCAATTAGCCTGTCTGAGAGTATATCTGAGGTGTACCTGCTGTGAATGTGTGTATCCATTCCAAGGGTCCCCCCTCTTGAGTAATTACTGCTGTAGTTAAGTCAGATCCCACAAGCACCCATAGGGACAGATGATGTTCTTTAGAATATCTAGCCAACAAGCAGCCATGCAAAGACTCTTGAAAAGCCCTGGAAATCTCCCTATGCTCCTGTGTGATAGGGATCTCATCCTGGGGACTCTTATCTCTCAGCAAGTCAAACAGCAGTGTTAGTTTTTCTGTAGCGATAGCTGCCCAAAGCCTAAGCCAGTTAATCTCTCCAAGCAGACTCTGGAGCTGTGTCAGAGTAAGACACTCTGGCATTCACAGGACTGACCCTTGTAAGGGAAAGATTGTTTCCCAGTACCTTAAGAGCAGCCGCACTTACCCTTCCTCAGCCCAGTCGGTTCTGGAACCAGACCTGACTAAGACCAGCACCTGGTGCCCAACGTGGGGCTCGAATGCTTGAGTGGACTCACGCCTGTCAGCTGAGGCCAGGTGTTCTCCCATGGTAAGTGAGACCCTAAGTATGGGTAACACAACCTCAGCTAAGAAGGATCCTGCCTTGAGAGCTTTACATCTCATGTTACAATCTGGGGGACTTGAGTTAACTGAGACCAATGCTCTGAACACTTGGGAGACTATGGTCTCCCTCACCCCTTAGATTACCAGGGACAACCTCTTCTCCTGGCAAACCTGGGCTAGGGTGGAGAAACTGGCAAGGGAAAGGGAGAAGCATTTTGGCATTGATCTGCCCCTCGGCTTCTGCCCTACCTTTATGGCCCTAAAGGCTTCTTTCCACCCAAATGAACTCCCTCTCCACCTCTTCCAGAGGAGGGAGCCTCGGGGAGAGCCTTGGGAGGGATAGAGAAGAACATCAAGGAGAAATGGGCACCTTGACGAAAGAGCACACTGAGGGGATGGAGATGCAGGCGGGAGAGGAAAAGACTAAACCAACACCCAAGTCCACCAGCCCCACCTCAACTAAACCTCCCCCTTACACCCACGGGGAGGGCCCAGGAGAGACGTCCTCCCCCTATACCACTATTCGAGCAGATCTCAGGGACATGGACTCCTATACACAACCAGGGAGGAGAAGGGGGATGGGAGAGGCCACATAAGCAGAAGCATGTCCTCCTAAAGAGGAACTACAAGCATTTCCTGTGAATTTTGCCCCAGGGGGAAAGTGCCCCTTGGACTGGTATCCATGAGAGGCCAAAGACCTTAAGGAGCTAAGCAAGGCAGTGGCTGAGAATGGCCCCAATTCCCTGTGGGCCATGACTCTGTTGCAGGATATCGTCTACCACCCTTGTGTTCCTAAGGAGCGGATTGACGTATTGACGTGGCTAAGGCCTTCCTTCCCAGCCCCATGTTCATCAAGTGGACAGCCTTTTTCAAAGAGGAATGCAGGATTAGGGCAGAGGAGAATAGATGAGCCAATCTTGCCATCCCCATCACGTTTGGGATGCTCTCGGGGATGGGGGATGGGTACCACACAGGGATCCAACAAGCCGCAATCCCAGGTCCCTACCAAGATCAGGTGAGTCAGTGTGGACTGGATGCCTGGGGAAAGTTAAATGAGGGGCCTACAGAATCCCCCATTGCTTGGGTGAGGCAGAAGCCTGGGGAATCTTCCAGACTTCATTGACAGATTCCAGCAGAGCATTCGCCAGAAACTCCCCGCAGGAGAACTTGGAGACAAATTCATAAGATTACTGGTATGGGAGGGGATGAACAATGACCATTGCATGGCTTGTGCAGGCCTGAAGGACCAGTCCATGAGTAGTTGGGTGATTGCATCACAAGATGTAGTCATCCAGCACCACCAGTCTTATTCTTTTTAAAATTTTTTAAATTAATTTTATTTATTTATTTTCTATGTGAATGAATGTACTGTCTGCATGTAGATTTGTGCACCCGTGTGGTGCAATGCTGTGGAGGTCAGAAGAGGGTGTCGGATTCCCCTGGACCTGGAGTCCTCCTGGAATTGGAGTTACAGACGGTCCTCAGCCGCCATGTGGGTGCTGGGGATCGAACCCGGGTCCTCTGCAAGAGCAATCGGAACTCTTAAACGCTAGGCTATCTCTCCAGCCCCCCAGTCTTATTCTTTAGCCCTTGCCCTACAGGTATAAACAATGGGAATTACTGAGGCCATTATGCAAGCCTTGACGATGCAGGGGCAGAAAGTCCAGGAAAAAGGTAAAGCAGGGGCCTGCTTCAGGTGCAGGCAAGAAGGGCACTTTAAATGGGACTGCCCTCAAGCGGGGCCCAGGATGGCACCAATGATGGGGGCCAAGCCTCCTTCCACCCCATGTCCCCGATGCAGAAAAGGCTTCCATTGGAAGAAGGACTGCAGGTCGAAATTTGACCCAGAAGGCAAGCCTTTAAACTAGTCCTGGGGCAGCCTCTAGCCCCGTCATACCAAGGAGGAGCATTTCTGGAGAAATTAGGTGCCAGGCATGGAAATATGAGGACTCAGGCTTGACAGTCCTCTTAACCAAGGGCCTGCATCCCCAGATATCAGTCACCATTGGAGGCATCAAGTTCCAATGCCTAATAGACAAAGGGGTGGTCAGAATAGTTTTGAGAAAGAGGGAAGTGCCTGCCACTTGGTCCCTAACACCTGGGCCCATGGTTCTAGGGGTGGGAGGGAACTCTAGGACTGAGGAGACTTCTACCCTCAAGAGATGGGTGGGCCCAGATGGAGATCAGGGCAAGATTAGACCACTAGTGGCCCAGGGCCTCACATCCAACCTGCTAGGCCAGGACTTACTGGGGCAAATGGATGCAGTACTCACCACTGACCACAAGATGTTTTTTGAGGATCCCCTGAATGACCAGCCCTGTTCAAAAAAAAATCTACCCCCAATCATAGGGGCCACTGCTCCCCGGGTTCCCCCTATTAAATGGAAGCTGAGTAATCCTGTTTGGGTGGAGTGGTGCCCTTTAACACAACCAATATTAGAAGCCTTTCACCAGCTAGTGGAGGAACAACTGAAGCTTGGACATATTCACCCGACCATGAGCCCACAGAACACCCCCATATTTGTTATCCGTAAAGCCTTGGGGTCATGGCACATTGTCCAGGACTTGAGAAAGATCAATGATCAAATGGAGCTGGTCGGAACACCCTTGCGGGGCATGCCCTGGATTCCTGCAATCCCTACAGATTTCACAATTGTGGTCATTGACCTTAAGGACTGTTTTTTCTCCATCCCCCTGCACACAGAGGATTGTAGTAAGTTTGCTTTCTCAGTGCCTTCACTCTATTCACGTCCAGATCACCGATATGAGTGGGTGGTATTACCCCGGGGTATGGCCAACAGGCCTGCATTTTGCCCACAATACCTCACCATCCTCCTGGCCCCCATGCTGTCATGGAAGGATTCCCTTCTGTACCTCTGTATGGATGATCTCATCATTGGCCACCGGGACCCCCATGAGTTGTGAGGACTCCTTGAAACAATATGCAAACTTTAACGGGGGGGGGGGGGGGGTCACAGTGGCACCTGTAAAGATTCAACAAATCCAGGCTCCTCAGTTCCCAGAGACACTCAGATGCAGTGGGTAGTCCAGTCAAGCAGGTTCTCATTTATTGCAAGCAGGGTAGTGACTTATATACAAAACAGCCACAAAAGGCATTTAGGTGCAAAAGCAATTGACAAATGCTCTTGCAGCCCCTCTGACCCTCTCAGGCAGATTGGCATACACAGCTGACAATTGTAACTTGTGCTGCTTGTCCTTATCTTTCCCCAACCAAAAGTTTTGGCAAACAACCTGGGTCTCTCCTCCTCTATCTCCCCTTAGCGCCATCTTGACCTGGCTAGCCAGGTGGGGCCCATCACAATTGAATTGACCATGTGGTCAACTAGCATCATTATTTATCCTTGTTGGGAGGCTTATTTTTTTTCCACTTAGTTTCTAAGTTTCAAGCATTTTTTTTCATCTTTTCAGGCATTTTTATGTACATAAAATGCTTTGGAACTCCAACATGGGGAAATGACAGCATTGTGTATCTTCTGCAATGTTATCTGACATCTTTTCTCTGTAAACGTGGGGGCAGAGGAATCCGCCCTTTACAGAAGCCATGTTTATCCTGCATAAGTCAGTGCTTCTTTGTCCAAGACTCAAGGAGTTTCTTCAGCCTTCTCTTCCCATTGCACATTTTATTTCTTTCTTTTTATTCATTAGCAGTTTAATGTAAGTGTAATGTACTTCAGTCATTTTCACTCTCAGTACCCTCTTTCATCCTGTTCCACTCCTGAGGACCCCCTTCTTCTCAAGTTCCCCTCCTGATTGCACATCTTCTTTTTTCCTTTATACATTTTCTAAGTTTCATGACAAGGTTTTTTACTATGTGAATTCTTCCACCTTCCATGATCTCTTCACTTGATGATGGCTTGTCCTCCCTATTTTGTTTGTATTTAGATGATTTTATTTTTAAATCAGTTCACTAATTTTTACATGAATTGAATCATGGCAACTAGGGACGCGATCTCCATTGTGCCTGCTTCCTGATCTCTCCTTCACTGCTTTCTTCCTAGCATAGGCTACTGGGTTCTAATCACTAGGGCTTGATGACCTAATTGTACATTAATATTAAACATAACACATCCGGAAAGAGTTACACAGTTTTCTGTGTGCAGATTTAATGAGTGCTTGCTGGCAATTTGCTTTTTCCTTTTGGAATTACAGCTTAGAGGCTTGTCATTTCATTTGAATTTCTGTAATCAATATTGCTGTATCACCGTCTACTTATCTATTCTTATGTTCGTGAATTGTTCACAACACTCTTGTTAAGAAGTAGTGTGGCAATGCAAGTCTTACTGTGGGTTTCCTTCTAAGATGACCAAAGGATCTACAAAAGTAGAATTGCTTTGTCCAAGGGTATATGGAGTCAATTGTGTACATTTACTCTGCTCATATCTATCTCAGTGACATGTTTGGCATCTAATGTATAAACAAATATTTGTGTGTGTGTGTGTGTGTGTGTGTGTGTGTCTTTGTGTGTGTGTGCTTGTATGTTGTTTTCTCATTCTTTGTGATCCTTTTTGAATTTTCCATGTTACTAGTATATTCTTACATATTTTGGCATTTTCCTAATGAGTTGCTTTTCCTTTTAACTCTCATTGGTTTCATGAATTATTTACAAGTCTGAGTACAAATACTTTGACAGTTATATGATGACAAATAGTTTTTCTCAGGCCAAGACTTTGTCTTTCACTTAAAAAACATATTTTTTTAAATTTTATGTGTGTGTATGAATGTTATGCCTGAATGTATATAAGTGCATCTGTCTCACTCAGTGTCTATGGAGGCCAAAAGATGGCATTGAGTTTCCTGGAACTGAAGTTACTGATGGTGGTTAGCCTGCATGTGGTTGGTAAGATTTGTACCTGTTTCTTCTGCAAGAGGAACCAGTGCTCTTGACCACTGAGTCATCTCTCCAGGCTTTAATTTCTCCTTTTTGTGATAACTTCTCTAGAATTAATACTTTAGTTAGTTAAATTTACTAATCATTTCTGCTAAGATTTATTGATAAAATTATTCTATGTAAAACATGTATTTTACTTCAGAAAGCTTTCTACTCACAGGTCATGAAACATGCTTTTATGTGATTACTTCTAAAAGTTGTGATGTTTGTCTTCTACATTTAAGTTAATTAACTGAACTTTATTTTTTCCTGTAGTATGAGGTTAAAATCAAAGACTATTTCCTTTCATATTAATACTAACCTTCTACCCCACTGCTATGTACTGAAACTCACTCATATCCTCCACACAATTTGTGGGTGCCACTTGTGTCTCAAACTGACCTGTGCCTCTCCTATACACATTGTGGCAGTCTATTTCTAGGTCCCTCCATATGATCCAAGGGTGTGATTCTGCCAGCATCAGTACCATGCTCTCTGAAAGTATATCTTAACCCAAGTCCAATTCTTGATGTCTGGTGGACAGTGGCTATAATGCTGCTCCTTGGCTTCAGGATTATGTTAACTGCTTTCTGACTTTGAGTTTCTATATAAATTTAAGGATCCATTTCTAAATTCCATTACTAACTGTTCAAAGTCTTATTAACATAACATATATATATATATATATATATATATATATATATAATAAATTTGGGAAATATTATATTTTCTATTTCTCCAGAATTATATTTCTTTCCTATCTTTGTGTAGCCTTTATAATGCAATTATGAGATAGCCTGTGTACTTTTGTTGTTAACTGCATTACAAGGCATATTACTGATTTTTGATATTGAGTATGTTATCATTTTCTGTTAATTAGAAGACTGATATACATTTTGTATAAAGCTTGGTAATAAATTTTAAATCAAATTTTGTGTATGTTCTCCCTGAATTAGATTTCAGTTTCAACATCACAAATAAGACAAAGTTCTATTTTTTCTGCAATTTTTCTTGTTCATGGAAATAAATAGCTTTTATTGTCTTGACTATTTTTTATTATATGTGCGAGTGTATTGCCTGCATGTGCATAAGTGCACCCATGCAATACCCATGGAGGTCAGAAGAGGGTGATTGATCCCCTGGAACTGGAGTTATGGACAGTTGTCAGCTACCATGTGGGTACTGAGAACTGAACCTAGGTCTTCTGCAAGAGCAGCCAGTGCTCTTAAGTGTTGAGCCATGTCTCCAGCTCCTGTCTTATCTGATTTTAAACATAATGGTACTGACTTAACATAAATAGATTTACATTTTTGTTACAAAATACACCTTATGTCAAGAAACTTCTTCCCAGTTCTTTGTTTGCTTAGAGATTTCTTTGTAATGAATGCTGAAGTGAAGTAAATGCAGTTATTGATTTTCACATTATAACACTTAGAAATGAATTCTAGTGTGTTAAGAACATAAATCTTTTTTTTTATCTTTCCCCTGTACTATTATTATTTTTTAATAAAATATTTTTGTTAGTGTTTTGTGTGTTTCATACATCATTTCTCAGTCCAATTTAGGCACATTCCCTTTTCCATGCCCACCCCACCCCAGTTTATGCATTCTGCCATACATGTCTTGCATCTTTTCTCAATCTTTTTAAAGTTTTTCTTGGCTGAGGTTTATTGTTTGGGCAGAAGTTAACTGTTTCAGCCAGTTCTTTGATCCAGTATTTTTGTCATTGCTGTTCCTTCCAATTTGTATTGCTCCAAAGTATGCCTATATATACATCACATATATACCAAAATTATGACCTTTGAAAATAAACCATATGCTAATTCCAAAATATGTTTAGGAGTTCACATTTTCCCTTTAATTTTATATTACTCTAAAATATGAATACCTACCATTCATACATATACCACAATTACAAAGTCTGAAAATAAGTGGTTAATTCTAGAGTCCATTAAGGAATTCACATTATAACTACATAGTTAACTTCAGATAAAAAGAAATATAACATTAACTTTTCTCGGCTTGTCTTTCAACTAAGGATTTGGTGCTAACATCCACAAATGAGAGATACCATTCTTCATTTGTTTTTCTGGGACTGTGTTACTTCACTTAGCATAATGGCTTCAAGTTCCTTCCATTTACCTGCAAAGTTCATGATGTCATCTTTCTTTACCACTGTCTAGAATTCCATTGTGTAGATGTACTACATTTTCTCTATCCACTCGTTGGTTGTGGGGCACTTGAGTTGTTTCCAACTCTTTGCTATTATAAAGAGAGCTGCAATAAACATAGATGTTCATGTATCTCTGTAATAGGATGAGTCTTGTGGATATACACCCAGGAGTAGTATGACTGGGTCAGGTGGTAGGCTCATTTTCAGTTTCTTGAGAGTTCTCCACACTGCTTTCCATAGGGGTTGCATGAGTTTGCACTCCTGCCAGCAGTGGATGAGTGTTCCCCTTTCCCCATAACCTCTCCAGCATTTGGTACCCTTTGTTTTCTGGATAATAGCTAGTTTTACTGGAGTAAGATGAAAACTTAAGGTGGTTTTAATTTGCATTTCCTTAATTATTAGCGATGTTGAACACTTTTAAAGATGTTTCTCAGCCATCTTTACGTCTTCATTTGTGAAGTCTCTGTTCAGCTCTTTACTCCATCTTTTGAATAGGTCATTTGTTTTCTCCCTCCTTTGTTTTTTGAGTAGTTTATACACTCTGGATGATAATGCTGTATTAGATGTATCATTGGTGAAGGTTTTCTCCCCCTCTGTGGGTTTTTCTCTTCACTTCATTGTTTCTTTTGCTGCACAGAAGCTCTTGATTTTAATAAGGTTCCATTTGTCAATTGTTAACATTATTGTTTGTGCAGCTGCTGTCTAATTTTTTAGTCTTTTAACCTTATTTTGAAGTCCTTGTAAATTTCTATGCAGTTGTTAGAAAGAGCATTGATGGGCCTTTGCCTCCTTTATTTAGCCAGCTTCAATGATGTCAAATTCCATCACTATAGTATAGCTTTATGGCAGTGAAATTAATTCAGTATATGGATCTTATATTTCATACGTTTTGTGTGCACTTGTTTATATGTGTATTCCATACATGCAATTTAATACATGTGAAGATTTGTGTAACTAAATCACAATCAAGTTATACAAGTTCCATGACAGAAGATTTTTGTGTTATGCTTTCCTTGTTCTTGCTCTTTCACTCTAGATTCCCTCACTCCTGACAATGGCTAATGTAATTAGTCCACCACTACAAATTTATCATCATAGAGCTGTATTGTAAATGGAATAATATAATATGTAACACATAAAATTGGCTTCCGTTATCATTAAGAATGATTTGAGCCGGTCATGGTGGTGCACGCCTTTAATCCTAGTACTTGGGAGGCAGATGCAGGTGGATCTTTGTGAGGTCAAGACCAGCCTGGTCTACAGAATGAGTTCCAGGAGAGCCAGGGCTATAGGGAGACTCTGTCTTGAAAAGACCAAAACAACAACAAAAAAAGAATGATTTGAGATCCAAGTATTCATACCAACTCTTTATTCCATTTTAAAGTTTAATTTATATGTATGTATGTGTGTATGTATGTATGTGTGTATGTGTGTTTCTGTGCCTTTGTCTGTGTTTTTGTGAATGTATGTCATAAGTTAGTAGATTTCTACAGAGGCAGGAAGAGTGTCAGATATCATGGAGACTGAGACACAGGTGATTGTAAGCCATCTGATAAGAGTGCTGGGAACTGAACTTGGGCCCTCTGGAAGAGCAGCAAGGACTCTTAATGGCTGATCCATCTATCTCACCTCCAGTTTATTCCATTTTATTACTGAGTAGCTTTCCACAGTAATCTTGTAACTTACCTCTGTTAAACCACTCACCTGTGGCAGGGAAAATTTGCTATATTAATATTTTTTCCTTATTGTGACAAGTATATGACATAAACTAAGGTAGAAGGATCTTTTTAGATGGTGGTTTGGGGGTTGTCAGTCTAACATGGTGGGAGGGTGTGGCAGAGAAGCCAGGGAAATGGAACAAAGGGCCTGGGACAAGAAGCCACAAGGAGTTACTCCAATGGTGTACTTCTAGTTTCAGGTTATATATTCTAAATTTTGCAAAATAAATGATACCCATTAGGAATCAAGACCCTGACCTGTGAGCCTTTAGGGAGTGTACTTCCTTCCCAAATCAGCACATAGATGTTCTATTTTATTTTTTGCTAATATAAATAAAGCTGCAATAAACGTTGGTTGAAGGCTGTAATACTTTAAATACACTTTATCTTGGAAATGAATCAGTACTGTACCTGGTTAGTATATGGGTATGGCAGTGTTTTAAAATAGTTTTCCTTTAGATACATGGGTGTTGTTATAGTACAAAAGAAAATCTGATGGCATATATCTTTATCACAGTTTCAAAAAAATAGATATTCAGCTACACTTTTCATTTTGTTTCCTCATTGGAAATATTGTCCCCTACATACGGTACATGTCTTGCATCTTTCTCTCAGAGTTTCCAATGATTTTTTTCTTCAGAGGCTTGTTGTTTTCAGTAGAATTTAACTGTGTCATTCAATTCTTTGACCCAGTCTTTATGTTGTTGTTCTTCCCTCCCCTTTGTATTATTCCAAATTATGTCTGTTTAAACAACCCATTATATATCATATCAAAATCATGACTTTCGGGAATAAACTGTATGTTAATCCCAAAATATGTTTTGGGGTTCACTTTTTTTCATTTAATTTGATATTACTCTAGAAAATGAGTATATATCTTCCACCCTTATATGGTAATTGCAATGTCTGAATATAAGTGGTAGGTCGATTCTAGAGCTCATTAGGAGATTCACATTGTGACACCACAGCTGCTTTCAGATACAAAGAAATATAATAATAAAGTTGCTCAGTTTGCCTGCCAACTGGGGATTTGGTGTCAGCATCCACATATGATGGAAAACATTAACCTATTGCTTTTTTTCCTGGGACTGTGTTACTTCACTTAGCATAACGCTGTGAATTCCATCCATTTACTTGCAAAGTTCATGATGTCATCTTTCTTTTTTTTTAATTTAATTTTTTTTATTGATGCTTTGTGCATTTCGTACATCATTTTCCAATTCAGATCAGGCATTTTTCCCTTTCCCTTTCCCCCCCCCCCCACCCCCTCCCCGATCCTGTATTCTGCCATAACTGTCTTGCATCTTTCTCTGTTTTTTTTTTTTCCTTTTTTAGCTATAAGTGATAATCCATGAGTACAAGCATCCTTCGTGCAAAACCAATCTACAGGCTGTTGTGTCCAAACCCCCACAGATGTCATCTTTCTTTACCACTGCATAGAACTCCATTGTGGTACCACATTTTTGTTATTCAGTCATCAGTCGAAGGGCATTTGGGTTGGTTCCAGCTCTTCACTGTTGTGAAGAGAGCTGCAGCAAACATAGCTGTGCATGTATCATTGCAGTAGGATGAGTCTTGTGGGTATACACCCAAGAGGGGTATGACCGGGTCAGGTGGCAGGCTCATTTTGAAACTTTTGAGGATTCTCCACACTGCTTTCCATAGTGGTTGTACAAGTTTACATTGCCACCAGCAGTGAATGAGTGTTCCCCTTTCCCCACAACCTCTCCAGCATTTGGTGTCTTTTGTTTTTTTGATCTTGGCTAGTCTTATTGAAGTTAGATGATTCCTTAGAATGGTTTTAATTTGCATTTCCTTAATTATTAAAGATACTGAGCATTTTAGGATGTTTCTCAGCCATCTTTACTTCCTTATTGGTGAAGTCTCTATTCAGTTATTTTTTAGGATTTGGTCATACTTGTTTAATATACTTTTATTGATGTTATGTGTATTTCAGACATAATTATTAGTTCATTTTGACATATTCCCCTTTCCCTTCCCCCAACCCCACCCCAGATCATGCATTCTGCCATAAATGTCCTGCATCTTTCTCTGTCATTGTTTTTATGGTTGGGAATTCACATTTTCCTCCTTTAATTTTATATCACACTAAAATAGGAATACATAACTTCCACCCATATACAGTAATTACAGAGTCTGAAAATAAGTGGTGGGTCGATTCCAGTTAAAAGATTTACATTATAACATCATAGTTGCTTTCACATAAAAAGAATATAACAATAATGTTATTCAGCTTGCCTTTCATCTGAGGATTTGATGTTAGCATCCACAAATGAGGGAAACCATTTGCCCTTTGTTTTTTGGGACTGTGTTACTTCACTTAGTATAATGGCTTCCAGTTCCATCCATTTACCTGCATAGTTCATGATGTCATCTTTCTTTACCACTGAATAGTACTCCATTGTGTAGATGTACCACAGCATTTTTGTCATCTACTCATCTGTTGTGGGGCATTTTGGTTGGTTCCAGCTCTTTGCTATTGTGAAGGGAGCTGCAATAAACATGGATGTGCATGCATCTTTGTGGTAGTAAAGTGTTGTGGGTATATACCCAGTAGTAGTATGACTGGGTCAGGTGCTGAGCTTATTTTAAGTCTTGTAAGGGTTCTCCACACTGATTTCCATAATGGTTGTACAAGTTTATAGTCCCACCAGCAGTGGATGAGTGTTCCCCTTTCCCTGAAACCTCTCCAGCATTTGGTGTCTTTTGTTTTTCTGATCTCAGCCAGTCATATTAGAGGGAGATGATATCTGAGATTATTTTAATTTGCATTTCCTTAATTAGTAAGGATGTTGAACACTTTTTAAGTTGTTTCTCAACCATCTTTTATTCCTCATTAATGAAGTCTCTGTTCAGCTCTTTACTCCATCTTTTGAGTAAGTCATTTGTTTTCTTTGCTTCATGAGTAGTCTCTATATTCTGGATTTTAATGCTCTGTCAGATATATCACTGGTGAAGATTTCCTCCCACTCCATAGGTTTTCACTTCCTTGATTGTTTCTTTTGCTGTACGGAAGCTTTTGTGTTTGATGAGGTCCCATTTGTCAATTGTCAACCTTATTTCCTGTGAGGCTGCTGTCTGATTTAGAAAATCTTTTCCTGCACCTACGTCTTGTAGGTTGTTGCCAACTTTTTCTTCTATTGCCTTCAGGGTTTTGGGCTTTGATCCACTTGGAGTTGATTTTTGTACAGGGCGAGAGGTAGGGGTTTGATTTTGTTCTTCTACAAATGGTGATCTGGTTTTGCTAGCACCATTTGCTGAAGATGCTTTCCTTCCTCGTTGCAGTTTTTTTTTTTTTTTTTTTT
>VZQC01011446.1:3841904-3859010 GCA_009823505.1 Rhizomys pruinosus | reverse complement strand
TGCACAAGTTTACATTCCCACCAGCAATGGATGAGTGTTCCCCTTTCCCCACACCCTCTCCAGCACTTGGCATCATTTGTTTTCTTGATCCTAGCCAGTCTTACTGGAGTAAGATGGTATCTTAAGGTGGTTTTAATTTGCATTTCCTTAATTATTAGCGATGTTGAACACCTCTTAAGGTGTTTCTCAGCCATCTCTAATTCCTCCTCTGTGAAGTCTCTGTTCAGATCTTTGCTCCATCTTCTGAGTGATTAATTTGTTTTCTTTATTTTCTTTATTCTCCTTATCTTTATTTATTTTTAAAGTACCTCTTTTTTAATTTATTTCTGTATGTGTATGAATGTACTGTCAGCATGCAAGTTTGTGCACCCATGTTATGCAATGCCACGGAGGTCAGAGAGGGTGTCAGATTCCCCTGGAACTGGAGTTCTCCTGGAATTGGAGTTTCAGATGGTTCTTGGCCGCCATGTGAGTGCTGGGGATTGAACCCAGGTCCTCTGTAAGAGCGGTCGGCGCTCTTAACTGCTAGGCCATCTCTCCAGCCCCTCGAGTTTATTTTTTATACACAGTTAGATGTAGGGGTTTAATTTTGTTCTTCTACAAATGATGATCCTGTTTTGCCAATACCATCTGCTTTAGCTGATACTATCTTTCCTCCATTGAACCTTTTTGGGCCCTTTGTCCAATATGAAGTGGCTGAAATTATATGAGTTCAAGTTTGTTTCTTCGATTTTGTATCATTCATCAATGGGTCTGTTTTTCTGCCAGTATCCTGCTGGCTTTATGACTATAGCCGGTAATATAGCTTGAAGTCTGGTAAGGTAATCCCTCTTGTATTGAATTTTTTGCTCAAGGTTGCTTTAGCTATTTATGGTTTTTTGTTTTTCCATATGAATTTGAGGATTTTTTTTCCAAGTCTGTGAAAAAGCTCATGGGGATTTTGATTGGGATTGCATTGAATCTGTATATTAATTTGGGTAGAGTGGACATTTTTACTATTTTAATTTGTCCAATCAATGAACATGGGAGGTCTTTCTATTTTTTGATGTAGTCTTCAATCTCCTTCAGGGTTTTAAAATTTTTGTTGTAGAGGTCTTTGCTGTCTTTGGTTAGGTTTATTGCCAGATATTTTTTTGAAGCTATTGTGGTCTGGAAGGTCTCCTTATATTCACTCTCCATTTGCTTTGTATGGAATTTTTAAATTGAAGTTTTGAGAATTTCATACAATATATTTTGATTGGATATAGGTCCTCTCCCCTATCTGCACCCTCTTACTACCTACACCATTTAATATAGTCTAATATATATTAATATAGTCTAATTATATATATTAATATATAAAATGCCTATGAAGTCAAATTCATGCCCCTCAATGACCTTCCCTGTTATTCCATCCACTAGAACCTCATTAACTTAACAAGAGTCACACCCTAAAAAAGACAAGTGTTCCCCTTCCCTGCTGCCATAGGTTACCAGCAGTCCTTGGCCAGTTTGGAGGTTTCTTATCCATTTCCCAACAGCTATGCTAAGGTTTTCTCTGTCTTGAGTTTACACCAACATCCTTCTTAATAAGACATTTACAGTGTGTGAGAAAGTTCCCAAGTGATTTTGAATTTTTTTATTGATGCTTTGTGTATTTCATACATCATTTTCCAATTCAGTTCAGGCATATTTCCCTTTCCCTCCCCCCCATCCCACCCCACCCCATCCCAGATCATGCATTCTACCATAACTGTCCTGCATCTTGCTCTCAGTTTTTTTCAAATCTTTATGCCAGTTTGTGTTCCTCTAGAAGAAGAAAAACACTGTGTCAGTGTTTTTACATTTTAAAGCAACCTTTGGTAAATATAATAGTATTCATATGACATGATTAGGTAAGTAGGGATGGAGGGCCCACTACTGATACAAAGAAAATGGCTGGAAGAAATAAGTTTTTAGGAAAAGAGAATAAACTAGGAGACTCAAACATAAAAGTGGGATAATGGAGAAAATAAAAAGAATCTTCCAGAAAACATCAGCTATGACTTTGTAAGAGGTCAGGAAATAATGACAGTAAATAAAAGAAACTTATTAGGAATAGGGAGGAGTAGGAAAGAGAGAGTTTCCAGTGGAGTTCATCTAACATCATTGCCACCCTTGAAAGCTGGCAGGCTTTTGTGTATAGACTTATAGACATATGCATTTTAACAGTCAACATTACCTGTCATCCTGAAGCCAGGACTAGAGAATTTCTGTGAACGCTTAGAGTAAGAGCAGGTGTTACTGTCTGGAGGCAGGCATGAGAGAGAAGACTTCAGGTGAGAGATTTTGTGGGAGAAATTCTGTGGTTAAAGAAGTACTATAAGCACAAATATGAATAATAAAGTCAGGAAACAAGGATAGTTTTAGTGATGGAGAAGGAAAATTAACATTTAGATACAGGAGTGTGAAGCCAAATTTTATGGTAAGCATAGTTCTTCAGGAGGTTCATCCACAATAAAGCTGATGATGGTTCTCATAAGTTAGAAAACAGTAAATATGCATTTAGCTAGAAGGGAACATGCTATTTTGTGATGGTTGTGATGAGAAATGCCCTCCATAGGATTGAGCACCTGGTCTCCAAATAGTGGTGTGATGTTTCTGTGAAGAATCTGAATATGTTGTGTTTTGGAAGTGTCTGGAAGGCATTGGAACTTTGGACTAGAATAGTGGTTGGAAGCTGTAAACAGAGTTTAACAGGCCATTCTAGTAGAAACCTACAGGACAGAATTTCTGAAAGCAACTTTGAAAACATGGCTCATGTGGTTTCAGAGTGAAGTAAAATCTGTATGAACAACTGGGCTAAAGACCATTCCTATGATATTTTGGCAAAAACGTGGCTGTTTCCTGCCCATGCCCTGAGAATTTGTGTGAAGTTAAATTGAAAAGTAATGGACCATCTAAGCCAGCAGACATACAAAAGGGGGGGGGGTTGTAGTTGCTTCTTCCATGGTTTTATACAGCCACTGGAGCCATGTAATATGAGGCAGGGGAGTTAAGGCTATGAAAGGCCATTTATTGTGTGAAGTCATGACAGTGAAACTTGGGTTGTGGTGAAGAACCTACAATGCTGGAGATACCAGAACTTTAAGACATCTATAAGGAAGAGGAGCATACACGTAGTGGAACCAGCCCAAAAGAGAGATGTATGTTGTGGTCAGCAAAGCTGAAGGATTAGAGCATCTAAGCCCTATGAAATGGATGTCTCTGCCACTGGACATGGAATTACAGAATGTTTGGTGTTTGTCATGCTTAGTTTGCATCTTGCTTTTAGGGTCACAGTTAAGAGATTGCTTCTTTGACTCTTAGGAAAGACTTGGACTTTTGGAATTTTGAGCAGTGTTGAGACTACAAAGGCTATGGAGACTTTTATTTTTGAGACAGGGTCTCCCTTTAGTCCCAGCTGGCCTGGAGCTCACTCTGTAGACCAGGCTGGCCTTGAACTCACCGAGATCCTCCTGCCTCTGCCTCCTGAGTACTGGAATTGGAGAGTTTTGAAGATGGACTTTTGAAGATGAATTTTTCACTATAGTATGGTCTGGGACGGTCAGCCAGGGAGTCAAATGGAATGGTTTGAATGAGAAATCTTCTCAATAAGCTTGAACACTTGGTCCCCACTGTTTGAGATGTTGTGGAAGCTTTAGGAAGTGGAGACTTGCTGAAGGAAGTGTGCCACTGGGATGGGTATTGAGGGCTGGTAGCCTCACCCCATGTCCAGCTTGTTCCGTTTTGTGCTTTTGGTTGACGATGTGATCTCCCAGCTTCTTGCTCCAGCAGCATAATGTGGTGCCTCCCTTGCCATTGTGTACTCTGACCCTCTGGAACTATAAGCCAAAATAAACTTTCTTATGTGTCTGCTAATCATGGTGTTTTATCACAGTAACCAAAATGTAATGAATACACTACTGTTCCTTATTTCTCATTCTATATGAATTCTGAAGTGTGCCATTTTCATAAAACATGATGAGAAATAGGACAGTCCATTCAATGTCTCTTTCCTACTTCGAACATTGATTTTGGGATTTGAATGCTTTACAGTATCTCACACACATACTTTATCTATAGTTAGGTATTCATTTATAAATGAATGACCATGGTGTAGTTGGTCACAAGAGACCAAAGTGAGGGACTGAATACGTTTTCTGCTTTCAACCCTGTTCAAGTTTCATTTCTTTTGTTATAATAAAAATATCCTGATAAAAATCAGCTTAGGAGAGGAAGGATTTATTTTAAAACACAATTCCAGGTTATAGTCCAACTCTGCAGGAAATTCACAGAGTCAGGAGCTTTAAGAGAGCTGGTCACACCACATCTGTCCTCAAAATCAGAGAGAAATGAATGCATCCAGCCTGCCTGCTTGCTTTCTGCTAGGATGGCTTTCTTCATTCATAGGCAGTTCAAGCCTTCCTGCCTAGAAAATGGTGCTGTCTGTAGCGTGCTGGGTCTTCTCACAACAATATGGCAGTCAAGACAATTCTTCACAGATTTGTCCACGGGCCCACATGATCTGCACATTTCCTTGATTGAGGCTGTCTTTCAAGTTGATTCTTGGTTGTATAAAGTTAAAATGTAAATTGTTTTAATGAAGTGGAATAACTCTGACAAAATATTACATTAATGCCTGTCATTAATGCCTAAAGCTTTTATATTGAGGTAGGGAAATAATCTCAAAACCCAGCAAACTCTACTTAGATTATCATTAGAAATCATTTCTCTTTGTAAAAACCATGCCACAAATTTGACTTCAATAAAAATTGATGTCCAGAAAGTCATATTAACAACATGCTGGGCAATATACTTAGTTGAAATATTTAAGAACAGATAACTGTCAGCACCTTTCTTGGCATCTTTGTTAAAATATTAGGTGAGCTTATAATTTTAGTTTGGAAGCAGGAATAATTTTTATGCATACTGTAGTCAAATGATACCCCCAAGACAATGTAAAGAAAATCATGAAAGAAATTCAGAGTTAATCTTTCTTTTTTATTTATAAAATATTTTATTGGTGTTTTGTGTATTTCATATATCATTTCTCAGTCCAATTTAGGCACATTCCCTTTTCCATGTCCCCCACCCCACTCCAGTTCATGCATTCTGCCATACAGGTCTTGTATCTTTTTCTCAGTATTTTTAAATTTTTTCTCTGCAGAAGTTATTTGTTTTGACAGAAGTTAACTGTTTCAGTCAGTTCTTTTTCTCTGTCCTTTTGTTGTTGTTCTCTCCAATTTGTATTGCTCCAAAATATGCATGTATATATCTCATACATATACCAAAAATTATGATGTCTGAAAATAAACTATATGTTAATTTCAAACCGTGCTTAGGAATTCACATTTTCCACTTTAATTTTATATTACTCTAAAATATGCATACATACCCTCAACTCATATACGAAAATTACACAGTCTGAAAATATGTGGTAGTTTGGTTCTAGAGCCCATTAAAGGATTCATATTATAACAGCAGAGTTGTTTCAGATAAAAGGAAATATAACATTAACTATGTTAAGTTTGCTTTACAACTAGGGATTTGGTGCTAGCGTCCACAAATGAGAGATACCACTTGCCATTTGTTTTTCTGAGACTGTGTTACTTCACTTAGCATAATGGCTTCCAGTTCCATCCATTTACCAGCAAAGTTCATGATGTCATCTTTCTTTATCGCTGTATAGAATTCCATTGTGCAGATATACCACAATTATTTTATTCACTTGTTGGTTGAGGGACTCTTGGGTTGCTTCCAGTTCTTTGCTATTGTGAATAGACATAGTTGTGCATGTATTTCTGCAATAGGATGAGTCTTGTGGGTGTATACCCAGGAGTGGTATGACTGGGTCAGGCTCATTTTCATTTTCTTTTCTTTTTCTTTTCTTTATTATTATTATTTTTTTGGTCATTTTGACACAGGGTCTCCCTTTAATCCCAGCTTGCCTGGAGCTCACATTGTGGACCAGGGTGGCCTTGAACTCAGAGATCTGCTTGCCTCTGCCTCCCAAGTGCTGGGACTAAAGGCATGCACCACCATGCCCAGCTGGGCTCATTTTCAGTTTTCTTTCTTTCTTTCTTTCTTTCTTTCTTTCTTTCTTTCTTTCTTTCTTTCTTTCTTTCTTTCTTTCTTTCTTTCTTTCTTTCTTTCTTTCTTTCGTCTTATTGAGACAGGGTCTCCCTGTAGCTCCAGCTGTCCTGGAACTCACTCTGTAGACCAGACTGGCCTTGAACTCACAGAGATCCACCTGCCTCTGCCTCCCAAATGCTAGGATTAAAGGCATCAGTTTCTTAAAAGTTCTCCACACTGCTTTCCATAGGGGTTGCACGAGTTTGCATTCCCACCAGCAGTCGATGATGAGTCTTCTCCTTGCCCCACAACCTCTCCAGCATTTTGGTATCCATTGTTTTTTGGATCATAGCTAGTCTTACCAGAGTAAGATGAAATCTTAAGGTGGCTTTAATTTGCATTTGTTTAATTATTAGCAATGTTGAACACTTTTTAAGATGTTTCTCAAACATCTTTTCTTCTTCATTTGTGAAGTCTCTGTTCAGCTCTTTCTCCATCTTTTGAGTGGTCGTTTGTTTTCTTCCTCCTTTGTTTTTTGAGTAGTTACATATTCTGGATGTTAATGCTCTATCAGATGTATCACTGGTGAAGGTTTCCTCCCACTCTGTGGGTTTTCTCTTTACTTTGTTTCTTTCCCTGTACAGAAGCTCTTGAGTTTAATAAGGTCCCATTTGTCAATTGTTGAGCTTATTTTTGCACAGCTGGTTCCTGATTTAGAAAGTCTTTTCCTACACCTATGTCTTGTAGGTTACAACCAACTTTCTCTTCTATCATTTTCAGAGTTTCAGAGTTAATCTTTCTATTTGTGTGTGTGTGTGTGTGTGTGTGTGTGTGTGTGTGTGTGTGTGTTTGTATACCATATATATGCTGGTACCCTTTGTAGGTCATAACAGAACATCAGATCCCCTGGATCTGGATCTGGATCTGGATCTGGAGTTACAGCTGTTATGAGCTGCCCCACATGGTTTCTGGGAACCAAACTCTGTTCCATTGGAAGATCACTGAGTACTCTTTTTTTTTTATCTTTTCATGACATGGTCTCCCTGTAGCCCCAGCTGTCCTGGAATTCACTCTGTAGACCAGACTGGCCTTGAACTCACAGAGATCTGCCTGCCTCTGCCTCCCAAGTGCTAGGATTAAAAGCATGAGCCACCATACCCGGCAATCAGTGAGTACTCTTAATTGTATAGTCATTTCTCCTGTTCCCTCAAAGTTAATATTAAACTGAGAGATGCCAGTAACTCTCCCACACGCTGTAAGAACCAGTGCAGTTCTTGGCTTTTGGAGTAAGTCAGACTCTCAGTGAAAGTAGAACCGTAAATATTAGGTAGTTGTGCTGAAGAGTGGGGCCTTATTTGTTTGGTTGTTGAAATGTTTTGGGTGGGTAATAATTAGATACTATCACACCATAATTAGGCTCTATCCTACCATTACCCTTTCTTGTCTCTAGTCTCTGAAGCAGTATCACTTCCCTTCATTCCTAAGGAAGTTAGAAGTCAGGATCCATAGAAATCAAGTCAGTTCAAAGGGCCCAGTAAAAAAGTAAAAATATGGTTGTTAAACACCCAGAAAGGCTAAGTTGCACAAGCCTGTTACATTAAACCTATATTAAAATTGTATCCTTTGGAAACAAATTGTATGTTATTTTGATATATTTCTTGATTCACATCTTTCCATTTTAATCCCATATTACTCTAAAAGATGCACACATACCCTCCACCATATACCAATAACCCAAGGTTATCTTGAATCCCCTATTTAGGGATTCACAATGCAAGAGCACAGTTGTCTTTAGATTATGAGGAGTATAATATTAACGTTGCTCAGATTGTATTACAACTTGGTACTAGCCTCCACAGATGAAAGGTACAATTCAGCTTTTGTTTTTCTGAGATTGTGTTACTTCACTTAGCATAAAATCTTCTAGTTCCATCCATTTACCTGCAAATTTCATGATGTCATCTTTTTTACTGCTGCATAGAACTCCATTGTGTAGATGTACCAGCATTTTCTCTATCCACTCATCAGTTGAGGGGCATTTGGGTTGGTTCCAGCTCTTCACTATTGTGAAGAGAGCTGCAATAAACATGGCTGTGCATGTATCTCTGTGGTAGGAAGAGTCTGGTGGATATATTCCCAGAAGATGTATGTATATATACTTTAGGAATACAAGTTGGGGAGAACAAGAAAAGAACTGAAAAAAACTCTGAAAAGACTCAGAAAAAGATGCAGAACATGTATGGCAGAGTGCAGAGATTTGGGTGGGGTTGGGGGCATGGACAGGGAAGTGACTCTAGATTCGATTGAGAAATAATGTATGACTTATGGAAAAAGTTTAATAACAGTAAAAAATAAATAAAGGAAGAAAAAAGTAAAAAATATGAGTCATCTAAGAATTTCAAACCTAGCGGTGCAGGCTTATAATGCTAGGTAGAGTCTGAGACAGGGTGGTCATTGTTCAAATCCTATTATAGCTACACAGTATTTCAACAAGAGCAACTTTTCAAGATCCTTTCTCAAAAGTAATAAAAAGACAAAGCTGAGAATATAGAGGTCGAGTGCTTATCTAATGTGTAAGGCCCTAGATCCAGCTTATAGTGGCACCCACGACCAAAGTAGCAAAACAAAAGTCCCAACAAACAGAAAAGGAGGGTTACATATGATACTTAAATGCACCCACTGTAAATGGAGGCCTTATTTGAATGCAGAGCTATAAAACCAGCTTTATAGAAACCTCATGAAATCAGTAGAGAAAAGGGCTTGAAGGGGGCCTGGGACCCAGAATGGAACTGCACTTTGTGTAGAGGAAGCGAGTGATGAGGCACATCTCCCATCATCCTTTGCAGGATTTTTCAGGCTGCATGTCTCATTGAAAATTCCAGAAGACACAAATACAGATAAATGATTTTAGAGGATGAAACCGGAAATGAGCATATTGCAGCCTGAATGCAAACTGTGAACCACCTCCTAGCTTTAAGCTTCATTCTGGAAGCATACTTTTTCCATTCAAAGAGATGGACATGTGTAGGGCCTCACTGACTTACCACACATTGCAAATAAAGCTCTACAACAGCTTCATGAACAGCACAGGACCTATAAACATGGAGTAAGAGAGCTGAAAGAAAATCAGACACAATGCTCAAAGCCAGACAAGTTTCAGTGTGAATGTGTTACAGTGATGATAATCATAATGGCGGTAGCACTTGTCTCTTCAGGCTTTCTCCTCTATCAATGGATCTGGGGTCCAGGGACTTTATTCCTTAAGAATCAGGTCAGTTTCCACACCAGTCAGAAGCAGTTTGCTCATAGTTAAAATTTCCATGGCTTCCTCCGTATAGGGAAACATGATGTGATCTTAACAACCCACTGATAAGCATTGTCCATGCTGCTCTGATGTTCTCTTCCAAGGACTTTTTGTTGTAGCAAGTACTAATCTGAGATTACTGCATCTTCCTCATTGTCTGCAAAGTAGTGGGAGATCTACTTTGCACTACAGCCCTTCCAGAATTCCAAGAACCCATTTCTTTGCTCCAAATACATTGTCTTTTTTCTTGGGTGGCTGTTAAAATTGTGACTGCTGTTTACATATTTGTATATATGTATTTGCTTTGCTCCAAGTACCACACCTTATGGCATTTTATAGTTGAAGTATATTTTATTTACTAACTACAGTTTTCATATTCAAATATCAACCCTCTGGAGAGGCACAGCACAAAGATACATGTATCCTCTCACTCCTTCCAATTCCCACCCCTGCGAAATAAACATTTTACATTAAAAAAAATTGAGAATTCCACACATGTACACAGTACGATTATACTCCTCTCTCAAATTTAAGTTCTGTTCTTTACACCTTTCTTTCTTCCTTCTTCCTTCCTCTATTTTTCTCTTTCATCCTATCTTTTATACACATATGGCTGCATTCAATCTGTGCTGTCCATATGTGCATGCATATGTGTCCATCCACTAAATGATGGACATCCCATCAACAGCCATAAAACCTAACAAAAATGATATTCTTCCTTTAGTTGCCTTCAACCTCCAATATGTCTTCAGGTAGGGGTGGGGTGTCATATGAGTTCACCCCCATCCATGCTGGAGGTTTTACTGGCTTGATTTTGTGTAGGTAAATTGAGTTGCTGTGACTTCATGAGTACAAAATCTATCACGTCCAGAAGAAAGCATTTCGCAGCACTCCTCCCCATCCTACAGAGTTTGCATGCTTCTCTTTCCTCTTCAATGAGATTCCCTGAAATGATGGAGATATTTATAGTGATGACTTATTTAAAGGTGAATACTCATAGTTACTTAATTTTACCATTTTGATTAGTTGTGAGTCTCTGTATTAACTGCTGCCTATTGCAAAATGAAGCTTGGTTAGACCAGGGTTGACAGTGGTGCAGGTATATGGGTATAAACACAAGTATTTAAAGACAAACTGACAACATGGACATTTAACAAATCAGTAATAGCAGGCTCCCTCTGAGGTTCTGTGTCTTCCCCAACCATGGGGTTTTGCCCAAATTAAGAGTAGCAGATGTGAATTCCTTCCTGTGGAAAAGGTGTTAAATGCAAAAAGAAAGTGATCGTTTTTGTCTATAATAGTTATACCACTATTGAATCAGAAGGCACATCTTGCCTGGTATGTCAGTACTGTAGCATAGAAACTTCAACACTAGGTAAGACCATTAATGTCTTTTCTCTCCCAGTGACCTACATGGTACCTTCTGGTACTGTGAAAGCTAGCCAGCAGAAAGGAAGTTCTCTGGTCATTTTGAGATTGATTTCTCTGTGCCCTGCAACCAAAGTGTGTGGTTTCTTCTGAAAAAGAATCTTCCCATTTAGTTATGTTGGGGTTCCAAGAGCAATGGAGATAGCCGGTATTCATCAACAGACTTCTATAGCATCCCTGAATGGTAAATCGTAGGGAGGAGCAGTATCCATTCACTCAGTGTATTTCTGTTGAACTTATTGAAAAACTATGTTTTATAATATTTTACAAAGTACTGGGTTTTCACAAGACTTTTCCGTACATGCTTACTAATATTAGGGTTAAGTCCTACCTTACATCTCCCTCTCCCATACTACTTCCCCCCTGTCCCTGTCCCCACTTACAGTATTTTGGTTGTATATTCACTTTTCCAGTGGCAAGTATAAGGATTGAACTTTAAAGTTTAAAAATGTAAAAACATACTAAAATATGGTTTAGATTCACTGGATTAAAATCAATCAAACAGGAGATTCTAATAAATAAAACAGAAAGAAAACATAAAATATTTCTGTAGAAGTGAAAAATAGAAAGACAGGCTGAGAGGTACCCTGAGCATTTACCCAGATGACCTATCTTAAGGCATATTAAAACATCAGAGAAAAATATAAGGAACTTAGAGATCCCACATTTCAGAAGGAAAACAGAAGTCTTGTTACAAGTAGTATTGGAAACAAACAAAGAAACAAACAAACAAACAAAAACAGGTGGCTGATACTCTCAGACTTCAGAGTGAAATTATTTTAACAGATATTTTTACAACCAGAATCAGTATCTATCCATTGTGAAGTTAACATAATATGTGTGTAGCTGATGATTGTCTAAAAAAATGTATGGCATGTGTTCTAATTTGCTTCTCCTTGGCTGTGACAAAACACTCTGACTAAAACTGACTTGGGGTGGGGGGAAGGGTTTATTTGGCTCTCATCTCTCAGGACACAGTTCATTACTGAAGTAGCCCAAGGTAGGAATTCAGGGCAGGAACCTGGAGGGAGAAGCTGAAACACACGTCATGCAGGAACACTGCATGTTCCTGCATACACCAAGGCAGTGTACAGACTGCCTTGGCCCATGCACAGCTTGCTTTCATATACAGTATACAACGGCCTGCCCAGGGGTGACACCACCCACAATCATCTGGGCCCTTCCGCATCACTCAACTATCAAGACAATACTGCACAGATATGACCACGGGCCAATCCAAGGGAGGAATTCCCCAATAGAGGCCCCCTCAACCCAGGTGTGTTGAGTTGACACTAAAGCTATCCAGCACTGCATGGAAAATCTTTTGAGTTGCTGCTAAGTATAGTCTAAGACACTCCAAAAATAACACAGACTGATGCCATAGGCCTTCATTACCTCCAAGAACTTGAAATGCAGACAATATTGCTGAAACAGGACACATTTCAGACAGGACGTAGAGCAATGGGGCTGGATCAGTCCTCCTAGCCTTCTGCCTGAGACTAACTCTCATAGTGACAGAAAATACTGTGCAAGCTGCCAAGAGAGAAAGCCAATCAATGATCTCAGCCAGTTATAAAGTCTATGAATAACAGTGACCATCCCTGCAAACAATCTCTATTTGTGCATAGTGGCATGATTGTCTTGGGGATAATCAACAGCTGTCTAATTAGACTTAAGACCACCTCAATGAGAAGGAAATCATGTAAAACTAGGAGAGTACAAATGGAGAGGTTATAGAGCCTAGAGAAAATTCTACTTTGGTTACTCCTCTAGACCAAAATAATGTCTTGCTATATTCTAAGTACATATCCTTATATTATAGACAAGTATACTTATCATCACTAACCAAAGAAGCTTCTTTTTGTAATAAACAGGGAGTATTGCAAAGTCCTGAAACTGGTTAAATGTAGAGAATAAGTAACTGTGAGGTGCTCAGCCTTAAATGACACATCTAAATTGGAACTTGTACTCCAAAGGCTCAGGGAACATCACAAAAGTAGGAGCAGAAAGAACGTAAGAAGGAACTAAACTTCTCATTAATGTGACATTGATTGCCACAGGAAATTAATGGATGCTGAGGAAGGGATGATCAGCTTTCTCCAGGGACTAGCTCCCTAAGGTGCTATTTAATTCCCAAACTGACAGCTCTAAACACAGATACACAAGTGCCACTAAACGATCTGTGCATGTGCGTGTGTGTCTTTTTTTGAGTGTGTGCTTGTGTGTGTGTATGGATGAATGTTTGCCTATATAACAGTAACAAGGAAAGAATAGGTCAGGGAGAACTCCTGAGACCAGCTGAAGCACAGGAAGGTAGGTAGGAACTGGGTGCTTCAGCAAGGCTGATTGTTGATTGACTTAACCTAGTTAATCCGTTAATTCAGTTGTCTTTGGCTTAATAGGCTTTTGTGGCTGTGGGGGCGGAGTTATCCTCCCAGCTGGTATTAAAGGTAGGGTTGTGTGAGTCTTGAGATCTGAGATCTCCTGAGACCAGCTGAAGCTCAGGTGCCAGGGCTCAGGCTAAAGAGCACCCCCCCACAACTGGGATTACAAAGGCATCTGAAGGAGGCAAGCAAAGCAAGCCTTCAAAACAGTGAAGAGGCATTTAAGACTCACATTGGAATACAGGCAAGGAGAAGCCCATAAGCCAGGAACACGAAGAAGAGACAACACGGGAAAGGGGCAAGATAATCCTGCACCAAGCTCTACCAACCCTGTGGAAGATTCCTACAGTGGGATCCCTCTGGGGATGACCCAGAACACAGATATCAGAAAAACAATTGGGAACATATTTAAAGAACCACAAGATTATAAAGAGCAAATCAAAGAACTAAGAAAAGAGAATGAAGAACTCAAGAAGGACCTAGAGAGAGAGAATGACAAACTCTGAAGGAAGTAGAAACACTGAAAAGATCCCATGCTGAAAAAGATAAGGAAACCAACCAGTGAAGCAAAGAGCTACAGGAAGAGATTGAGAAGCTCCAAAAAGAAGTAGAAATACTAAAGAAATCAGAAGAGGAAATGAAAAAGGAAATCAAACACTCATCCAATCAAGAGGAAAGGAATAGAAAAAACCTCAGAAGCAGAATGAAGTAGAACAAAGAATATCAAACCTGGAAGACAACACAGAACAACTAAAAACCTCAAGTAAAGATTGTGAAAAATTTAAAAATACAAAAAAGTGGAACAACCAGGAACTGTGTGACACTATGAAAAAATCAAACCTCCCCATCATAAGAATAGAGGAAGGAGAAGAATCCCAAGAGAATGGTATTGATCAGATCTTCAACAGAATAATAGATGAAAACTTCCCCAAACTAAAAAAAAGACAAACCAATACAAATACAAGAAGCACATAGAACTCCAAACAGACAAGATCAGAAAAGAAATTCTCCATGCCACATCATAGTTAAAATGGTAGACACCCAAAACAAAGACAAAATCCTTAAAGCCACAAGAAAAAAACAAACAAACAAACAAACAAACAAACAAAAAAAAAAACAAGTGACCTATAAGGGGAAACCTATCAGAATTATAATTGACTTCTCAATGCAAACTATGAAAGCAAGAAGAACCTGGAGTAAACCATTCTCAGTGTTAAAGGACAATAGATGCCAACTCAGGTTATTATGCCCAACAAAAGTGTCAATTATAGTTGAAGGAGAGAGAAAAACCTTCCATGACAGAAACAAGTTGAAAGAATACATGTCTGGAAAACCAACCCTTCAGCAAGTTCTTGAAGCAATTCAAAGGAAAGAAGAAAGGAGCAACCAACCCCAGGCACCTAGAAAGAGAAATCAATAGAAGCATAACTGCAGAAGTAGAAACCCAAACTGCAAATGGATAAGGCAAAATGAAGCAACACAAACCTATCAGTCATAACCTGAAATATCAATGGACTAAATTCCCCAATCAAAAGACATAGACTGGGAGATTGGATTAGGAAACAGAATCCATCAATATGCTCTCTACAAGAAACAAATTCTTACCTTCAAGGACAGGCACCACCTTACAGTGAAGGGATGGAAAATATACAAAGCAAATGGTAACAAAAAGAAAGCAGGTGTTGCTATTTTAATATCATTTAATATTAATTTATATGAAATATATTAATATTTAATATAATTTAATAGACTTCAAAGTAAAAGAAATCAGAAGAGACAAAGAAGGCTATTACATTTTTTTAATTTATTTTTATTGATGCTTTGTGTATTTCATACATCATTTTCCAATTCAGTTCAGGCATATATCCCCTTCCCTTCCCCCCCACCCCACCCCTACCCATCGCAGATCGTGCATTCTGCTGTAAGTTTTCTGCATCTTTCTCTGCTTTTTTGTTTTGTTTTGTTTTCATTTTTTTTAACAATAGGTGATAATTTGTGAGTACAAGCATCCTTCATGTAAAACCAATTTGCAAGCAGTTGTGCCCAAACCCACACAGCTCATGGGTCCCACCATCCAGCAGGGGGGGCTTGTATGTTCAATCAAGTTGATCAAATGAGTGTCCAGTCTATATTGTTGTAGTTTCACCATTAACCCCCATCGAAGCCCTTACATTCTACCACGCCCCTTCTTCCGCAGATTGTTCCCTAGGCTTAGAAAAGGGGCACAGGTGGATTGAGAAGCAAAACACTTACTTTCTCTGAGCTGATGTCTTGGTCTCTAGTCAGTTCTGGCTGTTTTCTTTCATGGGCTGCCAGCTTGTTCAGGCTTAACCTTTCGATCCTACTAATGAAGACATTGCAATTGATATTTAGGTATTTAAATAGTATAATATATAAGCCTTTCGATTCCTACTAATGAAGCACACACAATTTGTATATATAGGTATTTAAACAGTACTAATTTGTTATGGTAGGTTACTTTGGTATAGACACAGATGTTTGGATGGTATGTAATTCATGATCTTACATTTTCTTCTGTCAAGTATGGCAGGTTCTTCGTGTGGTTTATAACATCTCCTAACCATTAGAGGATGTAACTTGTGCTTGTGACATCAGCCGTGGGTTATTCCTCCAAGGAGAAAGCCAATAGCCAATTAGATTTGGGATATACAGACATATGGCTCCACTGCTGCACAGTATTTCCAGGCAGATGAGGTGTAGGCTGGTGCTGACGGAGGAGTTTTGCTTGACTCAAGGGAGACCTATATTGCTTTATTGGTTTAGTGGTCTTTGGTAACACTCTCTTGCATTCCAGAGACCATCTGTATACTTGCAAGTGCGGTCTCCATGCAATCTTTCCATGTTTGATCAGTCTTCAACAGCAGGGCCTTATGCCATCTTCCTGCGATATTCCCGTTTAGGAGGCAAGGAGCTTTACCTTTTGGGGGCTTGGATCCCCTGGCCAACATCTCCTTGGTAGAATAATCCATTGTTGATGTCAGAGCTCCTGTATTGATATATTTGTTTAGTGGCATAGCTTAAGGAGACTTTAGCATTATATTTTGGTTCTGAATAGAAAATAATCCTTTTCACAGTTTCTATGTCCATTAGTCAATTAAAGAAGGCAAGTTTTAGAGATTTGAATTGCAAGGTTTGATGAAAAGGTTTCTGTCTTTCTGTATCCCCCCCCCCTTTTTTAGCGTATGAGTCTCCAGAAGACAGTTGTATTATACATGACAAATAGGGTGGAGTCAAGGCACAGAATTCATCAAATTCACCCATGTTTGTTTTGTGTGACTATTATATGATTAACTTGGGAAGCAAACTTAATTTTTTACGTTAAATCATCTTAAAGAGAATGCTACAAGGTGATACTGTATCAACAGAGAAATTATAGAGAAAATTTTATGTGTTCAATCCAAAGTTCTTGCTCTACAGATTTTATGTAAAGCAAATGTGGCAACAGCGAATTATATCTCATTTAACTCAGATGCTTACCATTTTTATCAGATTCTGTAACATGTTGTTTAATATACACATTTTACTTTTACTTTTTACTAATGTACAAACACCATGTGTCTGTAGACTTGTCTAGGCGAAACTGGTTACTTGCCTGCTCACGTCAATTAAATATGCCTATTAACGAATATACACCCGTCCCTCTCCCCACCCCACCTTTCCATTCACCATTTCAGATCTCATTTTCTGATGCAGTTTTCTGTTGTTCTTTTACTATGCCTCCCTCTCCATGAGAAATATTTATATCTGGGTTGTGGTACTAGCATCCACATATAGGGACACCATTTGTCGTTTGTTTTTCTGGGACTGTGTTACTTCACTTAACATAATGTCTTCCAGCTCCATCCATATATCTGCAAATTTCATGATTTGTCCCTCTTTACTGCTGCATAGTATTTT
>VZQC01011446.1:3736621-3832652 GCA_009823505.1 Rhizomys pruinosus | reverse complement strand
TAAAATTAAAAAAAAAAAAAAAAAAATATATATATATATATATATATATATATATATAAAGAAAGAAAGAAAAAATAGGTCATGAGGGAGGAGGGTGTGGGAGCATTTGCAAAGATAATATTTATGTAGGGAATTCTCAAAACTAAAATAAAAAATAAATCAAAACATTCTTTCTCAAAAATTCCAAGATTTCCATTACTCTTTCTTAAGAAGCCACTGTGTGAGATGTCCAACCTTAAGAGAGATAGTAACCTTTACACCTAACGCTGACAGAACATAGTGGAACAGAGGGTAGAGAGAATATTAATTCATCTCTCTACTGTCATCAATAAAACTCCCTCAAGCAGCAGAGAGCAATGAATACAAAAGGCTACAAATGGCTAAAACAGACAATGAGAATCTGCAGAGTGTGGGTCCCTGACTACGACTATCTTATTAAAATTTACCCACCCAGGGCTCAGGTATCATTGTCGAAGAGGGGACAGAATGAGTGTAAAAGCCATGGGAGAATGTGCATGACCATATGGAGAAAGAGACTCAGGCTCCTGAGATCTTGCTCATATGAACCTAGAGGAATAATGGTACCATCCACAAAACCCATACAAACTCGAGAAGACAAAACCTCAGCATAGAACTGGGGACTGGGCAGCAGGCCTCAATATTACACAGTGAATGTTTGGAAGCTTATCACTGCTGGGTGAGGGAGAGTTCATCTTTAAGGGAGTGATTCTAGATAGTTCATCAGTAGATGAACCTGCATTGAGAGAGATCTGGTACACTAATTTGACTCAATAGGCCTTAACATAAACAGCAGAATGTTGAAATCAAGTGGGAGTGGCTATGGACGGGTGCAGATGGAGGAGGAGGCATAAAAATGATTGAATATTTTGTCTGAAATACACATAAACTCAATAAAAATTGTACAAAAAGACAATTTTGTACAATTGGAAACTTAGGAAACAAAAACTACAAATGCAATTGCATGACTATAGGTTTTTTACTTGTAAACTCTATAACCAATGGTAGAAAACAAGTTTAGAAGCAGGGAGATTCATTGCAGAGATTATCTGAAGTGTGATATCAGGACCATGTAAGACATTTGAAGGAATATTAGTAGTCAGAAAATAAAGCAATTATTTGTGAAATACTAAAGGATATATATAATCATAGTACACAGATATTCATCAAGGATGGACATCTATACACTCCTATTAATTTAAGATATTAAACACAGATTCAAGAATAATCATTATAAGCTAAGTGCAGTGGTACATACACACCTTTGATCTTATAACTGGGGAGGGGAGCAGAGGCAGGAAGATATCTAAGTTCAAGGCCAGCTTGGTATACAGAGTGAGTTTCAGGCCAACCAGTATATAGTAAAACACCATCCAAAAATAAAAACCAAAGAGAAAGAAAAGAAAAAGATAAAAGAAAATCATAATATTTTTATTGAGAGAAAAAGGAAATGAAGAGGAGATTAATGGCCAGCAAGTGTTGATTTTTATGCCTCCTGTTTTGACAAAAGTAAATAAGAATTGTTTTGAGGGTGAGTCCATACATAGACAATGTCATGGGTTATTTATTTCTCTAAATAATTCAGATTATAATTTCAGACAGAGCTGCTGATTCTTAGGCTTCAAAATCAGCCTGTGGAGGACAGCTTGCAACCACAGAGAGTGCCCTGCAACTGAGAGGCAGATCTGATTTAGGGGAACATGAATACCACCAAATAGCACTTCCATTTAGGTGAATTTATTAACTTCCGGCAGTCTGTGCTTCGTATTTCTTTACTCCAAGTTTCATCAAGCAGGGGTAAGCACATTCAGAGATCAGCTTAGTGCTCATGTCCTACCTTCAGGTCTCCATAGCTACTTCTTGTTCCATTATATTCCTAAATGATTGCTGATGGAAAAAATGAGGTTTAAATACTCCAAATTCTGTGATTCTACAAGATTAAAAACTTAATGAATCTAAAGCCTTTTCATTTTATTTTTAACACTGTATGCATTACATTATTTTAACTGTTAAATTAAAAACATGCTAATAATTTTATTTTAAAATAAACCCCAATATTTCAAAATAGGCAGTAAGAATAAGACCGCTAATGATTTTCATGCTTGGGAAACATTGGAACATAGATGCAAATGGAAGATCAATTCAGCATTACCCTTTTGTCTGGATTTCTCACTAATGCCTTGCAATTACTCGATCAATGATTTGTTCATGCCTCTGATTACCCTGAAAAGCCCTTTTTTGGTTAATGGAAAACAACAGCAATAATAACTTAATGGGACACACATGCACCCAGAGAGAGAGAGAGAGAGAGAGAGAGAGAGAGAGAGAGAGAGAGAGAGAGTTTTAAGGCAACGGTTAATCTAAAACTGACCTCTAACCTTATCCCATTTAATTTTTTGGTAAGACCTCAATTTTTAAATGAATAGCATCAACTAAAATTATCATTGCATTTGTTTTTAGATTCCTAAATAATTCCAATCACATTTGTGTACATGTATATATGTTGCTACACCCTTTGAGTTATACAGTTTTCACCCTATGACTAAATTTCTGTTTAATACTGCAGTAATGCAGAAGTGGGGATTTGGATGGAAACACTCTCAGTGGTTATCAAACAGTTCAACTGGTCAGGATAGCACTCCCTCAGTAGTAACTTGCCCATGACTCAGAAAGACCATCCTGTTTAATGGACTGTTTTCTTAGCTTGAGGATAGTGGAGCTTGGTAGTAAAGCACTGATTTAAATCCTTATAATATGGGGTTTTGTTATTCTTAGAAGTTCTTAGGAAATTTCTTGTTGAAACAACTGCATCCTTAAATTGTCGATGACCCTTCCTTTGGTTTTTCTGTGTCTGTATGATAGTCACTAACCATTTCAAAATATTTTTGTTCCAGATTAGCATAACTATAGTCTCTGAATGTTTTTTTTTTCTGATTGTCTCAGGATGTTTCCTTTCAATAAACCCATTTTCATCACTTGTTTCAAATGCAGCCAAAGCTTCTGCTATAGATGGAACTTTGGCATATCACCTTGTTCAGTCCCAAATTTTCAGGCAAGGATTTAGTATTGATTGTATTATCAAATGTACCCATCTAGTAAAAGATAGCCTATTAATGTGAGAAAAGTTGTTATAAACATTCAACAAGTAAACAATTAAAAATCTTATTATACTTGATGTAGATAAAAGAGAACATATATCTATCAGCACTCAAAACAAGTAGAAAACTCTTCATGGCAAATCAGTGGGACATCAGATCATGGCTGAATTGCCTCCTTTCTCTCCTAGGCATCTCACTCTCAAACTGCTGGTCCTAGAATGCTCCTATCCTGCATCAAGATGATATAGTTATCTGTGGATTATTTTGCATAAGATGCATTTACCTTGAGATGCTGCATAACCAGCCTCTATGAAGGGAACTTGAGACAATGGTGAATTTTAACAGTGACTCAACAAAAAGTGCCTTTGGTCATTAGAATGGCACTCTATTCCCTTGAAATTTCAGAATCCTTACAAAAGCCTTGATACTTAACGCCTGATGTAGGACCAATGCTACATTCTATACTCAGCTTCTATAAGAAATCTTGAGCAATGAAAACTTTACCTTTAAATTATTACCAGTGAAATAAATTTCCAGTGATAATCAAAATAAGTGGGCAGATACAAAACTCAGATGTGATAAAAATTAGGACAATGGGTAAAATTCCAAGGTATGGTTTGAGCTATAGTAAAAATCAACTGATAAAGTTTCAAAAAAGGAAAATACAATGGTTACTCTTCTAGATTCAAGTCTGTGCCCAGTTGCCCAGGTAGGTCTCTGGTGTGTAAATCTTCGGCACCCCACCCTGGCACCTGCCGCCCAACACTAGAACCATAAAGAGGAACTGCGTGTGTGGATAGAAGGACAGCCAGGGGTGCACACGCTCTGTGCTCAGTTGCCCAGGTGGGTTTCTGGTGTGCAGGCCTGTGGTGGTTCACCCTAGCACCCACCACCCAATGCTAGAACCATAGAGAGGAACTGCGTGCATGGATGGAAGGAGGACAGCCACGGGCACATACATGCCATGCCCAGTTGCTCAGGTGGGTTTCTGGTATGCAGGCCTGTGGCAGCCCGCCCCAGCACCGGCCGCCCAATGCTAGAACCATAGAGAGGATCTGATTGCATGGATAGAAGGACAGCCAGGTGTGCACACACTCTATGCTCAGTTGCACAGGTGGGTTTCTGGTGTGCAGGGGGCAGGTGAGTGTTTGTGTGTGTGTGTGTGTGTGTGTGTGTGTGTGTGTGTGTGTGTGTGTATGTGTGTGTTATAAGGAGGTTCACAAGATTTGCTTCCACACTTCCACAACAGGGTCTCAGTGGTCTAGGAACAGCCATCTACAGTCTGGAGAGGGCACAAACACAGTAGCTGCTCAGTGTATGAAGCTGCCTGACTCCGCAGTCCAACGCAGAGCTGCATGCTTGCACAATTCTTGGACAGTTGCTTTCCATCAGTCCATGTTGGAAGACCACAGAAACTGGAGGTAATATGAGTGGGAGATCAGCAACAGGAATAGCCACCCTAGCAGCAGAAGGAAGAACAGGAACAGGCAGGACAAGAAGCTTTTCCTCTGCTGTCTTTAATTGTAAGATGCTGTGCAATCTAAGAAAAGATTTCTGACCTCCATCCATTCGGTTAATCTTTTCTGTAAATATCTTCACAGACCCCACAGAGGCATGTCTCTTAGTTGATTCCATAAGTAGTATTTTATTTATTCTCCAAATTAATCAGCAGAGATTTCATGAAAGATTTAGCATTCACTCCATCATATAGTAGTTACTGACTCTTTATCAAGTTAGTTATTATAGATGGGGAAAAACCAACACAGGGCTCTGCCTCAAGAAGTTTATGAAATATACAGATGGGCTTATGCGGCTTTGTTATTATCTTTGCCCTAAGTGAAAGCATGTCCTAGTTGAACATAGTCTATATTCAGTGTATGCAGTGCCATGGCAGCCAACATAGTCTGTTCAAGTGCCTGTTCAATGAGACCACTGAAGATTAGATAGATGCCAAATTTGTCTAAGACAGACACACTAGAGGAGGAAAGTCTCTACGGTCCCATTTAAGAAGGTTACTCCAGGCAGAACAGCAGCTCAGTGAGTGCTTCAGGATGGGTTGGAGTCAAGTATAATGGAAGCTGCCTTCAATGTTCATAGGCATGCTTTCTAGTTCATCTCTTACCTTTTTTTTTTTTTTTTTTTTTTGTAGACCAGGCTGGCCCTGAACTCACAAAGATCCACCTGCCTCTGCCTCCCAAGTGCTAGGATTAAAGGGGTGCGCCACCATGCCCGGCCATCTCTTACTTTTTATATTTCTCAAAGTGCTTATTCTGATTATCCAAATTCTTGGTTTATTAAGTTCATTATATAATCAGCATGCATTGATAAATAATTCTATTTCATTGGATGAATATTTTTGTACCAATTATAACTTTTCCATCTCTTTGGAGCTATAGCTCTTTTTTCATCCTCTACTTGAACAGTATAGAAATCATACATAGAATTAGCTTCTACCTACTTTTTGCTGGCAGCACTGAATGCGCTCTGAGTCTTTCTCTAAGAATTTAGGAGTACTGTGAATATATGTACAAGCTTGAAATATATGCTGTCCTCCATTTTTTAAAAAAATTCTTTATTTTCTTGTATCAGTTTGACGCAGATTAAATATTTCTTTCCCTAAGATTGTAATGGTATCATTTAAATTTCAAGGAACATACCAGAATAAAATGTTCTTGTGTTTAAGTAGGAAGAAAACGAAGTTGTATAAAATTAGGATTAAGGATGAGAAGTCCTGATAATCCCCATGATAATCTAGGGTTCTCACCTGATGCATAGATAGCAGTGTTGGGCTTAAAGAAGTCTCAATGCTGGCTATGTTCTGCAATGAGGATAATGCTGAGACAATTCATAATGGCAGATTCTATAGAGTGTCAAGTACACTTCAAAGTTTACCTCATTTTCATGCATCCACTATGAGGAAAATACCTATGAACATTTATTGTTCTTCTTTCCTTCATTTCTTCATTTTTTATATTGTGTGTATGACATGTATGTATGCATTTCTATATGTGTAAGAAGGTGCCCATTTGTGTGCAGAGGTCAGAGGACAATCTTATACATGCCTTCTACTTTGTTTTAGATATGGTCTTCTTGTTCAGTGCTTTATGGACCAGGCTAGCTAGCCCATGAACTTACAGGAACTCTCTTGTTTCAGGAAGGAATTATAGATGCTTTTGCACAGAGCTTTGTGTAGGTGATAGGGATTCAAATTTAGGTCCTCAATCTAATCTGAGCCTTAGTCATCCCACCAGCTGTTTCTCTTTCTTTGGAGACAGGGTCTCACTGTGTAGCCTGGGGTGGACTGAAACACTTTACACACTGTGTAACCCATGCTCCCTTCAAATTCTTAGTGAGTTCCTATTGAGAAGTTCCCATTAACAAGAGAAAGGCCAAATCAGTCCAAATCAAAAGTAAAAAAGGGCAGTTTTTATTTCCAGGAAAAACACTCCTGGGCAAGTTCACAAGCAGAGGCTAGGGAATTCTCTGGCCCTGGCTGGGCTAGGAATTTTTTATAGGGCAGGGGAGGGGAGAAGGTGGCAAGTTAGTCAGGTACTGGAATGTGGCCAATTAGGTTAGGTCAGGGCCCCATGGGTGGGTCTTAGGCCTGGTGGTCATTTTGGAATCCAGAACTAGGTGTCGTCTTTGTCTGGTGGTTCACATGGGCTTTTCTCATGGGCTTTTTTGCAAGCGTGGGCTCCTTGCCAGAAGAGATTCCTGTCTACACCATCTTTGCTTTTGTTCCAGAACTCTGGCCTAACACCTACCTCATTTTCCCAAGTGCTGAGATTGCAAGCATGGGTGACTGACTATGCCTGGCTCTGAATACAGTTTTTATTATTTCAAAGATCATATAGTCATTTTTTGTGTTTGAAGCTCTGTACAGAGTTAGTCTAAGAGTACTTATATCAAAATCAGTTCTGTGATATTTCATTCTTTCAGACTCTCCAGACTGCTATGAATAGGATAAATTAGAAATTTTGGTCCTCAAAGTTCAGCCTTAAACTGAGGAAAGAAATAAAGTGATGATAGAAGTCAGTGTACAGTGGAGCCATCTTATACTATTGTGAGTGTCTGTGTGTTTGTGTGTGGGCACGCATGTCCGTGTTTGCTTGTGTGTGTGTATGTGTGTGTGTGTGTGTGTGTGTGTGTGTGTATGTGTGTGTGTGTTCCCAGCCTGGCATTAGTTACATCATATAGGTGGATTGAGACCTGCTAATCTAGAGAATTAACTCCAGAGGTATAAAAACTAATTTCACACATCAAGCATTTTATTTAACATTTTTGGTTTGCTTTTGTCATGGAAAGAGTCCTGTTAAACATTTACCAGTACAGCAATGGCATAATGGAGATTTTCTCATCTTCTGAATACATCTGCTGCCTTTCAGCCTATCTGTGTTACAGGTAGGTCTCTCTATGATGCTGTAGCACCATTGGGTTGTATTCACCAGCCTATCTATATGTAAGTAAATAGTCACAATGGACAATGCAGAGTCTTACTATTAACTACAACTCTAGGAAATTTTTTAATATCAGCAGTGAGAACTGACTGAGCATCAAAGTACTAATTCCCATTTTTATCATTCTTTCTGCTGCCTGCTTTCTAAATGATCTGCATAATGTCCTCAGACCCAAAGACTCTTTAGCACCAAACCCTGAGTCAGAGTGTTTATTTCATAAACAATATTCTCATTAAATGAAAATATTTTATTTCTTTGGATAGAAGTCCTTTGTAAAAGTCCTCTGGAAACAGTGAGCCACCTCTCCAGGCTCCTGATTCAAAGTTTTATTTGGATAGAATATCACCTGAAAATTATCTTCTGTGAAGTAGATTTGAAATTAACTTAAATATACTGAAGTATATATGAGGACAAAGTATACGAACAAGTATAAGAAATTTGAATTTTATAAACCATCTCAATGCCAGATGTCCTTAATGATTTCACATCTGTAATATTAATCTATAACTTAATTTAATCCATCTCACATTTTGATGAAAATGATGAGGGACAATGATTGGATTCAATATTTTATACTGAGAAAGTTTGTGAAAGAGACAAAAGAGTACTCACTATCTGCTTCTCCAAATGCTAAATGATTATATGTTGAAGGACATATTAACCTAAATCTGAGAACTGAGCAAGTGCTTTATGTAAAGCACACAATTAATGTGAATGTAGATTATATCAGAATTTTGAGGATTATTATCATTTCCTATCGAAAATTTGAAGGTCATATGTTAAAAAGTTAACATTATTATGAGCTTTTTGACAGATTATTACTGGTTTACTAGATGAAGATAATTTCAAATAGATATTCTATTTCAAATGAAATCAGTGGAAGAGAAAACTGTAGTAATAATTCACTCCACTTTTGCAATTAAAATTATTGTATATGGGTAGGAGATAATTAGGAGATAATTTGAGGCAAACATTACTACATGTTGTTTTGGAGTTTTGTCTCTTGTAAGATTAAGATGAGACAAAATTGGTATTTAATTTTTAATACATCATCTAAAAATCAGAATTATTAAAGATATCATATCTTTATGATCAAATACTTTATGTAATATAGGAAGCTTTTCTTTTTATGGCAAACAGGGACCAGGCAGCACTGCTAAAGGGGAGGGGGCACAGCACCTGCCCGCAGTTGCTGTGAGGAGCTGGCCTATCAGTGCAGAGACCAGCTGGCTACTTCCCGTAGCCCAGCCTAAGTGATGACTCCAGCTTAGGCTCTTAGCCTGGACCCATGAGACACGTGTTCCACTGTTGGGTGTGACTTCCCACCTGCCCCGAGCCTGGACGGGAATTTCACTCACAACACCAGCTACCCAGGTTGGTGATCCACAAAGGAATCTCTTTCCAACCACACTGGCCACCTGAACCAAATGTAGGCTTACCTTAGCCTGTATGCGCGAAATAATTAAAAAATAACAGCAGGGAATCCCGTGATGATGTTACTATAGAATTCAAATTTACTCCTTGCCACAGCTTGCTTTTATAAACCAAATGACGTCAGTTCCAGGACCAATCACGAGCCCCCAACTCTGTGCCACTGCACACCTTGCTCCACCCAGCATCACGCACCTAGGCCATGATGCTTGCTCCTCCTTAGGGCAGAGCCAGACTCTTGGCCATGCAGTGCCCTGAGGCATGCTAATTGGGAAGCTAGCCCGCAATCAGCTGGATTTCCCTACAATGTAATTTGTTCTTAAAAATTATTTTGGTTAATGTCATGAATGCTGGCAACAAATAATAATTCTACAAATATCAAAATTATTAAATTATATGGTCTATAGTGTTCCATAATGTTTTATTATGTGTTTAAAAATATTCTTCAGAAATGGTAGTTTTCTTGGTGAAATTATATACCAAACTCAGTCACTCTAAGTACTTGTATAATGTTCAGATTAAAGCTTTTCCCATGTCACTATCATTACTAAATATATTACATATAATGGTTGCTTATGAGATCTCACAATCACTAGCACAAATTTAGGGTCATAGATCAGGTTAGAGTTGAAACTTGTCCATTAAGCATTTTCCTAATCTGAGTATCTGGACATGTACCAACACCAACCTTTGTTATATATATATATATTCCAAGCTTTGTTATATTCCTAGTTGTGATTCAAACCAAATTCATCTTTGTACCACACTCCATTTCTGTTCTACATTATGGTTTAAGTGGAATACAAACAGGTTTACTGTCACTCTTTATAAGATTTTGTATCATAAAGCCTTGATAAAAAAGAGAGTACAGGAGTACACAAGATGGGTGGGAAGGTGAAGGCTGATAAGCCTCAAAACCAGCATTTAATCCCCTGGTCTAATATGGTAGGAGCAGAAAAACTACTGCAAATTGTCTTCTGACTTCCACACATATGGCATGGAATACATGCATGCACATAATCACACACAAACTCAAATAAACAACTGTAAAAAATCAAGTCTTAAATGAAGGGCTAAAGGATGAGAAGAAAGAAACCATTAATAAATGATATTGATCAAATTAAAGATGTACCTGGTATAGTAATGCTCATCACCAAAGAAAAGGCATAATTTTCTCAGCTTTTCCCCTTTCATTGTTTAGCTGTCTTCTAGTAAGATGGAGTTTGGCTTTACATGGCAAAGGAAACTACAGAGTCGTACTGGCTTTGTATTTACCACATACTCTCTAATTTCTGTTCTGCTTGCATTTATTCTTGCTGAAGTCTATTCTTTCAAATATACTTTAAGGATGGTCTGATCTATCATGTTCTCCTCCTTCCATCTTTATTTCACTTCATTTTTGAGGAACATAGATTTCTATGTTGGCAGTACCATTTTTCAGAATACTGAAAATATAAAATATCTTGATTTCATTGATGTTCTTACTGAACCATCTCCTCTCTGATTATGTCATCTCTGATAATATTTTTATTCCTATCTAGCTGTTTTTAAATTGTTTTGATAGGTTTTTAAATTTTTATTTAGCCATCAGGGAAATGCAGATTAAAAACACTTTGAGATTTCATCTTACCCTACTCAGAATGGCTAAGATCCAAAAGACAAACAGTGAGAAATGATGGTGAGGATGTTGAGAAATGGGGATAATTCTTCACTGCTGGTGGTGGTGCAAAATGGTTAATCGACCATGGAAATCAGTGTGGAGATTCCTCAAAAAGTTTGAAATGGATCTGTCATAAGATACTACTCTTGGTCATTATGCAAAAAACTTAAATTTTTTTTTCAAAATATTCTTTACCCTGCTACAGAAATACCTGTTCATACACACTCCTTGGTGCCTGTGGTTTGAATGATAATGCTCCCATAGTCTCCAACTATTTGGATATTTTGTGCCCAGTTGGGAGGTCTTAGAAGGTGTGGCCATGCTGGAGGAAGTTTGTCAGTAGGAGCTGGCTTAGAGAGTTCCAAAAAGCCTTGCTAGTGTCCTGTCTTGCTCTCTGCTTCCTGTACCTTCTTGAAGATGTGAAGCTATGCTTTCTGCTCTTCCTCTGGCAACTGCTGCCACCATGCCTCCTTGGCATGATGGATTGCAATTCCTCTGGAACCCTGAACAGTAACCTCAAATAATCACTTCCTTTGATGGTGGTGGTTCTGTCACAGCAACAAAAAATTGATTAATATAGTGACCTTTTCATAGTAGCCAGGAATTTTGGAAACAACTTACAAATTAGATATATATTAACTGATGAATGGATAGTGAAGGTGTGATGCATACATATATACATATAGAATATACAGAATATTATTCAACTCTTTTTTTTTTAATTTATTTTTTTTATGTGTGTGAATGTACTGTCTGCATGTAGGTTTCTGCACCCGTGTTGTGCGATGCCAGGGTGGTCAGAAGAGGGTGATGGAACTGGAGTTAAAGACGGTACTCAACCACCATGTGGGTGCTGGGGATCGAACCCAGGTCCTCTGCAAGAGCAATAGGTGCTCTTAACCGTTAGGCCATCTCTCCAGCCCTTATTCAGCTCCTTAAAAAGCCTCAAATTAGCCAGGCATGGTGGCGCATGCCTTTAATCCTAGCACTTGGGAGGCAGAGGCGAGCAGATCTTTGTGAGTTCAAGGCCAGCCTGGTCTACAGAGTGAGTTCCAGGACAGCTGGGGCTACAGGGAGACCCTGTCTCGAAAAGCCCCCCCCCCCAAAAAAGCCTCAAATTATGAAATTCACAGGTAAATGAATGGAACTAGATACAATCATCCTGAGTGAAATAATCCAGATCCAGAAAGGCAAATGTTGCCTGTTTTCTTTCATAGCTTGATACTAGCTTTGAAAGCCTACACACGCATGCTCTAATTTGAAAATCTAGAGAAGAAAGGAAACTACTAAACAACTATGGACCAGGAGTGGGGCAAGGATTCCCCGGAGAGGTGGTAGAATCCAGTGATGTGAAGGGGGAAAGGGGAACAAAACCTAAAATATGTTAAATGGGATGGGGAATGGGAAGGCAGGGCTCACAAGGGAATATAGGGAAGGATAACCAACATTAAAGGCCTTGTACAAAAATAATTTAAATTGGATTAAAGGCCTTAATTCAAATTCTAAAACTCTGAAACTCCTAAATGAAAATGTAGGGATGACACTTCAGGAGATCAGGGTAGGTGAGAACTTTATAACTCTAATGTCAATGGCTGAAGAATTTGTCTCAAGTATCAACAGATGGGATTATATCAAATTAAAATTTTCTGAACAGCAAAAGAAACTATCAACAGAGAACACAGAATGGGGGAAATTCATTATAAGTTATGTATAAGAGAAGGGGCTAAAATACAGCCAATACTAAGAACTAAAATATTAAACATTAAAGAAATAAAATTACTAATCATCAAATGGACCAACAAATTGAATAGAGAGTTTTCAGTAAAAAAGAAATAGAAATGGCCAACAAGGTTCTCACTCTAAATCTCATTAAGTTCCAAATACTTGGTGCCTTTTCCAGTCCAAAGTTCTAAATGCTTCCTCAATCTTTCTCATAAAACAACATTATTGGCTCCACCACAGCAATGCTTCACTCCTGGTACCAACTTATATTTTGTTTGTTTCTCTATTACTTTGATAAAATACTTTTACCAAAATCAACTTGGGGAGGGAAGGGCTTATTCCACCTTATAACTTATCATGTTCATCATGGAGGGGACCAAGGCAGGAGCTCAGGGTAAGATCCAGGATATAGACACTGAAGCAGAGACTAGGAGCAAGTGCTGCTTCCTGGCTTACTCACTTGGCCTGTGCTCAGCCTATTTGACCAGAGTCCAAGTCAACAGCTCCAGAGAGAGTGGACTGTTTTACCTCTCATCCACCTGTGCCCCTTTTCTAAGCCTAGGGAACAACCTGCGGAAGAGGGGGCATGGTAGAATGTAAGGGCTGCGATTGGGGTGAATGGTGAAACTACAGCAATGTAGTCTGGACACTCATTTGATCAACTTGATTGAACAAACAACCTGTCACCCCCCACTGGATGGTGGGGCTGTAGGTGTTTGGGCACAACAGCCTGCAGATAGGTTTTGCATGAAGGATGCTTGTACTCATGGAATTATCACTAATAAGCTAAAAATCGAAAAAAAAAAACTGAGAGAAAGATACAGGACAGTTATGGCAGAATGCATGATCTGGGATGGGGTGGGGGTGGGGGGGAGGGAAAGGGAAATAAGCCTGAACTGAATTGGAAAAATGTATGAAATGCACAAAGCATCAATAAAAACTAATTTAAAAAAAAAAAACACACAGAGCCACCTGCCCAGAGTGGGTTGGGCTGACTCACATCACTCAGGCATCATGAAAATGCCTCACAGACATGGCCAGAGGCCAATCCAAAAGAGAAAATTTTCCCCAAATTGAGATTTCCTCTTCCTAAATGTGTCAAGTTGATAACTTAAGCTACCCAGCATAATTAATCCATTGTCAATCTGACACACAAATACATCACTATTAAACAATAGCCTTTTCATTTCTTGTCCCCCAAATCTCATGTTAATATAAAACACAGTCTTAACTTTTAAAAGTCACAGACTTTTTTTTTTTTTGGGGGGGGGGGATTTTTCAAGACAGGGTCTCCCTATAGCTCCAGCTGTCCTAGAACTCACTGCGTAGAACAGGCTGGCCTTGAACTCACAAAGATTCACCTGCCTCTGCCTCCCAAATGCTAGGATTAAAGGCATGCACCACCACACCCGGCTAAAAGTCGTAGTCTTTAAGCTTCAATAAAAATTGGCTTTGAAAAAAAAATAAAAATATAATTAAAAATCATAGTCCTTGAACAGTTCCAATGATTTAAAGTTCAAGATCTCTTTAAAAGTCCAAACTCTCTCAACTGTAAAATAAGACAATGTTACATAATTTTTACTAAAATTTTCATTTATTTATTGTTACTTTGTATGTTTCCATATTTTGTCTGCATCCATGTTTTTTCACCATGTGCAGACAATGGTCTCAGAGGCCAGAAGTGGGTGTCAGATCTCCTTGGATTAGAGTTACAGATGTTTACACACAGCTGAAATCTATACATGAAAAGATTCTGTCCCCCCACTTAATTCCTTTTAGCACTAATAAACACTTTAAGAAAAGTAGTAAGATACAAATTCAAAATACAAAAATCTTTAGCCTTCTTACATACCAATGACTTTCCATACTTTGGGATTGGAATACACATTATTAATATAGTAAAAATGACCATCCTACCAAAGCAGTCTAAAAGTTCAATGAATTCCCAATGAAAATTCCAGAACTATAAAGAAAAAATTCTACAATTTATATGGAAGTACAAAAGACCAAGCATAAGCAAAACAATACTAAACACAAAGAAGATTGCTGGAACTACCACCATATGTGACTTCAAGTTATATTACAGAGCTAAAGTCATAAAAACAGCATGGTACTGGCATCAAAACAGATGTGTAGATCAAGGGAGTTGAATAAAAGATGCAAGCATAAGTCTATGCAACCTCAGCTATATAATTATTGAAAAAAATCAGAAGTCACATGAAAATCCATGAGTTCATAAACTAATTTAAATAACCTAATTTTCAAAAGATTAAACAGTAGTACCAGAGATGGGTGGGTAACACTGATCTTGGGAGACATTAGATGATAATCTCAAGGACACATGCATGGGTGGTCAAGGTATTGGGAATAAGAAACTGTTTGAGTACCTTAAACTGACACCTTTATCACCTCCTCCAAGGCTCAGGGAGTATCATAAAAGAGGGCTGAAAAGAATGTAAGAGCTCTAAGGTATGAACGAGGACTGTGAATTGGTGACTTATGGGTCTGACATGGTCATGACACCATGAATCACAGCATCTGTGACTACCTCTACCTGCATAGGGCCTGAATGGGACCAGTTCCATGGACATTCAGTCACTGATGAGGAGGGACTCATAGGCCTCACCATGCCCAGGGCAGATAATGGAGCTCCTGGGAGAGTGGGAGTCATGGTCTTAGATGATGTAGCCACTGGACAGTTACTTATAGCCCCGTGGATGAATTCACACCCATGCTCAGGTAGGAGGCACTGGCTAAACTCAGGAGATGACAAATCAAAAAATAAGAAAACAAGCAAACAAAAAAAAAACAAGAAAAAAAAATCATAAAAGTGGGATAGGGATTTAGTAGGATGAGGGGTGTTTGTGGAGGTGGGAGAAGGAAACGAGAACACGGGGGAATGAATGGACCCAGAATGCATCATATATATATATATATATATATATATATGCATTTAATACATAATATTTAGTACATATTATGTATTAAATATATCTTAAAATTTTAATAATTAATTTTAAAAATTCACCAGTAAAATTAATGCAAGAAAATACAGTTTCAAGGAGGTGCTTTCTTTTATGGATAAAAAGCAGAAAAGCTAAAATGGAATGGTAATAGCATTTATAGGGTGGAGCAAAGCATTCTCAGAAGGTCTAAAAAGATTGGGCAATACACCTCTGAGATGGGAGTGCTACTCGGAAAGTGCTGATACCTCTGGAGAGCAGAGAGGCTTGTTCTAGTAAAACAATTGCTAGAGAACAAACAAACCAAAAACAAACAAACAAACAAAAAAACAAGTAACTTCTGTACACAGCTGACCCTAAAGGTAACAGGTCTTTCCATGTTGAAATTACCAGGAATAGCAAAATAAATAAATAAATAAATAAATAAATAAATAAATAAATAAAACCCTGCACCTGTCCCTTACCTTTCAAGTTCTTTTATCCTGGAGGAGCCATCTGAGAATTCAACCATGTAAGGAAAAACATTTGCAGACTTAAGCTTCAACATTAGAAAGCAGAGTGTTCCAGGCAGGAGTAGGTGATAGAGATGATGGCAGCCTGTTCACCTCCACCAAGCACAGGCCCTTCTTCAGCTCAATGTGGCCCCCAACATGCTGTTTGCTAAGCCATTTATATCACAAAATAATTATTGTGTTAAGTTTTGGATTTAGACCTTCAGATTTATTTATTTATTTATTTATTTATTTATTTATTTATTTATTTATTTATTTATTATTTTTTATGTGCATACTTGTACTGTCTGCATGTACGTTGGTGCACCCTTGTCCTGCAATGTCGCAGAGGTCAGAAGAGGGTGTCAGATTCCCCTGGAACAGGAGTTAAAGATGGTTCTTTTTTTGGTTGTTAGCCTTAGCCTTTAATGGCTGCGCTATTCTTAGCCTGCCCAGTGAGTGCTGGGAATCTAACCCAGGTCCTCTGCAAGAGCAGTCGGCACTCTTAACCAATGAGCCATCTCTCCAGGCCCCAGATTTTTCATTTTCCTCCGTAGTAAGTCTTGTTCTCTTTACCATTCATTTTAAAATAACATTTAAAATGTTTCAGTGAAATTTTAGGTTTTTCCTGTGTGTGGGTTTGTTGATTCTAATTACCAGAGGCAGATATATTGTTTATGTTTTGCAACTAAAATTGGACAAGTATATTTATCTTTGTCTTTCCTTATAAGTTAGCATATGTAACTTCAATTTACAGATTATCTCTTCTTAAACAAACCTCTCTATAATTTTGAATGGTTCAACGTGCTACCTTTCCTGAAAAGTAAATGTAATTTTCATGCTCAAGTAACACAAATGTTAATCTTTACTTCTGTAATTTTACTTAACTACCATCAGCTAATTCTGTGAACACCAGAAGCTAAGAATGAGAGACACACTTTCTAAGATCATGGATGCAACCAAGATCATTGTGTTCAGTGAAATAAGCTGAGAAAAGACAAAGACATACTATATGATCTCATGCATATAGAATCCAAAATTAGTTATCTCTTTGAAGTTGCTGGCAGAACAGTGCTGGGAAGAGCTGATCAGTAAGTATTAAGCTTCAGTTAAAGAGAAACAGAAAGTTCTGACACAGTAAGGTTACTATGGATAGCAACCATGTACTGTGTATTTACATATAGTAGAAAAAAGGAATTGGAGTGTGTTAGAAAATGATGAAGTGTGAGAAGTTGTATTTCTTATGACTTAAACATGATGCAGTATGCTGAAATATTACACACTATCACATTAATATATGTGATATATGGCTTACATAAGTGGTATTAGTAAATATTTGTTATGACTGGTGATCAAGTACCTCATGTTAATTTGTTTCCAATCTATGAACAATAGTAAATTCAAGTATAATTCAAATAAAGCTGTAATATATTCTTATTAATTCCACTATTTCTCATGGATAAAATAATTTCATGCTGCTCTGGACACTTTTATAAATGGTTTCTTCTGTTTCGTCAAGAAGAGATATCTTTTAAAATACTCTTTCTTACTTGTAAAATTGCAGCTTTACTTCTTAATTTATGACCTAGTTTTATGTTATGTGTTTTGACAGACAGCTGTGCATTCTTGCATTTTACCTGCTGTAAATTATTAGAAGATCCTCAAGCCCTTAGTAAAGCTTTCTGGTGAGCTTAAATTATATTATAGAGACAATGACACTATAAGGGTATCCTTACTCTGTACATATCAGAAGAAAGTGCTTCAAAAGATTCTTAGTGCTAATTTTATCTTCTTATCAAAGTCAAAGCACTGCTGATATTTTAAAAATCAAACATTTTTTCTCAGACATTGGCTAATTTATCCACAAAATGCTAAAGTTAAGCTTGTATCTTCTAAAACATTTCCTTTGTTTGGGGCTTTTGTGTATCATTTGCAGTTAGGGTTTTATATATCTGACGTATTCTGAACTTCTTAGACCCCTGTGAGTTTGGAAAGAAGGACACAGCTTAAAATTCAACCTCAGAACTACTTTGTTCAGTCTTTGTAGTCTTAAGAGAAATTTAAATGTATATTATTTTATGTTTTCTTGTTGTTTACTCAGTTAAAGAACTGAAATTCACTTTTGTCCTCAGTGTTTGATGTTTTAATCCATTTCACTTGTAATTTCCTTCTCCTCTAAAGAAATAAATATAAAAGGTATTGTGAGTTATTCAGTGGCACATTTCTGATCAGACTTTTATCAGCCTTCATGTGCATCATAGATATGAGTGATGAAGGATAAATACCTAATAAAAATCATAATATGTACTTTTTGAAAAATTACTTGACAAAATTAAAATATATGCAAGACAGAGAAATTGACACAGTGCTAGCTGTTTAATGTGTAAGTGCTGGAGTTAGTAACTTGAGTCTTGATTAGATCTTTTAATATTTTTATTTCCTGAGATAAGAGCACAGCCACTGGCTCCTCAGAGTCCCATTCAAGCAATGAAATGGAAATCTCTTCATCTTTCAGCTTTTGGTTCTGTTCTTTGTATCTTCCTTCTTTTTCTGTTCTGTCTCCTGAGCCCATGCCCCACCCAGCTTTTCTTATCTCCCCTCTAGCATGTATGACTTTGCATTGTCTGTCCTGGGAGGATTCCATCATTTTCTATAACTGCTGTGTACTGCTCCTGTAAATATAATTCCCACAAGTGTGTAGCTGGTTCAGATATTTCTAAATTTTAATCCTGTTGCCTGACCTTTCCAAGGGTTTCTTTTGAAAGCTTTTTAATATCAAATTATCAAAAATCAAACTTTTTATTTTCATTTCACCTCCTTGTTTCTTATTCTTGACACTAGCACTCAGTTATATAATAAAGATCAGAACCTGGCCAGGAGATCACCTTCGTTTCTACACTCTTGTTTTCAACATGTAAACTAGTCTGAGCAGTCACTGATGTTTGACTTGGAGGTCTGCTGACACTCTTGCCATCCTGGTGGAACTCTTCTATTGCTGCTAAATATATTGAACAATTTTTATTTCAAATTACAATCTCAAGTATCTTGTTCCTCTGATAAAAATCATGCACTGACTTAACAGTTGCAATATGTCTTTCTTTTCTGCAATTCAGACCTGTGTCTTAAGCCCCCTTTTAGGATCTCTTGTTTACTAGCTCATCATCTCGAGAACTTCCTCTGGTTATCTTTGTCATTAGGGTTATTTCTGTAAAAGATATTTTATTTTATCTTTTTTGTTCCTCACTGAACTGTACCATTGACTCCAAACCTCCAATTGCACTATTGTAATGGAAAGTTCCATGTTGTTCAAAACATCTCAAACAAATTCAAAATTCTTTTCTTCTTTTTCTTACAGCCTAATTATCTTTCTCAAGTGCTATTGAAGCATAATTGACAAATAAAAATTTTGAATATAAAGGAGTGCCTTTATATACAAAAACATTGTGAAGTGACTGTCGCAGCCAATCTAATTAGCAAAGACTTCACCATACATGTTTTTTATTTTCAGTTGGGAAAATAGTTAAGATTTACTCTTAGTAAATTTATATATACAAATAGTATCATTAACTATAGCCACTATCAAATTTCAAGACTGTTGCATTAGGTGCCCCAAACTTATTCATGCTGCATAATGGAAACTTTGTGCACTGTGACCAACATCTTCTCAATTCTCCCACTCATGGATCCTGGTAACTCCAATAGATCCTCAGCCAGGGCAGGAGTTTCTTGCCCTCCTCTCTATCCATGCTGAGGTATTATCTATCTCAGGCTTGAACAATTCAGCAGGTCATGTGATTGCCATCACAAACAATCTGGGTTCACATGAGCAATCATCCTGTGTTTTCTTGCATTCATCTATCACCCTGTCTTTTACAATATTTCTGCCCTCTCTTCTGCAATGATCCTGGAGGCTTGAGCTTAGAAGGTGTGATATGTGTCCCATTTTGTGCTGAGCACTCCAAACAAACCTCTAAGTTTGTTTGTTCCCTCACACTAATTTTGAGTTTAGTTTACTCTTCTTCAAGCTCTTTCAGTTATATAAGATATTTTGATTTGCATGTAGAGATTTAGTGCCATAATTTTCTTAGAACTGTTATAGTGTCACAAACTTCGCTGTACTTTGTTTCTGTTTCACCAAACTCATAGTATTTTCTGATTTACATTTATGAATAATGTTTTGTCTTTGAAATACTTTTATGAAGTACTGTACTAATTTCAGCATCTTTGTCACTTGATATGTTTTCTTTTGTCTTGAATTTCTAAAGACTTGCTCTGCAGCATAAATATGATCAATCCTGGAGAATGTTCCAAGTCATGGGATATTCTTCATATTGCTTAGTTTCATTTAATGTAAAGTCTATTTCAAGATCAATGTTTGCTTAATGACTGTTTGAACATTTTATCCATTTTTGAAAGTGAAGTCCCCTATTGTATCTTTCACTTTCAATCCTTTACTGTTTCATATGTAAGATTATATATATATATATATATATATATATTACATACAGCATATGATATATAATGTATATATCTATATTTGGTTGAGAGATTTAATCCTTTTGACACAAAATCTGATTTCTTTTATGTAAGTGTAACTCTGTCTGTTATCTTTTGCTTTTTATTAGCACAGAGTATTTTTCATCCCTTTGGTTTCTATTTATATTATCTCATTAATGGTAAAGTGAATCTCTTGTCATCAGTCCATAGCCGAGTCTTGTTTTTATTTATGTATTTTACTACTATATATCTTCATATTGGGGAAATTAATTCCATGGCAACTATTAGTCCAGGTAATTATTATTAGTGCTATTTTTTGTGAATACTTTTATTCCTCTTTATTTATTGCTATCCATTTTTGTGATAAGCTTATTAGTTTTCACCGTGATACAATGTTTTACATTTCTAGAAATCAAATTCTCTATCTCACACATGATAGGCAAGTTCTCTACCACTAGCTACACACCTAGCCTCAATTGTTTTACTTTAGCATTTGAATATACACTTTATATTGCTTCTTTTGGTTATCATGAGCCTTTCATAAAATATTTTATAAAACGATATGTTGACAGCAACATACTTTGTGTTTCATACAAAACCTCCAAAATTTGCTCTTATCCTCTCCACATATTGTTTATAATGTTGCAGAATTTTTATTCATCATTTAATAAATTAGTGCATTTAGAGTTATTTTTAATAATGTCTTTTATACTGTAAGTATAAATGGATATATGCAAATTCAACCTCATAATTATTCTAAATATTATGAATTTGATTATTTTAGTTTTTAATGTGGGATTTTTTATTTACATTTATTTTTATGTCAATGATTACCATATTTTTGCACCAACTCTGAAACATTTACTGTTTTTCATGGCAGGTCTAGCAGTGATTGGTATGAAATGTCCTTATTTTTCCAATGGCTGCATTGCTGTGTATTGTCTCACTGTCTAGTAGAATACTCTAAAAACAGAATTCCTCTCCCTTCTGGCTTGGGAGGGTTCTGCAGACAGATCTATTAATACTCTCATTAGTGGGGACAGGGATTATTTTATGTGACTTTCATCTTTTGCTACTCTCACAATTTTCTTTGACTTATGTTTTGACAGTTTTATTGTAATGTGTCCTGCACTATCCTTACAGATTATCATTTGACATTTATAAATATATCTGTCAGTATTGCTTCCAAGATTTGAGAAGGTTTTAGGCAGTATTTCTTTTTATAAACTTATTACCCCTTTCTCTCTCTGTCTCCAACTTCTGAGACTTCCAAAACTCAGTTATTTGTATATTTGAACATGTCTCATAGATCCCATGTGCTTTCTTAAACAATTTTATTCCTTTTAATGCTTCGTTCCTTAACTTTTGACCTCACTGATGCTCATTTCTGCATGATTACACCTGATGTTGAAAATTTTTTGAAATGTTCAGTTCTGTCACTGTTTTCTTTAATACCAGATGTTTGGTTCTTTGTGGTAGTTTCTGTGTCCTTATTAAATTTCTCCTTAAGCTCATTTTGGTTTCATGTAATTATTTGTGTTCAATGTCTTTGGGGTTTCTTAAGATAATATATTTGAAATCTTTGTCAAGTAAATTCATAGGTCTGTTTTTTTGGGGTCAGTGACCAACAAAAGCATATAATCATAGCACGATTATATGCTTTTGTTGGTCTCATATTTTCTTGATTTCTCATGGTCTGTGAAGTCTTTATTGTCCTTGCCTGCAAAAAGGAGATAAACTTCCCCGTCTTTATTGACGGCTTTTGGGAGAGACTATATTCCACTGGCAGGCCTCCTAGGCATTCTGAGCTCTCCTCATGTTTTCTATAGTTGCCCCTTCTCCACATCTATAGTTCATAGTGAAGATTTTTTGAGATTGTACATCCCATCTGGATTCAGAAAAGGCAGGCTGAGTGCTGAGAGCCTCTCACTTGTTTTTCCTAGAATGTGTGATGAAATGTTCAATTTCCTCTGTGATATCTCAACTCTTGCTTTCTGCATGAAATCCTTCCATTCAACTTCTGTGTAGTTATGCCTGAAGAATTTATCAGGGGAAAGAGATAAGTGTGCAGAATATTTCTGTTGCTCATGGCCCAATAGGGAAATCACCCAGCACAGTGTTGTAACTGACCTTGAGAACAGGCTTCCTAACTGTTTCTCGAGCTAATATTAGAGCCAGCGCCTACTTTTCTGTCTCCTTGACCAATCTCTTTTAATTTTATTTTCCGAATAACTTGTATAAGATGAGAAGCAGGCCTTTGGATCATTCTACAATCTGGGCAACTCAAATTTCTCCAGACTGCACACCATGTTCCCCTTTCAGTCCTGGGCACAGGTTCAATTTTCTCCTTAGCACCTCAGATCTCTGGACTATGCTCTTAGTCCAGGCCAGCCCACACTGTCCCAATGCCCTGCATGCGGACCAGCTCATGTTTTTATTCTGATTGCTTAGACACTTCACAGCTTGTCCCCACACCCACTTATCTTTGGACTCCTGTAACTAACCTTCTAACCTGGCGTCCCCACCCCCAACTTGCCTTGGATTTCCATGACCAAGCTGCTTCTCTGGTGAACCGTCTTAGCTCTGTGTGGTATGACTGCTCCATTCCCCTACACCGGGAAGACCTCCGGTCCCTCCCACTGCTGCAGCACCAGGCTTCTCTGCCTTTCTGTAGGGGCCCAGTCCTTTGTAGACTGCCTGACCCTCTATGAATGCAGCTTCTGCCTAGCAAGCTTCCCAAATTGTGCTATGCCTGATGCCTAGTAAAAGCCCAGAACTAAGGAGGAAGCCTGAGTGTTATCTGATTGGTGCCTGACTTGGGGTTCTGCATACACTCCTGAATAAATGGAATAGATCCATCTGTCCTTCTAATATAAAATCAAAAGAGAGAACCTGAAGCCTAGAACAACCAGGTTTTCATACCCAATAAGAAAACTACCAAGACACATGGGTATACAAACAGAATTATACTTTTACCTCAAAAGAGAAGACTTGACTTTCACAATAGAATTACAAACAAAAGAAATCCATATGCCAAGATCACAATGAAAAAAATAATATGCAAAACCAAAACTATATATCCTCACCAAACACCGCAAGTCCCATAGAAGAGTTCAATAATGAGAACACCCCCTAGAAATAACCCAGTACACAGAATTTAAAAAGAACAATCATAAGTATGATCAAAAAAAATCAATGAATTTGAAGAACAAATGAACAAACAAATCAAAGAACTAAAAGAAGATAGAGTTAAACTTCTGACTGAATTCACAAAAGAGATGGAAATATTGAAGAAAATTCAGGATGAAATGAAGAAGGAAGTGAAAAACTCAAAAAGCCAACTTGAAATGACAGGAGAAAGCAAAGCTTCACCAATGGAAAGAGTGAAATGAAAAGTAGAATATCAAGACTGGATGATAAATTTAAAGAATTAGACTGCTCAAGCAAAGGTTATGAAAAATTTAAATAAAAATAATGGAATATTCAAGAAAAAATGGGATGCTATAAAAAGACAAAAATGTATGTATCGTAGGCAGGGAGGAAGGAGAAGAATGTCAGAATAATAGTATTGACAATGTCTTCAACAGGATTATAGAAGAACATTTTCCAGAATTAATGAAAGACTTAAAAATACAAGAAGCACATAGAACACCAAATAGAAAGAATTAGAAAAGAGGGGCTGGAGAGATGGCCTAGCGGTTGGGAGCACCGACTGCTCTTGCAGAGGACCCAGGTTCGATCCCCAGCACCCACGTGGCAGCTGGGAACCATCTGTGACTCCAGTTCCAGGAGAGCTCCAGTTCCAGGGGAATCCGAGGCCCTCTTCTGACCTCTGCGGCACTGCACGACACGGGTGCACAGACCTACATGCAGAGAGTACATTCATACACGTACAAAAATAAATAAAATTTAAAAAAAATAAAAAAAGAAAGAATTAGAAAAGAAGCTCCTTATGGAATATCATAGTAAAAGCACTAAATGTACAGCAAAGAGAATACTGCAAGCTGCAAAAGAAAAGAAAAACAAGTCACTTATACAGGGAAACTCATCAGAATTACAGCTAACTTTTTCTTTTTTTGGTCTTTTTGTGACAGGGTCTCCCTGTAGCTCTGGCTTTCCTGGAACTCACTATGTAGGCCAGGTTGGTCTTGAACTCACAAATATCCACCTGCCTCTGCTTTCCAAGTGCTAGGATTAAAGGAGTGCACCACCATGCCCATCACAGCTGACTTTTTAAATGCAAACTATGAAATGAAGAAGCATTTGGACCAAAGTATTCCCAGTTCTAAATAACCATATATACCAACCCAAAATACTTTAGCTACTAAAAATATCTATTATAGTTGAAGGAGAAAGAAAAATCTTCCATAATAAGAATAAGGTGAAAGAAGATATGTCCATGAAATCAAACATTTAGGGAATTCTTGAAGCAATACAAAAATACAAAGGAACTGGGGGCTCGAGAGATGGCTCAGTGGCTAAGAGTGCCGACTGCTCTTGCGGAAGACCCAGGTTCTATTCCCAGCACCCTCATGGAAGCTAAGAACCATATTAGGCCAGGAATGGTGGTGCATGCCTTTATTCCCAGCACTCAGGAGGCAGAGGCAGGCAGATCACTGTGAGGTCAATGCCAGCCTGGTCTACAGAGTGAGTTCCAGGCCAGCTGGGACTAAAGGGAGACCCTGTCTCAAAAAAATCTAAAAAATAAAAATAAAAAGGAACTGCTTTTCCCAAGGGGTAACAGAAAGAAACTAAATGAATGTATAACTGTGGAAACACAATGTTGGCCAATAATGTATATAGAAATTAAAATTCTGGAAACCAATACAAATCTTTTACTAATAACATTTAATATCTATGCACTGATCTCTCCAGTCAAAAGACACAGGCTAGTTGAATGGATAAAGAAACAAAATCCATCCTTTTACTGTTTGCAAGAAACCCATCTGACCTTCAAGAACAGGCACTGCCTTAAGATGAAAAGATGAAAAAAGAAATTCCAACCCAATAGCACTAAGAAGCAAGCAGGGATTGCAGCTCTAATATCTGACAAAATAGACTTCAAACAAACTAATCAGAAGAGACAAAGAGGGTCACTTCATTCTGATCAAAGGATCAATTGACCAAGAAGATATTACAAACCTGAACATACATGCATCAAACTGTGGTGCACTCAACTTCATAAAAATGGTACTACTGGAATATAGACACAGATTAATCCCAACTCACTAATAGTAAGGGACTTCAATGCAACACTATCTCCATTAGACACATCAACTAGACAATGAATAAGTAGAGAGACATCTGAATTAAACAATACCATATATCAAACAGACCTAATGAGCTTCTACTGAATTATACATCCAAGCACCAAAGAATTTAGTTTTTATTCAGGACCCATGGAATTTCTCCAATATTTGCCAAATATTGGGGCACAAAACAAAATTAAAAAGTACAAAATGAAATAATTCCATGTAATAAATGTTATTAATAAAACACCTTAAAATTATTAACAGTTTCATTATGGTGAGAAGATAATAAACTAATATGCAAAATCGATAGACTATCTATATATCAATAATAAGCAATCAGAGAAAGACTACATGGAACCCATCCAATTCACAGTATCCTCACAAAAAAGATCTCAGGATACACCTGACCAAAGACATTAAAGACCTTTAAAGTGAAAATGTTAAATCTTGAAAAAGATGGAAGAAGGCGCAAGAAGATGGAAGGAATTCTCATGCTCCATGATTAGAATAATTAATATTGTGAAAATGATCAACCTACTGAAAGCAATGTATAGATTCAATGCAATCCCAATCAAATTCTCCATTACATTCTTGAGAGAATTAGAAAAAAAATCCTAAAATTTATATGGAAGCATCTAAGTTCCAGATAGCCAAAGTAACACTGAAGACAAAGTGCAATGTTGGAGGCATTACTGTACACAATTTCAAACTATATTTCAAAGTTATACTCATAAAAGCAATATGGTACTGATATAAAAATAGACCTGTATATCAATAGAACATAATTGAAGTCCAAATCATGAAAATATGCACTTTTAGCAACCTGATATTTGACAAAGGTACCAAAACTGGATTTCCATGAGTAAAAGAATGGAGACCCTTATCTTTCACCTTGTACAAAACTCACCTTGAAATGGATCAAAGAATTCAATGTAAAAAATGAAACTCTGAAACTGTCAGAAGAAAACATTGGCAGTAACCTATAAAATTAGGTGAAGTAAAGGACTTTTTAAATTGGACATCAGTTGCTCAGAAATTAAGATCAACAATCAACAATGGGATCTCATTAAAATAAAGAGCTTTTGTACATCAAAGGAAACAATTAAGGAAATCAAATAAAACCCATATATTGGGATACAATCTTCTCCAGTGACGTATCTGACCAAGGTTTAACATCAAGAATATATAATTAATACTAAAAAAAAAGAATCAAGCAAACAAGTGGCCCAATTAAAGATATCAACAGTTCTCAAAAGAAGATATAGAATGGCTAATAAATTTCTTAAAAAAGTGTTCAGCATCATTATTAATTAGGGAAATACAAATTACAACAACTTTAAGATTTATTCTTATACCAATCAGACTGGCTAAGATCAAGAGAACAAATTATTCCAAATTCTGTAGGGGATTCAGGGCTAGGGAAATGCTCATTCACTGCTAGTGGCCTAGCAAAATTGTGCAACCCCTATGGAAAGCTGTGTGGAGAACTCATTTATTTAAATAAAATACTTTTATTGATGTTTTGTGTATTTGATATATTTTTTCAGTCCAATTTAGACATGGTCCCCTTTTCATGCCCCCAAACCCATTTTATATCCCCACCCCATCCCAGTTCATGTATTCTGACATACATGTCTTGAATCTTTCAGTATTTTTAAAGTTTTTCTTTGCAGAGGTTAATTGTTTTGGGTAGAATTTAACTTTTTCAGTTAGTTCTTTGATTTACTACTTATGTTGTTGTTCCCTCCCATTTGAATTGCTCCAAAATATGCCAATATATACATCACATATATACCAAAATTATGACCTCTGAAAATAAACTGTATGTTTATTCCAAAATATGTTTAGAAATTCACATTTTCCCTTTAATTTTATATTGTTCTAATATATGAATACATACCTTCCACCCATATACGGCAATTACAATGTCTGAAAATTAGTGGTAAGTTAATTCTAGAGCCCCTTAAAAGATTTACATTATAACAGCACAGTTGCCTTAGATAAAAAGAAATACAACAATAATGTTATTCAACTTGCCTTTCAACTGGGGAATTTGATGCTAGCATCCACAATGAGGGATACCATTCATTGTTTTTCTGGGACTGTGTTACTTCACTTACCATAATGTGTACTAGTTCCATCCATTTAACGTCAAAAGTTCATGATGTCATCATTCTTTACTGCTGCACAGTACTCCATTGTGTAGATGTATCACATTTTTGTAACCCACTCTTCATTTGAGGGGCATTTGGGTTGGGTTCCAGTTCTTCACTATTGTGAAGAGAGCTGCAATAAACATAGATGTGCATGTATCTTTGCAGATTGATGAGTCTTGTGGGTATATACCCAGGAGTGGTATGATTGGCTCAAGTGGTAGGCTCATTCTGAGTCCTTTAAGGGTTCTCCACCAGCAGTGGATGAGTGTTCCCCTTTCCCCGCCACCTCTCTAGCATTTGGTATCTTTTGTTTTCTGCATTGTAGCCAGTCTTACTGGAGTGAGACAATACCTCTCATGGATTTAATTCACATTTCCTTAATTATTAATGATGTTGAACATTTTTTACTATGTTTCTTAGCCATCTTTACTTCCTTACTGGTGAAGTCTCTGGTCCACTCTTTACACCATCTTTTAAGTGAGCCATTTGTTTTCTTACTTCTTTGTTTTTTTAGTAGTTTATATTTTCTGGCTGTTAGTACTCTGTCAGATGTATCACTGGTGAAGGTTTCCTCCCACTCTATGGGTTTTTTTCTTCACTTCTTTGATTGTTTCTTTAGCTATACAGAAGCTTTTGATGAGTTACCACTTGCCAGTTGTAGACTTTATTTCTTGCACAGTCTTTTCCTTCCAACCTTCTGGTTCCAGCATGTGAGATGGGTGGAGTTAGATACAAGAACAGCACAACAACAGTATGCACCCAGCAAGTGGCATAAGTGGGCTTACACTTGCAGCCTACACGACACCAGCGTGTGCACAGGTGAGCTCCACCTGCCTTGGTGCCTTGCACACTCCTCCTGCCCCATGGATTCTTGGTATCACCCAGACACATCCAACCTTCAGGTTCCAGCGTGCAGCCTGGGTGGATTTAGACACATGCAGACAGAAGGCCAACAGGGTACCCGGTCCCCCAGTGGTTCTAGCAGGTGCAATATTAGTGATTATAGGCTGCACAGCCAAGGTTGAGGTGCCAGAATCCAAAGAAACAAATACACAAACAAATCCACATGCCAAAGTCACAAAGAAAAATCAACATGGGAAAAGCTCATAATAAATCCACACTGAACTCTAACAAACCTACAGAAGATTTCTACAATGAGATCATCCTGGAAGGAAACCAAGGCATGGACTTTAGAAGAACAATTGTAGACATGTTCAAAGAAATTAAAGACCTAAGGGGACAGAATGAAAAACTCAAGAAGGACCTAGTGGGAGATAATGACAAACATTGGAAAGAACTAAAGGGAGAAAATGACAACCTCCGAGAAGGAAGTAGAAATGCTAAAAAGAGTCCAGGCTGAAATGAAAAAAAAGAAACTGATGAATGAAATAAGGAGCTACAAGATGAGAATGACAGGCTCCAGAAGAAAGTGGAAATACTAAAGAAATCACAGGATGAAATGAAAAATGAAATTGAACATTCATCCAATCAACAGGAAAGGATGGGAAAAACCTCAGAAGCAGAATGGAAGAAGCAGAAAAAGAATGTCAGACCTGCAGAATAACACAGGGCAACTAGAATGTTCAAGTAAATGTTATGAAAAATTTAAAAAACAACCAGTAAATGTGGGACACTGAAAAGACCAAACCTCTGCATCATAGGGATAGAGGAAGGAAAAGAATCCCAACACAACAATATTGACCAGATCTTCAACATGATAATAGAAGAAAATTTCCCCAAACTGAAAAAAGACAATCTCATACAAGTACAAGAAGCACATAGAACACCAAATAGGCAGGACCAGAAAAGCAATTCCCCACACCATATACAACTGTTACTACTCAAACTGTTCAGAAGGATACAAACAGAGGGAATTTCCCCAAATTCCTTCTATGAAGCCAGCATTACTCTAATATCAAAACCAGGCAAAGACATTAACAAAAAAGAAAGCTATAGACCAATCTCATTATTCAACACAGATGCAAAAATTCTCAACAAAATACTTGCAAATCGCATACAGACCCACATCAAAAAGATCATCCACCATGATCAAGTTGAAGTCATACCAGAGAGGCAGGGATGGTTCAACATATGTAAATCAATAAATATCATAAAACACATAAATTGTCTGAAAGACAAAAAAAAACAATCATCTCAATTGATGCAGAAAAAGCCTTTGACAAGATCCAGCATCCCTTCATGTTTAAAGTCCTAGAGGGAATCAGACTGAAGGGAACATTCCTCAACATGATCAAAGGCATATAGAGCAAACCCACTGAAAACATCATCCTAAATGGAGAAAAATTGGAAGCGTTTCCCTTAAAGGCAGGAACCCAGCAAGGCTGTACTTTATCACCACTCCTCTTCAACATAGTGCTTGAAATTCTTGCTAGGGCAATAAGAGACTAGAAGGAAATTAAAGATTACTAATTGGAAAAGAGGAAGTTAAACTATCCCATTTTGTAGATGATATGATAGTTTACCAGAATACTTCAAGAAATGATTAAGAGTGTCAGTAAAGTGGCAGGATACAAAATTAACCTAGAAAAATCAGTAGCCTTTCTTTATACCAACAATAAACAAGTTGATAAGGAATATAAGAAGACCTTCCCAATCACAATAGCCTCAAAATAAATAAATAAATAAAATACCTGGGAACAAACCTAACCAAAAATACCAAAGATCTCTACAACAAAAATTTTAAACCCATGAAGAAGGAGATTGAAAATGATATCAAAAAATGGAAAGACCTCCCATGCTAATGGATTGGAAAAAATTAATATAGTAAAAGTGTTCGCTTCACCTAAATTGATATACAGATTCAATGCAACCCCCCAAAAATATCCCCATGAGCTTCTTCACAGACTTGGAAAACAAAATCCTTAAATTCATATGGAAAAACAAAAGACCCTATATACCTAAAGCAACCCTGAGTGAAAAATACAATACACGGGTAATTACTCTATCGGACTTCAAGCTATATTGCAGAGCATAGTAATCAAGACAGCCTGGTACTGGCACAAAAACACATTTTGTTCCATTGACTAATGGAACAAATTTGAATATCCAAATTTGAGCTCATAAAATTTCAGCCACCTCATATTTGACAAAGGGGCAAATAAAACTCTATGGGGGAAGGATAGTATCTTCAGCAAATGGTGCTAGCAAAACTGGATCATTATTTATAGAGGAACAAAATCAAACCCCTGCCTCTCACCCTGTACAAAAATAAACTCCAAGTGGATCAAAGATCACAACGTGAAACTAAAAACGCTGAAGGTGATCAAAGAAAAAGTTGGCAACAACCTACAAGACATAGGCATAGGAAAAGACTTTCTAAATAAGACAGCAGCTGCACAGGAAATAAGGTCAACAGTCGACAGATGGGACCTTATCAAACTCAAATCTTCTGTACAGTGAAAGAAACAATCAAGGAATTGAAGAGAAGACCCACAGAGTGGGAGGAAATCTTCACCAGTGATACATCTGACAGAGCATTAACTTCCAGAATATATAGACTACTTAAAAAACAAAGAAGTTAAAAAAACAAATGACCTACTCCAAAAATGGAGTAAAGAGCCACACAGAGATTTTGCCAGTGAGGAAATAAAGATGGCTGAGAAACATCTTTAAAAGTGTTCAACATCTTAAAAAGTGTTCAACATATGCATGGGGGACATCTCTTGAAATATCCTGCAAATGTGAGTCACCAGTCTTCCTGTGCAGGAAGGTCTTGGAGTTCCACTAATGGGACTTCAGTCAATGTTCAGTCTATAAAGAGGAAAGTCTGCTCATGCTTCAAAAATGGAAGCCTGGTCTAGCAAGACCTAACTTTGTCCTCAAGTGGATGGAACTGATGATTGAAAAGCCAAAAGGAGCCAGTGGCTACATCCCCCCCCCCAAAAAAAAAACCCTGAGTGACTCTCAAGGACCAGATCCTCAACTGCCCTTGAATAAACAAAAACCTTGGTTAATCTGGGCTAACTGTGTGGCTTTAAACATCCAAAAGGAAAGTATAACCAGAAATAAATAATAAGTCCTAAGAAATTGTACTTCAGGTATAAAACTTGATATCTTAGTAAAAAACAAACAAACAAACAAACAAAAAAGTAGCACAGTTGTTTTTCCTGTCTTACTGGCAAGTAAATCTACCCTGTGGCTGCCACTGCTTTTGCCATCTTTCAAAGACATGAGAAGACACAGCTTTTCAACCTTCCAATATGGACTGAAGACTCATGTCTCTCCAGAATCCTCCAAACCTTCAGTGCCAGATGGGGACTGTTGAGACATCCAACTTGTGGACTGAGCTACTACTGGGGTTTCCACTTATTCAGAGGACCAGGTTGGACTACCCAGGCTATATCATAGAGACTAGTACAGAAAGATCAAGACAGGATGTAGTGCTTATCTGACCTCATTTGGGGACCATGGGAAGGGAAAATCCCAGTGTGGAACACAAGGGCAGAACTGATAGTGGTTTGGGCTTGCCAAGGAGGAGACTTCAATCATGACATCTTTCAGCCTAATAAAAAAGTCAGGGGCTGCAGGGATGGCTCAGTGGTTAAGAGCACCAAGTGCTCTTGCAGAGGACCTCAGTTCAATTCCTAGCACCCACATGTCAGCTAAGAACCATCTTCAAGCCGGGCATGGTGGTGCACACACCTTTAATCTTAGCACTTGGGAGGCAGAAGCAGGGAGATCTCTGTGAGTTCTAGGCCAGCTGGGGCTATAGGGAGACCCTGTCTTAAAAAGAAAATAAAAAAATAAAAAAATAAAAAATATAAAAAATAAATTAAAAAATGAAAAAATCATAAACTGAAGATGCTAAAATGTATATGTGCCATACATATGTGCATATTTTGGAGTGATGCATATTGGAAGGAATAACAACAACAGAAAAGACTGCTTCAAAGAACTGACTGAAACAGTGAACTTCTGCTGGAAACAGTAAACTTCTGCATCGAGAATTTTGAGAGAGACAGAATAAGATGAAAAACATGTTTGGCAGAATGTATGAGTTCTGGTGGGAGGGTAGGGAGTGGGCACGGGTCTAGATTTGATTTATAATGTAATTTTGTATGAAATGCACAGAGCTTCAATAAAACATTGGCTTTGAAAAAAAGTGTTCCACATCATTAATAATTAAGGAAATGCAAGTTAAAACCACCCTCAGATATCATCTCACTCTGATAAGACTGCCTAAGATCAAGAAAACGAAAGACACCAAATGCTGGAGAGGTGCAGGAAAAGGGGAACACTCATCCACTACTGGTGGGAATGTAAACTTGTAGAATTATTATGGAAAGCAGTGTGGAGAACCCTAAAGAGACTCAAAACGAGACTACCACATGACCCAGTCATACCACTCCTGGGTAGATACCCAAAAGACTCATCCTACCACAAAGATACATGCACATCCATGTTTATTTCAGCTCTCTTCACAATAGCAAAGAGCTGGAACCAACTGAAATGCCCCCAACAGATGGATGAGTGGATGACAAACATGTAATACATGTACACAATGGAGTACTATTCAGTGGTAAAGAAAGATGACATCATGAACTTTGCAGGTAAATGGATGGAACTCAAAGCCATTATGCTAAGTGAAATATCAGATCCTCATTTGTGGATGCTAACACCAAATCCCCAGATGAAAGGCAAACTGAACAACATTATTGTAATATTTCTTTTTATTTGAAAGCAACTATGTTGTTATAATGCAAATCTCTTAACAGGCTCTAGAAAGGACCCACCACTTATTTTCAGACTCTTATTACTATATATGTGTGGAAGGTATGTGTTCATATTTTAGAATAATATAAAATTAAAGCAGGAAAATGTGAATTCTGAAACATAAACAATAGACTGAGAGAAAGATACAGGGCACTTATGGCAGAATGCATGATCTGGGGTGGGGTGGGTGGAAGGAAAAGGGGAATATATCTAAATTGAACTGAAAAATGATGTCTAAAATACAAAAAAAATCAATAAAAGCATTATGTTAAAAATTAAATTAAAAAAATGAAAATAAACAGCACATTAAAAAAATGGGCTATAGAACCAAACAGAGAAATCTTACAGAAGAAATGCAATGCAAAGTAAAAAAAAAAAGTCTTTTCTTATGCCTTTGTATTCTAGATTGCTGCCAATGATTTCTTCTATCACCTACAGGGTTTCAGGTTTCATATTGAGGTCTTTGATCCATTTGGAGTTGATTTTGTACAGAGTGAGAGGTAGGGGTTCACTTTAATTCTTTTTTTTTTTTTTTACTTTTACATCCATGTTTATTGATGCTCATTTTTCTTTTTTTTCCTCTTTTTTTAATTGATGCTTTGTGTATTTTGTACATCATTTTCCAATTCAGTTCAGGCATATAGCCCCTTCCTTTCTCCCCACCCCACCCCTACCCATCCCAGATCATGCATTCTGCCATAAGTTTTCTGCATCTTTCTCTGTTCTTTTGTTTTGTTTTGTTTTTATTTTTTTTAACAATAAGTGATAATTTGTGAGTACAAGCATCCTTCATGTAAAACCAATTTGCAAGCAGTTGTGCCCAAACCCACACAGTTTATGGGTCCCACCATCCAGCAGGGGGGGCTTGTATGTTCAATCAAGTTGATCAAATGAATGTTCAGTCTATATTGTTGTAGTTTCATCATTCACCCCAATCGCAGCCCCTACATTCTACCACGCCCCCTCTTCCACAGATTGTTCCCTAGGCTTAGAAAAGGGGCACAGGTGGATGAGAAGCAAAACAGTCTACTTTCTCTGGAGCTGTTGTCTTGGTCTCTAGTCAATTCTGGCTGTTTTTTTTTTCATGGGCTGCAGGCTTGTCCAGGCATAACCTTTCAATCCTACTAATGAAGCACATGCAATTAGATATATAGGTATTTAAACGGTACTAATTGTTATGGTAGGTTACTTTGGTATATACATAGATGTTTGGATGGTATGTTAATCCATGTATGACATTTTCTTCTGTTAAGTATGACAGGGTCTTCGTGTGGTTTATAACATCTCTGGTGATCAAATGTTGCCAGCACCATTTGCTGAAGATGCGATCTTTCCTCCATTGAAAAATTTTGGCCCTTTGTTGAGTGTGAGGTTCCTGAATGAAGGAATAAGCTCAAGTTTGGATCTTCAATTTTATTTGATTGGTCAAGGGGTAAGTTTTTGTGCTAGTACTAGGCTGTCTTTATGACTATAGCCCTGTAATATAGCTTAAGGGGGTAAAGTAATCCCCCTTGCCCCTGTACTGCACTTGTTGCTCAGGATTGTTTTAGCTACTCAGGGTCTTTTGTTTTCCCATATCTATTTAAGGGATTTTTTTTCAAGTCTGTTTCTGAAGAAACTCATGGGGATATTAATTGGGATTGCATTGAATCTGTATATTAATTTGGATAGAATGGACATTTTTACTATATTAATTTTTCCAATCCATGAGCAAGGAGGTCTTTCCGTCTTTAGATGTGATCTTCAATCTCCTTCTTTAGGGATTAAAATTTTTGTTGTAGAGATCTTTGGTGTCTTTGTTACAAACAAACTTAGGTTTGTTTCCAAGTAGTTTATTTAATTTTATTTATTTAATTTTATTTTTATGTTGTTATTTTATTTTGTTTTATTATTTTATTTTATTATTTTTTATGCTATTTTGAGTGGGAAGCTCTCCTCATATTCCTTCTCCAGTTGCTTATTGTTGGTGTAAAGAAAGGCTACTGATTTTTCTAGGTTAATTTTCTTTTTTTTAATTCCTTTTTTTTTCATTTTTTAACAATAAGTAATAATTTATGAGTACAAGCATCCTTCCTGTAAAACCAATTTGCAAGCAGTTGTACCCATAACCACACAGCCCAAGGGTCCCACCATCCAGCTGGGGGGGCTTGTATGTACAATCAAGTTGATCAAATAAGTGTCCAGACTATATTGCTGTAGTTTCGCCATTCACCCCAATCGCAGCCCTTACATTCTACTACACCCCCTCTTCCACAGATTGTTCCCTAGGTTTAGAAAAGAGGCACAGGTGGACGAGAAGCAAAACAGTCTACTTTCTCTGGAACTGTTGCTTGGACTCTGGTCAATTCTGGCTGTTTCCTTTCGTAGGCTGACAGCTTGTCCAGGAATTACCTTTAAATCCTACTAATGAAGCACAAGCAATTAGATATATAGGTATTTAAATAGTACTAATTGTTATGGTAGGTTACTTTGGTATAGACACAGATATTTGGATGGCATGTTAATCCATGAATTACGTTTTTTCTGTAAAATATGACAGGGTCTTACTGTGGCTTTTAACATCTCTTAACCACTGGAGGATTTAAAGCTTGTGGCATCAGCTGTGGATTATTCCTCCAAGGAGAGAGCTAATAGCCAATTAGATTTGGGATATACAGACATATGGCTGCCACTGCTGCACATTTCCAGGCAGGTGAGGTGTAGCTGGTGCTGTTGGAGGAGTCTTGCTTGACTCAAGGAGACCTATATTTGCTTTATTGGTTTAGTGGCCTTTGGTAACACTCTCTGATATTCCACAGACCAACTGTACACTTGCAAGTGCAGTCTCAATACATCTTTCCCATGCTTACATCATGCCTTCGACAGCAGGGCCTTATTGCCTCTCTTCTTTCAGGTATCCCAGTTTACAGGCAAGAAACCTTTACCTTTTGTGGGGGCTTGGATCCTCCTGGCCAAATCTCCTTGGTAGAATAATCCATTGCTGATATCAGAGCTCTTCTGTATTAATATATTTTGCTTAAATGCACAGCTTAAGGAGACTTTGGTATTATATTTAGTTCTGAATAGAGAATAATCCTTTTCGCAGTTCCTATGTCTATTAGTCAATTAAGGAATGTAGTTTTTAAAATGAAAAGAAAAACAGAGAAAGATGCAGGACAATTATGGCAGAATGCAAGATCTGGGATGGGGTGGGGATGAGGGGGGAAGGGAAAGGGAAATATGCCTGAACTGAATTGGAAAATGATGTATGAAATGCACAAAGCATCAATAAAAATTAAATTAAAAAATAGAATGTAGTTTTAGCGGTTTTATAAGAGATTACCTCTATAAAAGTTGGCTCCAGGGGCTGGAGAGATGGCCTAGCGGTTAAGAGCGCCGACCGCTCTTGCAGAGGACCCGGGTTCGATCCCCAGCACCCACATGGCGGCTGAGAACCGTCCGAAACTCCAACTCCAGGAGAACTCCAGCTCCAGGGGAATCTGACGCCCACTTCTGACCTCCGCGGCATTGCACGACACGGGTGCACAGACTTGCATGCAGACAATACATTCAAAAAAAAAAAAAAAAAAAAAAAAAAAGTTGGCTCCAATTTACAGTTAGAGAACAACCTCATCATCATCATATTCCTCCTTGTTCTATGAAGGGGAGGTAAGAAAGTCTCTTGTATTAAAACTTTGTGGCACCTACAAGGTAAGTTTCGTTAGGACTCATTATAAACAGTTGTTACAAGTAGGATCCATGGAGGGGTTTGATGCCTGTAGCAGTCTTAGGCTCTTCTTCCTTTCAATGTTCATAAGGGCCAACATTTCTGCTGGCAATTCCTGGTCCATCCTACACAATGCAAAGCTGTATCTTTTCTTTCTCAGTCATTAAGTTGGTGACGTTTTGACCTGTGGAAACATACAAATCATCAAATTCACCCAAGCTGTTTTCGGTGACTATATGTGGTTAACTTGGGAAGCAAACTTAATTCCTTAAGTTAAATCATCCTACAGGTTAAAGAGAATGCTACAAGATGATACTGTACAAAAGAAAAATTATAGAGAACATTTGTATATGCCAATCCCAAAGTTATTATTATACAGATTTTAAGTAAAACAAGTGTGGACAACAACAATTTACATTTCCAATTAACTCAGATGAATTACCATTTTTATCAAAACCTTTAAACCAATGTTGTTTAATATACACATATTTACTTTTACTAAGTCCTAAAACATCACGTAACCTGTAGAAAAAGTCTGGGCAAAATTGGATACTTGTTGAACTCATGTCAATTAAATATACATTAATGAAATATAGACCCATGTCCCTCTCCAGCCCCTCCCACCCCTCCCCATTCACCATTTCAGTCAGTTTTCTGATGCAGTCTTTCTGTTGTTGTTCTTTTAATATGCATCCCTCTCCATAAGAAATATTTACACCTGGGTTATTGGCGTTAGCCTCCACAGATGAGGGATACCATTCATTGTTTTTCTGGGACTGTGTTACTTTACTTAATATAATGTCTTCTAGCTCCATCCATTTACCTGCAAAATTCATGATGTTGTCATTCTTTACTGCTGCATAGAACTCCATTGTGTACATGTACGACATTTTCTCTATCCACTCGTCAGTTGAGGGACACTTGGGTTGGTTCCAGCTTTTTGCTATTGTGAACGCAGCTGCAATAAATAGAGCTGTGCATGTATTTCTGCAGTAAGATGATTCTTGTGGGTATATACCCAGGAGTGGTATGACTGGGTCAAATGGCAAGCTCATTTTGAGTCTTCCAAGGGTTCTCCATACTGCTTTCCATAGTGGCTGTACAAGTTTACATTCCCACCAGCAATGGATGAGTGTTCCCCTTTCCCTGTGACCACTCCAGCTCTTGATATCGTTTGTTTTCTTGATACTGGCCAGTCTTATCAGAGTGAGATGATATCTTAGAGTGGTCTTAATTTGAATTTCCCTAATTATTAGTGATACTGAACAATTTTTAAGATGTTTCTCAGCCATCTCTACTTCCTCCTCTGTGAAGTCTCTATTCAGTTCTTTGCTCCATCTTTTGAATGATTCATTTGTTTTCTTTCTTCTTTGTTTTCTGAGTAGCTTGTATACTCTGGAAATGAATGCTTTGTCAGATGTATCTGCAGTGAAGATTTCCTCCCAATCTGTGGGTTTTCTCCTCACTTCCTTTATTGTTTCTTTTGATGTACAGAGGCTTTTGAGTTTAATGAGGTCCGATTTGTCAATTGTTGATCTTATTTCTTGTGCAGCTGCTGTCTGATTTAGGAAGACATTTCCTATGCCTATGTCTTGTATTCTGCTGTGAAATTTTTCTTCTATCACCTCCGGAGTTTTGGTTTTCACATTGAAGACTTTGATCCGTCTTGAATTGACTTTTGTACACGGTGAGAGGTAGGGGTTTAATTTCATTCTTCTATAGGTGGCGATGCAGTTTTGCCAACGCCACTTACTGAAGATGCTGTATTTCCTCCATTGTGTCTTCTTGGCCCCCTTGTCAAATAGGAGGTGGCTGAAGTTGTATGTTCTCTGGTTTGGAACTTCCGTTTTATTCCATTGGTCAAGTGGTCTGTTTTTGTGCCAGTATCAAACTGTTTTTATGAATATAGCCCTGTAGTATAGTTTGATGTCTGGCCTAGGGATCCCCCCCTTGTATTGCTCTTTACGCTCAGGGTTGCTTTGGGTATTCAGGGTCTTTTGTTTTTCCAAATGAAATTGAGGATATTTTTCCAAGCCTGTGAAGAAGCTCTTGGGGATTTTGATTGGGATTGTATTAAATCTGTACACGAGTTGGGGTAAGATGGACATTTTTACTATATTTATGCTCCCGTTCCATGAGCATGGGAGTATTGTCTATCTTCTGATGTATTTCTCAATTTTCTTCTTCAGGGGTTTAAATTTTTTGTTGTAGAGATCCTTGGTGTCTTTTAACCAAGAGATCTTTAAACCACAATAAAATACCTAGGAACAAGCCTAACCAAGGTTAGGCTATTGCGAGTGGGATGGTCTCCTCGTATTCCTTCTTCAGAAGGCTACTGATTTTTCTAGATTTATTTTTTTATCCTGCCACTTTACTGAAGAACTTAATCATTTCTAGGAGTTTTCTGGTGGAGTTCTTAGCATCCCTTATGTAGACAATCAGATCATCAGCAAAAAGGGATAGCTTAACTTCCTCTTTTCCAATTAGAACTCCTTTAATTTCCTTTTCTTGCCTTATTGACCTAGCAAGGATTTCAAGCACTATATTGAAAAGGAGTGGTGACAGGGCACACCCTTTCCTATTTCCTACCTTTAAGGGGAATGCTTCTGTCATTTCCCCATTTAGGATGATATTGGCTGTGGGTTTCATGTATATGGCTTTGATTACATTGAGGAACGATCCCTTCTGTCCAATTCCCTTTAGGACTTCAAACATGAAGGGATGCTGGATTTTGTCAAAGGCTTTCTCCGAGTCAATTGAGATGATGGTGTAGTTTTTTTTCTTTCAGACCATTTATATGCTTGATAATATTTATTGATTTTCGTATGTTGAACCATCCCTGCATCTCTGGTATGAATCCAACTTGGTAATGATGGATGATCTTGATGTTGGTCTGTATGCGATTTGCCAGTATCCTATTTAGAATTTTGGCATCTGTGTTCATTAGGGAGATGGGTCTATAGTTCTCTTTTTTGCTTGTATCTTTCCCTGTTTTTAGTAATAGCGTGATGCTGGCTTCATAGAAGGAATCTGGAAGAACTTCCTCCATTTGTACCTTTCTACACAACTTGAGTAGTAATGGTTGTAAGTCTTTTTGAAATATTTTATAGAATTCTGCAGTGAATCCATCTGGGCCTGGGCTACTTATTATATCTTCAATTTCTTCTTATGCTATTGGTCTATTTAGGCTGTCGATCTCTTCTTGGTTGAGCTTTGGTGATTCCCAGGATTTCAGATATTCATCCATTTCTTCTAGGTTTTCAAACTTAGTAAAGTAGGTTTTTGAAGTATTCCCGTTTGATTGTCTGGATCTTTTCATTGTCTGTTGTGATATTTCCCCTTTCATCACAGATCCTATTGATTTGGAATTGTTCCTTCTTTCTTTTGGTTAACTGGGCTAGAGTTCTGTCTATCTTGTTTATTCTCTCAAAGAACCAACTTTTGGATTCATTGATTTTTTTGTATGGTTTTCTTTGTTTCTATTTCATTGATCTCTGCTCTGATTTTTGTTATTTCTTCTTGTCTGCTCCGTTTAGGGTTCATTTGTTGTTGTCTCTCAAGTATTTTTAGCTGCAGTGTTAGGTCATTCACTTGTGTTCTTTCTGTTTTTTTAATGTAGGCACTTAGAGCTATAAACTTCCCTCTTAGGATTGCTTTTAAAGTGTCCCATAGATTTTGCTGTGTTGTTTTATCATTGTCATTCAGTTCCAGGAATGTTTTTATTTCTTTCTTTATTTCTTCCTTGACCCACTCATTATTCAGGAGAGTGTTGTTTAGTCTCCATGTGTTCCTGTAGGTTGTAGGGTTTATTCTGGTGTTGATATTGAGTTTTATTGCACTGTGGTCTGATAGAATGCATGAGATTATTTCAATCTTTTTATATTTGTTGAGTTTTTCCCTGTGTCCCAGTATATGGTCTATTTTGGAGAATGTTCCATGAGGTGCTGAGTAGAAAGTGTATTCTCTGGTGTTTGGGTGAAATATTCGATAGATGTCTGTGAGGTCCATTTGGTGTATTGTGTCATTTAGTTCAGATGTCTCTCTGTTTATCCTTTGTCCTGTTGATCTGTCTAGGGGACTTAATGGGGTATTGAAGTCCCCTAGTATTAGTGTGCTGGGGTTAATCTGTGCCTTGAGATCCTGAAGAATTGTCTTTATAAAGTTTGGTGCACCGGTGTTTGGTGCATATATATTCATGATTGTGAGATCTTCATCGTCAATTGTTCCTTTAATAAAGATGTAATGGCCCTCTTTGTCTCTTTTGATTTCTTTTGCTTTGAAGTCTATTTTGTCTGATATTAGAATAGCAACACCTGCTTTCTTTTTGGTACCATTTGCTTGGAATATTTTCTTCCATCCCTTCACCTTAAGTTGGTGCCTATCCTTGAAATTGAGATGGCTTTCTTGTAGACAGCATATAGATGGGTTTTGTTTCCTAATCCATTCTCCCAGTCTATGCCTTTTGATTGGGGAGTTTAGCCCATTAATATTTAAGTATATAATTGAAAGTTGTGTGTTGCTTCCTTTCACCTTATTATCCACTGGGACTTTTAGCTTCTGATTCTATTCCTACGGTTATGTATTTATTAGTTTCTTATCCTAGGTGTTTGGGGATTGTTGCTCCTCTCTTCTGCCCTTTGGATTGCTTCAAGTATTTTATGAAGTGTTGGTTTTCTGGACAAGTATTCTATTATCTGGTTTATGTTATGGAAGATTTTTCTCTCTCCTTCGACTATAATCAACATTTTTGCTGGGTAAAGTATTCTGGGTTGGCATCCATAATCCTTTAACACTGGGAATGCTTTTCTCCATGTTCTTCTTGCTTTCATGGTTTGTGCCAAGAAGTCAGTTGTAATTCTGATGGGTTTCCTTTTGTATGTGACCTGTTTTTCTTTTGTAGGCTTCAGAATTTTCTCTTTGTTTTGGGCGTCTAAAATTTTAACTATGATATGGCATGGGGAGTTTCTTTTCTGATCTTGTCTATTTGGTATCCTATGTGCTTCTTGTATTTGTATGGATTTGTCTATTTTTAGTTTGGGGAAATTTTCATCTATTATTCTGTTGAAGATCTGATTAATACGATTCTCTCGAGATTCTTCTCCTTCCTATATTCCTATGATGCAGAGGTTTGATCTTTTCATAGTGTCCCATATTTCCTGGTTTTTCCACTTTTGTGTATTTTTTAATATTTCATATTATTTATTTGAGCTATTTATTTGCTCTATGTTATCTTCCAGATCTGATATTCTTTGTTCTGCTTCCTCCATTCTATTTCTGAGGCTTTTTCCTTTCCTTTCTTCTTGATTGGATGAGTGTTTTATTTCGTTTTTCATTTCATCCTGTGTTTTCTTTAGTATTTCCATTTCCTTTTTGAGTTTCTCAGTCTCTTTTTGGTGCTCCTTACTTCATTGGTTGGCTTCCTTTCTCAGTGTTTCTACTTCCTTTCAGAGTTTGTTTTTTTTCTCCCTCTAGTTCTTTCTGGAGTTTGTCAATCTCTTTCTTTAGTTCTTTCCAAAATTTGTCATTGTATCCCTCTAGGTCCTTTTTGTGTTTTTCATTCTCTCGTTTTAGTTCTCTGATTTCTTCTTTATTTTCTTTAATTTCTCTGCATAAGTCTGCAATTATTCTTCTAAGATCTGTTTCTTGGGTCACCCCCAGGGGGATCCCATTGTAGCTATCTCTTACAGGGTTGGTAGAGCTTGGTTTGGAATTATCCTGCACCTTTCCCATGTTGTCCCTTCGTCATGTCCCTGGCATGTGGGTTTCCCTTTTGTGATTCACAACCCATCACAAATGTCTTTTCACTGTTTTGAAGTCTGAAGGTTTGTTTAGTTTTGCTTGCGTCCTTCTGATGCTCCCCCCCACCTTGTTTATGGAGTGTTGACTTGTCTAGGTTTCAGGCTTTCACTTTTGTTTGTATATTAGATATTGGAAGTCTAAGTCATTCTTCCTTTCCTGTCCCGAGGGTTCTCCAAAAAAATCCGCTCAGATACAATCTCCTCAATTCCAGTTGTGTGTGGGGGGGTGCATGACCCTGGTACCTGTCTGAAATGGCACCTCTCTCTGAGCTCCAGGTGGTCCTAGAAAGCAAGGCTAGAATCTGAGACCCCACCCACGACCTCACTATGGCACCAGAGCCAGACCCAGAGCCAGAGCCGCTTCTGACTGCAAGGGGGAAGGGTGACCCGACCTGGGCAGCTACACCATGCAAGGGTTTAGGGCTCAGACCTAGGCCTTCTGGTCACCAGCCCTTCTGCCACAAACCAGCAAATCAAGTGTCCAGCACCCCAAGAGTCAATTTGTTCTAAGTTCTACCTGTCTGGAGCGGCACCTGGCTCCATGCTCCAGGTGGTCCTAGCAAGCAAAGCTGGAACCTGAGCCCCACACACATGACCTCCTCTAAGTTAATTTTCTATCCTGCCCCATTACTGAAACTCTTAATCTCTTCTAGTAGTTTTCTGGTGGAGTTTTTAGCTTCCCTTAGGTAAACTATCATATTATCTGCAAACAGAGATAGTTTGACTTCCTCTTTTTAAATTAGTACTCCTTCAATTTCCCTTTCTTTCTTTATTGCCTTAGCAAGCATTTCAAGCACTATATTGAAGAGGAGTGGAGATGGGGGGCAGGGGGCATCTTTGCCAGGTTCCCACCTTTAAGGGGAATGCTTCTAATTTTTCTAGTATGGGGTAGGGTTAAAAAACTAATAATTTACCTACTATTTGACCCAGTTATACCACTATGTGGCATATACCCAAAGGACTCATCCTGTTGCAGAGGTACTTGTACATCCATGTTTGTTACTGTTTTTTTTTTCCACAATAGCTAAGGGGCACAGACAAATTATGTGTTTCTCAAATGTCAAGTGGATAATGAAAATGTGGCACATTTACCCAATGGAGTCCTACTCAGTGGTAAAGAAAGATGAAATAATGAAATTTTTAGGTAAATGGATGGAACTAGAAACTGTTATCCTAAGTGAAGCAGCACAGAGTTGGAAAAAGAAACAGCATATATTCTCCCTCATTTGTTGATCCTAGCACCAAATCCTTAAATGTTAATATGTATCTTGATGTAACTGTAGTAACTAGGAAAATGGAAAGGAACCAGGGAGGTAAAGGGAATAAGGGAACCCAAGAGAGAAGACTAGTTGGAGATAGGTGTTACTAAAGGAGAAAAGGAGAAAATGAGGTTATTTAAATGGGAGGGTTCCAGGAAGAAATTTGAGAATAAAAGGAAAGAAAGAACTCAAGAGAGGTGGGCCATAGGAGGCTGGCATTGTCAAGGGAGAAATCAGGTCACTTTAAATGGGGAAGGTATGGAGGGAGGGCTAGAGAGAGAGGAGAGATAAATAATACCTAGCTAGTGTAAAAACCAATAGATTATCATATTAGTACAACAAAATAGTGAAAAATTACACATTCACCATTTTTTTTTATTTATTTCTGTATGTGTATCAATGCACTGTCTGCATGCAGGCCTGTTCACCCATGTAGTGCAATGCCGCGGAGGTCAGAAGAGCGTGTCAGACTCCCCTGGAACTGGAGTTCTCCTTGAATTGGAGTTTCAGGCAGTTCTCGGCCGCCATATGGGTGCTGGGGATCGAACCCAGGTCCTCTGCAAAAGCGGTCGGCACTCTTAACCGCTAGGCTATCTCTCCAGCCCCACATTCACCATTTTTACATGAGTCCTGCATATAGCTGAATGCAGAATAACAAAAAATAGAGCCATATAGGAGAAAACTTCCTTTGAGTTTTTGGTCAAGGTAATCTAAAAGACTTCCAAAATTACACACCCTGTTGCCACAGCCCTTGATGGCCTCCCAGAATTTGAACATAAGACTTTATTTGTGAAGACAGGGCATACTTTGAGCACAGGATTTGGAGTATTGGAGCTGGAACTGATCTGGAAACCAATTCCCCTGATGGAGTGCTCTCATATCTTTGGAGAGCATTTCACCACCTGCTAAGGGAGAAAGAACATCAGTGATAGTTGAATCCCAGCTTCAAGGCCAAACAGCTACATCAATGCCTGGCATAGCATAAATCAGTACAGTAATGTACTTTTATCTTGGGGTCACAATTGGCCAAAATATAGAGAGGAAGAGTCTCAAGAATGTGGATCCTTGAACAGGAGTCCTATATTAAACTTCACCCACCCAAGGCTCAGGGACAATTGCAGAAGTGTGAAGACAGAGATTGTAAGAGCCAGAGAAGAGGTGCATTACTGTAGAAATAGAGTATTACATGCTCCTGGGACCCTGCTTATATGAACCTATATCATTGATGTCAGCATACACAAGACCCATGCAAACTCAAGAATACAAAATCCCAGCATAGAACTGGGGAAATGGGCAGCAAATACCAATATTACCTGAAGAAATATAAGAAATATTGGCATCTGATTACTGCTGGGTAAGGAAGATTTGATCTTAAAGTGATGGACTCCAGATAGGCTGAGTAGACCTCAGTAGATACTAAATGAACTTGCACTGAGGAGCATCTGGTGACACTAACTTGGCATATTAGGGCTTATCACAAATTACAGCAAGCATGAATTCCAGTAGGGGGATTATTGTAGTGTGTCAGTGGGGAAGGGGGTATAAAGGTGATTAGGACTGATTGGGATGTTCTGTATAAAATATACAAAAATTCCATAAAAATCTATGGTATAAGTTAGAAAAGATGTTAATAAAATTAATTTAAAAATAAACTGGCCTTTTAGGCAGTATTACCATGTCCCTGGATTTGAGATCCTGCTCATTCTGTTTACCACTCAGATGCACCTTCAGTGTGCTCTCACCTCCATGCAAGACTGAGTGGCACTATCTGGCAATGAACTGTGTTGTCTTGTGGAAGTAATGATGTGGATAACACAAAGTTGTTCTTCTTTTGAACGCGTATTTTCTGCTCCAGTGATGTGCTGGGACTCCTTTGTGAGACTCCTAGATTTTGTTAAAATTATTCTTTACTTACGTACTCATATATATCTATATATATATATATAAATTCTTATATATATATGAGAGAGAGAGAAAGAGAGAGAGAGGAGGGAGAGTAAATGAGTAAACTATCTTTCATTGTGCTGATGTGAATTCCTTGTTTGTGGTCTTTTTAATATATAAACTTATGGCTAAATTTAGTCAGATATTTTATGTTATACTTGTTTTATTTAATGCTTCCTGTTTTAAAACTTTTGTCTTATCATGGATATTAAACATCTTGAATAGAGAAAGGACCTAGGTCTGCTTGTTTGGTACCAAGGGAACAGAAGAAAATAATATATAACAAATTTGATTGCTGGTCTGTATCTTTGTATTTCTCTTCTTATCTTCCTTATAAATTTGTGTCATCAAGCATGACAGAGATGATAGATTTTTAAGAGGAAAACAAAATATCACATCGAACTGTATATAGAGCATTGATAATTTAAAAGCTGCCAAAGATAAGCTTTTCTCACTATTGACAGTAGAGCGGGTCTCTCAGTGGTACCCATGTGGGTGAATAGTGGGTGGCTGACAAACACAAACAGTTTCCCCTGGGACACTGGTTACCTGGCTCTGTAATTTTGTTTCTGTTTGTCTTATTCTCTCTCAAACAAATGTGAGTGATTTTCTTGCCCAGAAAATGTGTCCAGTGGGGAGAATATTCCTTTAAGGAACCTGATAAAAACAGATAAAAACACAGGGCCATGTTTCTTCTGCCCTTATGCTCTAGTAAAAATATGACAACACAAAGTCTCTAAGATGTAGAAATGCAGTTTTGGTGTAGGTTAGGAGAAATATGTTCCCCAAAAGACAGTACAGAACTGTGTTCTCCACCCCGTAATTTTTGTGAATAATTCTCCTGCTGTCCCAAAGGTAAAGTGAGGAACACTTTCTAAATCACAGTTTCGAGGATGCATGTGAGTTTTATTGGGCCTTCCTCACACAGCAAATTAGTGAGGGGTTACTTCCAGGAATATCAGCAGTCCAGGTCTCATAGCCATACAGGAAATTTCCTTTTCCACTAGGGACCCTGTGACCTCTTCCCAAGATGGCAAAGGGTGGAAGAGAGCCACTTCCTGGTGTTCTCTGTATATATTCTTAGCACCCCCCTTCATATAGCCAAGGCCAACTGGCTGATTGGGAGGGGTAGCTGACTCCCCTGCCTCCTCATTTTCCTTCAGAAGGCCAACAGTCAAGTTTGTAATCCTGGGTAAGCAGCTTCCCCTAAGCATGGAAAAGCATTTGATGTCCAAGGCCAGTCTTTCTTTCAGAGAAACATCCATAGTCTAGCTGGCCTCAGACTCACAGAGCTCTGCCAGCATCTGCCTCCCAAGTGGTGCAATTAAAAGCACATGTCACTATGTTTAGCAATATACCTCTTTAAAATTATTATGTAGATAAATAGATGAAATGAAGCAAATAGGTTTCATGCAAATTATCTAATTGAATTGATGCTATTCATTTTTCTTGTACTTAGGTTCTTAGTCTAGTGTTGAAATCATTATAAAGATGGACCATCATTACAGAAATGTGACCTAAATCAGGAAAGCTTAGGTTTCAGATGGAAGAAGTAAAAGTCAGAAGAATTCGGAAGTGTTCACTCAGCTGCTTTAAGACTTAGTGCTATGCTTTGAATGCATCTCTGGAAAGTTCACACTGCAGTTGACACAGTGTTCTGTCACCTCAAATGATATTCATCATATATGATGCTCCAAGATGCCCCTTAGTAGGTGCTCATCAGATGTCATGTCCATGGTCTGATATTTTCTAGTCTCAAGAACCGTGATCCAAATACTCTTTATAAATTATTCAATCTCAGGAATTTTATTACAGCAATGAACATACTAACACAATTGCTGTTTTTGAAAATGTGTAAGGATTTGATCTCCAAATTATTTAAGGTGTTTCTTCCAAATTAACTGTTTTAAGGTATTTTCACAGTGTATGGGCTGCTTCCCTGGCCTATGCTATGGCCAACACAGCCTTCCCCCCAAACTGTATGTTGTGTTTCTGCCCTCCTCTCTCATTCTAGGTTCCTGGATACCATTCTTCTGTACCCAACTTCATGCTTTTGGTATTGTCAATTGCTGAATTATCTTTGTTTTGTATTACCTCAGTAGGACTGAATGTCTCCTGTCACCTCATTCTTTAACTTCTTCCTTGATGAAACCTTATAAAATTCTGTTTTCCATCACTTGTTATAAAACATTTGGTAATAGCATGATAGGGAAACTGCATTGGCCAGCCTTGGGAATGCAAGGAAACTGGTAGGGGTTGCATGCTGTAAATGACATCTACAATCTAAGGTGTTTCTTCTGAATGAAACATTTCTATGTATGTGCCTCTGCTCAGTAGAACCTTTATAAACCACCCTCACCAAAATTAATTATTAGATCCTTATTCCACAGCTGGAGATTCTCAGTACTGTGCAACCTGTGGAGAGTAAGATTAGGTTTTACTTCTGGGGAACACATGGGACAGTCCAAATGAAACCAATTTTGGTGAGCTTGATTTAAGTCTATTTCCTGTCTGCTGTAGGCATGTGAAAATATCTTCTCCCTTTCCTTCTGCAATTCAGAATTTATATTAAGAACAACCGTACTTAAAGCTCATCTTGACCCTGCCTCCCCAACAGGGACCATGGTCTTTGCTTCTCACTATCTCTAAGTCTTTTCCAGATATCAGAAAACAACAACAACAACAACATCAACAACAACAGGCTGAGGATGGTCCCCAGTCACCCATGCAGGATTTAGTGAAAATGGCTTTTAAGATATTTAAAGGCTGAGAGGAGGCAGCCAAGTCCTCTGGACAGGCTCAGCTACAACAAAAAGCTACTCTCCATGCCCAAGCCCTGGTAGATGCTGTGCTCTCTCTGCTGGCAACCTGGCCTTTGGAGGTCTGAGTGCCCGGGTGTGGGCTAATCTTCTGTGCCAAGTCACAGAGGTCTGGCCCCATTACTCCAGGCACCCCAATCCCCTCTGGTCTCTGAATTCCTTGGTCTGTCAGAGGACTGATGACAGCCATATTTGGAGACCCCACTGACCCTTGTCAAGCCCAGGCTAATGCTTCAGGTAGTGGGTAAGTCCATCTCCTTCTTGTTGGACAGCAGGACTATCTTTCTGTACTGACCTCACACTCAGGCCCTATAGTTCCCTTGTCAATTTCTAGTCAATTTCTGTCACAAGAGTGGATGGACCCCCTCTTTCTTGCAAAGGACTCTACCTCTCCCCTGTATCTCCACAGGTCATTTTTTAACTCATTTCTTTTCAGTCATGTCTGTCTGTCCAGTGCCCCTCTTGGGCCATGACATCTTCAGTTGCTTGCACATAAACCTGTGTCTGTTCCTCACACCCTCTCCAGACTCTCACCTTCTCTTACCCCTAATAGCCTCCCAGGTCCCCACTCTGGATTGTTCAGCCCTTGCTCTCCCTGATTCTGTTGACCTTCAGGTCTGGGACATTTCCACTCTAGTAATCACCTCTCACCACATGTAGGTCTTGATACACATCAAGAACCCTGCCTCTTTTCCTGCCAGGCCTCAGTTTCTTGTTTCTGAAATCCACTGCTGTGGGCTCAAGCTTATCATTACCCACCTCTTTTTCCAGGGGCTCCTTATCTCCACTAACTCACCTAAACACCACCATTCTTCCAGTTCATAAGCCTTCCAGAGACCCTGAAAGACAGGTCTGAATGGTTGGGCATGGCAGCCTTCAAACTCTGCACCTTTATTCTCACCTCCTTCTTTTTCTGGGTCATGTTTTTCCTCTGCTACCCCTGCTGCCACAGGTGCCAGACACTGTGACACCCCTGCCTCATTGCCCTTTGTCTCCTTATTGTCTCTGTCTTTACCTGACCAGGTGAGTCTGTGCCAGGTCCCACATATTGCTGTCATGTCCATGTTAGGGGACCTAGATGGATGAAACTGGTGAGCCCACATCTAGACACTGTCCTCTGACCAAGACTATCCCTAAGCAAAAGCAACCTCTCCAAACTCAACCAGGGGACTCCTGATCTTAGCACCTGGTCTCCTCAGCTGCTTGCAATAACACATCCAGGAGCTCCTGAGTGGTCTTTATATCCCTACATCCCTGTGCCCACATCCCCACCTACTCCCAACTCCCCTTCTTTGACTATTCCAACTCAGCAGGAAGATGTCAGAACAGAATTGTTGCCCCTATACCCTAAGAGGTTGGGTTGTTAAGTCGAGGTTTTGGATGAAAAGCCAAGATGGTGTAGAACAGAAGCCCCCCCCCCCCATCTCCTTTTTCTGGTCAGAAGCCCGAGTTTGTAAAAGTGGGCTAAGAAAGTGGGACAAAAGCCTATTTCCAGGTTCCCATGAGACCTCCGGATCTGAGACCTACCTTCAGGGCCCTGACATGGCCTAATTGGCCAGATTCCAACACATCACCATCTCCCATCTTCTGGTGGATAAAAGGACTTTCACTGTTCCCAGACAGATGTTTTCCTGTGGTCTTTCACCACAAAGGGCCGTGGATTTGCCTGAGAGAGCATACTTCCTGGAATAAAAGGCTACCTTTGTTTATTTTTTAAAAAGAAAATGTGTAGGGAATATTGACTTCCAGATTTGTAATGAAAATAATTTACACTGCTGTGGAATAGAGAAGCTTTTCTGCTTCAATTTTATAGTTTTTTTTTTTCTATTTCATTTAATTTTGAACTACATTTAATCACAAAATTATACACATGCACTTGTTTTTTGGGTTGGCATGCACAAAAATTGTATACTTATCTTAAACACATCTAGAGATTTAAAAAAGTGAAATGAAAATACATATGTCAGAAATATTGTTATATAATGCCAGGCGTGGTGGCACACGCATTTAATCCCAGCACTCAGGAGACAGAGGCAGGTGGATTTCCTGAGTAAAAGGCCAGCCTGGTCTACAGAGCGAGCTCCAGGCCAGCTGGGGCTACAGGGATACCCTGTAAAATATACAAAAATATCAAAAATGCCAAAAAGTAAAAAAAGAAATATTGCTATATAGTACTTTGAGAAACATTTTATGTGGGCCCATAATTTTAATGCAAAAAAGATGACAAATTTATTTAATTCCTTTCTTCTTGAATATAAACATTTTAGGAAAAGTATATATTCCCATTTTTATATTGATACCAGAGGTATGACAACTGCTAGAACAATGAATACTTTTACAAGTTGACATGTCATAAGACAAAAATAAAATTAAATTATTTTCACCAAAATTCTAGGACACTTGGCATTTATACTATAAAACCCTTTTTGGGTAAATAATACTAACAGACTTTTCAGACAAAATCTTGTCAACCAAAATAATTATAATTTTTGATTTCCATATTTTCAAATAATGGAAAAAAAACTTCATTATGTGTTTAGTTTCTGCTTTGAGTTAGAATCTTTTAAGCCTAAAATTAATAGATAATGCATGAATGAATTATCATTTTCTGCCTTTATAAACTAATTGAGTACATATCTGATTGCCAATTTCAAGAAGTAATGTAGTTAACACTTTATAAATCTTTCCTCTAAGATTCTTAATGTATTTGTTTTATATCAGGCCTGGATACAGCTGTTTGTACTATAGAGGAAATCAGTATGCTTACCTCTTGGCTCATAAAAACTGAATTATGAAAGCTAGGTTGAAGATTATGCATTACATTCACACTTTTACTCAATTTCTTCATAATAATGATTCTTAAATTTTATTCATATATATAATATGTATCTGAAAATCGATCATTTATAACAAAATATACTTCTCACATTTCTGCTTTCTGGGAAATTCAAGAACACAGATCCTTTTTCTTGTAAAGGCCCTCATATTTTATGAAAATGGCTTATTCTTGTGCTGTATCTTCATGTAGTCCAAGAGATACAAACATCAAACCAAAGCAAGATTTATGACAGTCAAATTACATGGTAAACAGATACTCTTGAGAGGATGTGATATCATTGGAAGAAAGCCACAAGGAAGTAAAGAATTAAGGAGCCCTCAAACTTTATCTAGTTGCACCAGCAGCCCCCAGATAAATTCATGGGTATGCTGTAACTGGTAAGACTCTTGAAGTACTTTTTTCCCGATTTTGTTAATTCTCTGAGAATGTTGTACAATGTGTTTTCATTGTATTCATGATCTATCCTCCCATGACAGCTTTTCATAAATCCTGCTACCCAACTTTGTGCTATGCTAAAATCAAAAACAAAAACAAAAAACCTGATGTTCAGTTTGTTTTTTTCTCATATACACTTGGGTGTGGGGCCATCCACTGGATCATGGTTGTTCTACATGAGGCTACACCTTAAAGAAAACTGATTCTTTTTTTTTTTTTTTCCTCTTACAGCTCTCAGTTGCACACAGCTCCTTATGTGGAGATGGGACATCCTTCTCTCCTCTATTCTCCATAATAGTGTCTTATCTGGCTTGAGTTTGCTCTTTTCACGCAGGGTTGCTTTGGCTATACTGGGTCTTTGGTTTTTCCATATGATTTTAAAGATATTTTCCAAATCTGTGAATAAATTCATGGAGATTTTTAATTGGAGTTGCATTGAGTCTGTATATTAATTTGGGTAGAATGGATTTTAACTATATTAATTTTTCCAATTCATGAACATGGGAGGTCTTTCCATCTTCTGATGTCTTCTTCAATCTCCTTCTTCAGGGGTTTAAAATTTTTGTTGTAGAGATTTTTGGTGTCTTTGATTAGGTTTGTACATAGGTATTTTATTGCTTTTGAAGCTATGTGAGTGGGAAGGTCTCCTTATATTTGCTTGCTGTTGGTTTAAAGAAAGGCTACTGATTTTTCTAGGTTAATTTTGTATCTCACCACTTTACTGAAACTCTTAATTGTTTCTAGGAGTTTTCTGTTGGAGTTTTTAACAAAATACCATGTCATCTGCAAAATGGGATAGTTTGACTTCCTCTTTTCCAATTAGTACTCCTGTCATTTCCCTTTCTTGTTTTATTGCCCTAACAAGCTTTTCAAGCACTATATTGAAAGGTGGATGTGATAGGGGGCATCCTTGCCTAGTTCCTGCCTTTAAGGGGGATGATTCTAACTTTCCTACATTTAGGATGATATTGGTTGTGGGTTTCTTGTATATGGCTTTGATTACATTGGGTAATGATCCCTCTAGTCCAGTTCCCTCCAGGGCTTTAATTATGAAGGGATGCTGGCTTTGTCAAGGCTTTTTCTGCATCAATTGAGAGGATCATGTGGTTTTTGTCGTTAAATCCATTCATATGTTTTATGATATTTATTGATTTACATATGTTGAACCATCCCAACTTGGTCATGATGGGTGATACTTTTATATAGGTCTGTGCTGGGTCTTAGTTGGGTCTGGTCCCAGAACCGACTGAGCTGAGGAAGGGTAAGTGTGCCACTCGCCCGTTCCCCAACCTCCTCAGTTCCTGGAGACACTCAGATGCAGCGGGGAGTCCAGTCAAGCAGGTTCTCTTTATTGCGAGCAGGGCAGTGACTTACATACAAAACAACCACGAAAGGCATTTAGGCACAAAAGCAAATGACCAATGCTCTTGCAGCCCCTCTGACCCTCTTGGGTGGATTGGTGTACACGGCTGACAATTGTAACTCCTGCCGCTTGTCCCTGCCGCTTTTCCTTATCTTTCCCCAACCAGAGGTTTTGGCAAACAAACCGGGTCCCTCCTCCTTTACCTCCCCTCAGTGCCATCTTGACCTGGCTGGCCGGGTGGGCCCTATCAGACTCCCCCTTTTTTCTTTTATAACCCACTTCTTTCCGAGGTACTGGTGTGGCGCCTCCTTGGAGGTTCACCATTGAGGCACCTTATGTAAGACTTCCACACCTTATAGTGTGTGGAAGTCTTCAGGTTCCAGCTGGTCATAGTGCGACCTAAGGACCATGAGTTGTACCTCCTGGGCCTTTTCTCTGATCAGCCTGGTTAGCCTGCACAGGAATGAAATTATGAGGAAGGAGCCCATCAGTGTGGAAATAAGAGTAGTCAACCAGGGGGACCGATCAACCTATTGTTGGTACCAGGTGGACCCATACTCTCTCTGCCTGTCCTCAATTCCCTTCTTGCCCTCCTCAGTGAATGTTACCTGAATGGGGTTGCAGTGGTAATTGGTGCATGCCCTATAGAGGGGGTTGCTGGCCTTTCTTTGTGTCTTTACCCTAGTGACCCGAATAGCTCCCTTGTGCCCCACCCAAGAGCATAATCCTGTAGTCTCACACCTCCATGCCTTACAGTAGAAGTCTCCCAGTTCACCACAGTCAGATATCTTTTTTGCAGTCTGGTTACTCCCGGGGCTTATGTAAATGTCAGTGTCTCTAAGTGCAGCTCGTTTGAGGACATGAGAACATCCCAGGGATCTAGGGTCCCCTACCACTGGCAGGGTGCATCCCTTTTGTCCATTACCTTCTGGCCTCCCCAGGTGAGGCAGGGTCCAACCAACCATGTCCCAGCTTCCTCAGGCCAGATCACAGAGATTGAAGAAGAGTGGTGGCCACCATGCAAGTGGGAAGGTATCATTCGTGGTGCTGTTGAGGGTCCTTCCATTGACAGGACTGGTCACCAGCCATGTCACTCTCTGTGGTTGATGGGGTTTCGGTGCAGCACTCTGGTCACTCCTGCTATCACCCATGCAGCCACCAGCAGACTCAGGAACCGTGCCATCTGTAGGAATTAAAGCACATAAGAGCTTCTCAAGGGTCTGTTGCCCTTGGGCCTGGTTAGTCCTTTTTATCACTTCTTTGTGTTTTCTCTTGTTTCTGAAGGTAAGTTGAGACCACCATATCCTCTTTATTCCCTCGTTGGTTAGTTTGTTTTTGGTCATCTTCCTGTTCTGAGGGAATGGGCAAAAACTTTAGGTTCCTTGCTGGCACCCAGATAGGTGCCTCCTCCCCTATAGGATACACACACCCAAAGCCCCTTCTCATCATAATTAGTGGGTCTGGGCCTTTCCATTGGTGTGTTAAAGGATCTTTCCATTTAACCTTCACCTGGGGGTTGAGGCTTGTGTGTCCCCAGTGTTTTTGTAACCTGGATTCCATCATATCTTTAGAAAAATTTAAAATATTTATAGTAAACAGAGCTTCTGCCAATTGCAGGTCGGGGCTTACTCCCCCTTTTTGTTTTTGTAATTGTTCCTTAAGGTATTGGTGATTTCTTTCAACAATGCCTTGTCCCTGGGGGTTGTAGGGGTTTCCTGTAGTATGTTTAATACCCCATCTCTCGAAGAAGCCTGCAAGGGCCTTAGAAGCAATGCAAGGTCCATTGTCTGTTTTGATTTGGTGGGGCAGTCCTAATGTTGCAAAAGATTGGAGAAAGTGGGATTGGGCATGTATGGCCCTTTCTCCAGAATGGACTGTGGCCCAGCAGGCTCTTGAGTAAGTATTGATGGACATGAAAATGTTTAAGTTTGCCAAAGGTGGCAAAGTGGGTGACATCTGTTTGCCAGAGGGCATTAGGTCTCAGGCCCCGAGGATTAACTCCTTGAGGGCTGAAGTGGGGGTATTCTGAGAAAGGGTTGGCATTATTTGCATATTTGGACAATTTTTTTCAATTCCTTCACAGGCATCTGGGGGAACATTTGGTGTAGCCCTCTTCAATTTACATGGGTTAGCTCATGAAAGTTTGCAGCTTCTTGAGCTGTTAAGATATTAGGCCCTAAGGCCAGCTGGTCTGCTAGGGTGTTTCCCATAGATAAGAAGCCAGGGTGGCTCGAGTGTCCTCTAAGGTGCTGGGGATATATTGGGGCACTCCTTCCTTCTAAGAGGGTGTGGTGGTTTGAATGAGAATGTCCCCCATGGGCTTTAAGTATTCAGACATTTTGTCTCCAGTTGGTGGCACTGTTCTTGGAGGTCTTAGAAGGTGTGGCCGTGCTGGAGGAAGTACATCATTGGGGGCAGGCTTAGTGTGTTTAACAAACCTTTCAGTCTCCAGTCACTCTCTCTGCTTCCTGTGCTCATTTCGAGATGTGACCCTCGGCTTTCTGCTCCAGCCCTGGCCACAATGCTTCCCACCACAATGGACTCTGATTCCCTGGAACCATCAATTGTAAGCTCAAATAAACTCTTCCTTTGATAATTTCCCTTGCTCATGGTGGTTTTATCACAGCAACAGAAAAGTGACTAAAACAGAGGGCTTTAATTTCTACCATGATGGGGGAGATTGGGTTGCTGTCAAGTCTAATGTGGGCTTGTGGCAAGTGGGGTAAGAGGTTAGTAATGTACAGGCTATCAGAGAAGAGGTTACAGGGTTCATGGATGTCCTGCAGAGCCATCACAACTGCCAATCACTCCTTATATTGAGCAGATCCTTGGCTCAGTTGAAGTCTTTGACTGGTTGGGGCAGGACCATTCCCTCTAAAGGCTACATAGGCAGATCCGGCTCTCCCTCCATCAGTGAAGATGCACAGTGTGTACGGTATGGGTGTTTCAGGAAGCAGGGGTGGCATTGTGAGCTCTAGGGGAAATTTCTGTAAGAAGGTGGCCCACTTGGAGGGCCCAAAGTGGCAATCTACTTTCCCCATGAACCCTTTCAAGGAGATAGCCAGGAGCAAGTGGTTGAAGGCTAGCCATTCAATGTCTGATGTCCTATATGGGAGGATAATGTGGTGGGGGTCTGTCCTGTAATGCCTCTGTGCCTGTGTTCTTCTCCATATTATGGCATCAGCCATTTGGTCTGTCTGAGAGTATACCCGAGGTGTACCTGCTGTGGATGTGTGTATCCATTCCAATGGTTCCCCCTCTTGAGTAATTACTTCTGTAGTTAAGTCAGATCCCGCAAGCACCCATAGGGACAGAGGATGTTCTTTAGAATATCTAGCCAAAGAGCAGCCATGTAAAGCCTCTTGAAAAGCCCTGAAAATCTCCCAACGCTCCTCTGTCATAGGGATCTCCTCCTGGGGACTCTTATTTCTCAGCAAGTCAAAGAGCTGTGTTAGATTCTCTGTTGGGATAGCTACCCAAGGCCTAAGCCAGTTAATCTCTCCAAGCAGACCCCGGAGCTCTGTCAGTGTAAGATGCTCTGGCATTCTTATATCAGGCTTCACAGGACTGACCCTTGTAAGGGAAAGATGGGTTCCCAGTACCTTAAAAGGGAGGATTTGTTGGATCTTTACAGGTGCCACTGTGAACCCTCCTTATGTTAAAGTTTGCGATATTGTTTCAAGGAGTCCCTGCAACTCATGGGGGTCTGGGTGGCCAATGATGAGATCATCCATATAGAGGTACAGAAGGGAATCCTTCCATGACAGCATGGGGGCCAGGAAAATGGTAAGGTCCTGTTGGCAAAATGTGGGGCTTTTGGCCATACCCTGGGGTAATACCATGCATTCATATCAGTGATCTGGCCATGAATGGTTGAGTGAAGGCACTGAGAAAGCAAACCTACTACAATCCTCTGGGTGCAGATGGATAGAGAAAAAACAGTCCTTAAGGTCAATGACTGCAATTGTGAAATCTGTAGGGATTGCAGGAATCCAGGGCATGCCCCACAAGGGGGTTCCGACCAGCTCCATTCGATCATTTATCTTTCTCAAGTCCTGGAGCATGTGCAATGACCCCAAGGCTTTACAAATAACAAAGATGGGGGTGTTCCATGGGCTTATGGTTGGGGGAATATGTTCGAGCTTTAGTTGTTCGTCCACTAGCTGGTGAAGGCTTCAAATTTTCATTGTGTTAAAGGGCACTGCTCCACCCTAACGGGTTTACCTGGCTTCCATCTAATAGTGTCGACCCAGAGAGCAGTGGCCCCTATGATTGAAGGTAGATCTTGACTTGTTTCCCTTTTTCTGAATGGGGGGGTCATTCAGGGGATCCTTAAAAAAACATCTTATGGTCAGTGATCAATACCGCATCCATCTGCCCCAGTAAGTCCTGGCCTATCAGGTTGGATGTGAGACCCCAGGCCACTAGTGGTCTAATCTTGCCCTGATCTCCATGCGGGCCCACCCATCTCATGAGGGTAGAAGTCTCCTCATTCCTAGAGTTCCCTCCCACCCCTAGAACCATGGGCCAGGCATTAGGGACTTGTCTTCAGCAGTGTCTATTAGGCATTGGGACTTGACGCCTCCAATGGTGACTGACATCTGGGGATGCAGGCCCTTGGTTAAGAGGACCATTCAGTGAGCTGAATCCTCACATCTCCATGCCTGGCACCTCATTTCTCCGGACGCTTCTCCTTGGTATGACGGGGCTAGAGGCTGCCCCAGGACTAGTTTAAATGCTTGCCTTCCGGGTCAAATTTTGACCTGCAGTCCTTCTTCCAATGGAAGCCTTTTCTGCATCAGGGAGATGGGGTGGAAGGAGGCTTGGCCCCCATCGTTGGCACCGTCCTGGGTCCCCCTTGAGGGCAGTCCCATTTAAAGTGCTCTTCTTGGGCTGGAGAGATGGCCTAGCGGTTAAGAGCGCCGACCGCTCTTACAGAGGACCCGGGTTCGATCCCCAGCACCCACATGGCGGCTGAGAGCCGTCTGAAACTCCAATTCCAGGAGAACTCCAGTTACAGGGGAATCCGAGACCCTCTTCTGACCTCCGCGGCATTGCACGACACGGGTGCACAAACCTGCATGCAGACAGTACATTGATACACATACCGAAATAAATAAAATAAAATAAAAATTTAAAAAAAAAAATAAAGTGCTCTTCTTGTCCACACCTGAAGCAGGCCCCTACTTTACCTTTTTCCTGGACTTTCTACTCCTGCATCACCAAGGCTTGCATAATGACCTCAGTCCTTGCTGTTGTTTGTGCCTGTAGGGCAAGGACTAAAAAATGAGACTGGTGGTGCTGGGTGCCTACATCTTGTGATGCAATCACCCAACTCCTCATGGACTGGTCCTTCAGGCCTGCACAAGCCATGTGATCGTCATTGTTCATCCCCTCCCATACCAGTAATCTTATGAATTTGTCTCTAAGTTCTCCGGCGGGGAGTTTCTGGTGAATGCTCTGCTGGACTCTGTCAATGAAGTCTGGCAGAGGTTCCCCAGGCTTCTGCCTCACCTGGGGAATTCTGCAGGCCCCTCATTTAACTTTCCCCAGGCATCCAGTCTGCATTGCTCACCCCCTTATCCTCCCTGGTTGTGCATAGGAGTCTATTTCCCTGAGATCTGCTCAAAGGGCGGTGTTGGGGGAGGACGTCTCTCCTGGGCCCTCCCTATGGGCATAAGGGGGAGGTTTAGTTGAGTCGGGGCTGGTGGATTCGGGTGTTGGTTTCATCTTTTCCTCTCCCGCCCATGTCTCCACCCTTCGACGCTCTCTTTTGTAAAGGCCGCCCATTTCTCCTTGGTGTCCTTCTCTATCCCTCCCAAGGCTCTCCCCGAGGCTCCCTCCTCTGGGGGAGGGAGTGCATTCGGTTGGAAAGTGGACTTTAGGGCCTTAATGGTAGGGTAGAAGCTGAGGGGCAGATCAATGCCAAAATGCCTCTCCCTTTCCCTTGCCAGTTTCTCCACCATAGCCCAGGCTTGCCAGGAGAAGAGGTTGGCCCCAGTAATCCAAGGGGCAAGGGAGACAACAGTCTCCCAAGTGTTCAGGGCATTGGTCTCAGTTAACTCAAGCCCCCTAGATTGTAACATGAGGTGTAAAGCACTCAAGGCATGATCCTTCTTAGCTGAGGTTGCATTACCCATACTTAGGGTCTCACTTACCCTGGGAGACCACTTGGCCTCAGCCGACAGGTGTGGGTCCGCTCAATTTTTCGAGCCCTACTTTGTGTGCCAGGTGCTGGGTCTTGGTCAGGTCTGGTCCCAGAAGCGACTGAGCTGAGGAAGGGTAAGTGCACCACTCGCCCATTCCCCAGCCTCCTCAGTTCCCTGAGACACTCAGATGCAGCAGGGAGTCCAGTCAAGCAGGTTGTTTATTGCAAGCATGGCAGTGACATATATAAAACAGCCACAAATGGCATTTAGGCATGAAAGCAAATGACCAATGCTCTTGCAGCCCCTCTGACCCTCTCGGGTGTATTGGCATACATGGCTGACAGCTGTAATTCATGCTGTTTGTCCTAATCTTTCCCCAACCAGAGGTTTTGCCAAACAACCCACGTCCCTCCTCCTCTACCTCCCTTCAATGCCATCTTGACCTGGCTGGCCGGTTGGGCCCCATCAGGTCTGTATGTGGTTTGCAAGTATTTTGTTGAGAATTTTTGCATCTATGTTCATTAATGAGAGGGGTCTATAGTTTTTTTTTTTTTTTATAATCTTTGCCTGGTTTTGGTTTAAAGTGAGTCTGTTCATAGAGAATTTGAGGGAGATTTCCCCTCTGTTTGTATCCTTATAAACAAGTTGATAGTAATAGGTGAATTCCCCGTACCAGCCTCTTTTTTGTAAAATGTCTATAGAATTTTTCCATGTAATCATCTGGGCCTGAGCTTTTTTTAGTTGGATTTTTATTAGGTTTTCATTTCACTTCAGTATTATTGAGATTTTTAGGCTGTCAGGCTCTTCTTGGTTGAGCTTTGTTGATGTCCAGGAATTTCATATCATCCATTTTTCTCTGACCTTTTCATTTTGAAAGTTAGGTTTTTGAAAATTCCCGTTATTTCTGGATCGTTTTCTTTGTTGTGAAGTTCCCCTTTTCACCATGAACTATTTTGATTTGGAGTTTCTTCTTTCTTTTGGAACTGGCTAGGTCTTTTTTTCACCTTTCAAAGAACCAACTTTGGATTCATTGATCTTTATATTGTTTTCCTTGTTTTCTATTTCATGAAGGTTCTGCTCTGATTTTTGTTATTTTCTTCTGTCTATTTAGTTTAAGTTCATTTGTGTCTCTCAATGATTTTGCTTGCATATGATAGATGTGTATTTGTGTTCTTTCTGTTTTTTTTTTTTTTTTTTTTTTAAGTATGCACTCGCTATAAATTTCCTCTGAGGGCGGCTTTAACACTACCCATAGGTTTTGTTTAGTTGTTAGTGATCATTTTTGTTTGTTTGCCAGGAAGGTTTTTCTATTCGTTCAGTTCTGTTTTTTTTTCTGGTCTTTTCGAGACAGGGTCTCTCTGTAGCCCCAGCTGTCCTGGAACACACTCTGTAGACCAGGCTGGTCGTGAACTCTCTTTCTTCCTTGACCCATTCATTATTCAGGAGTGTGTTGTATAGTCTCCATGTATTCTTGTAGGTAGTAGGGTTTAACCTGATGTTGATATTGAGATTTATTGCACTGTGGTCTCATAAAATGCATGAAATTATTTCAATCCTTTAGTAGTTGTTGAGGTTTATTCTGTGTCCTAGTATGTGGTCGATTTTGGAGAATGTTCTGTGGGGTGCTGAGTAGAAAGTACATTCTTTTGTGTTTGAGTGGATTATTCAGTAGATATCTGTGAATTCCATTTGGTGTATTGTATTATTCGGTTCAGATATCTCTCTGTTTACTCTTTGTCCAGTTGACTAATTCAAAGGGCTCAGTGGGTTATTGAAATCCCTCACTAATAGTGTGCCAGGATTAATCTGTGACTTAAGGTCTTGCAGTATTTTGTTTATAAAATTTGGTACACTGCAGTTTGTTGCATATATATTATGATTGTGAAATCTTCATGGTTAATTGATCCCTTAATAAGGATATAAAGGCCCTGCTTGTCTCTTCTGGTTAGTTTTACTTTGAGGTCTATTTTGTCTGATATTAGAATAGCAACTCCTTGTTGCTTTTTGGTGCCATTTCTTTGGAATATTTTTTCCATCCTTTCACTTTCAGATGATGCCTATCCTTGAAAGTGAGATGTGTTTTCTATAGAAAGCATTTAGATGCATTCTGTTTTCTATTCCATTCTCCCAGTCTATGTCTTTTGATTAGGGAATTTAGACCGTTAATATTTAAGGTTATCATTGAGAGATGTGTGTTGCTTCTTTTCACCTTATTTTTTTTTTATTCTTGGTCTAGGTTTGTATTTTGATAGTTATACTTCTATAATTTCTCTCTCACTATTTGGAGAAAGTTGTTCCTTTCCTCTGTCCTTTGAATTGCTTCAAGTATTTTTCTGAAAATGTTGGTTTTCTGGACATGTATTCTTTCATCTTGTTTATGTCATAAAATATTCTTCTTTCTCCCTCAACCATAATTGACATTTTTGCTGGATATATTAATCTGGGTTGACATCTATAATCATTTAGTACTGGGAATACTTTGGTTAATGATGTCTGGATTCCTTAGTTTGCACTGAAAAGTCAGCTGTAATTCTGAGGGGTTTCCCCTTATATATAATTTGTTTTTCTCTTATGGTTTTCAATATTTTGTCATTGTATTGGGCATCTAGCATTTTAACTATAATGTGGCATCAAGAGTTTCTTTTTTGATCTTGTCTATTTGGTGTTCTATGTGATTCTATGGGTTTTTCTTTTTTCTGTTTGAGGAAATTTTCTTCTACTGTTGAATATTTGATCAATATTATTGTATTGGGATTCTTCTATCTTGATGATGCAGAGGTTCGGCCTTTTCATAGTGTCCTACATTTCCTGATCATCCCACTCTTTCATTTTTTTAAATTTTTCATATTCTTTTCTTGAGCATTCTACTTCTTCCACTTTATCTTCCAGTGTTGATATTCTATTTTCTGCTTCCTCCAGTCTGTTCTCGAGGCTTCCTCCCATTCTTGTTGATTGGGTATTTGATTTCCTTTTTTATTTCACCCTGTGATTTCTTTAGTATTTCCATTTTCATTTGGATCCTGCCATTCTCTTCTTGTACCCCCTTCCTTTGATGCTCTGTTTCCTTTTTCATTTCATCCTGGAATCTCTTCAGTGTTTCTACTTCCTTCTGGAGTTTGTCATTCTCTCCCTCTAGTTCCTTTTTGACTTTGTCATTCTCTCCCTCTAGTTCTTTTTTTTTTTTTTTTTTTGAAATTGTTGGTGATCTCATACATCATTTTTCAGTGCATTCGGCAAATAGCCCCTTTTCCCTTCACCTCACCCCACCCCATCCAAGATCATGCATTCTGCCATAACTTTCCTGCATCTTTCTCTGTCTTTTTTATGTTTAGGAATTCACATTTTCCTCCATCAATTTTATATCATTCTAAAATATGGATACATACTCTACTCCCATATATAGAAATTACAGAGTATGAAAGTAATTGGTGGGTGGATTCTAGAGCCCATTGAGAGATTCACATCATAACAACATAGTTGCTTTCAGATAAACAGAAATATAACAATAAAGTTGTTCCACATGCCTTTCTTCTGGGGAATTTAATGTTAGTATCCTCTAATGAGAGAAACCATTCTCCATTTGTCTTGCTGGGACTGGGTTACTTTACTCAGCATAATGGCTTCGAGCTCCATCCATTTAGCTGCAAAATTCATAATGACATCTTTCTGTATCACTGAATAGTACTCCATTGTGTATATGTACCACATTTTTGTCATCCACTCATCTGTTGAGGGGCATTTGGTTTGATTCCAGCTCTTCACTATTGTGAATAGAGCTGCAATAAACATGGATGTGTATGTATCTTTGCTGTAGCATGAGTTTTTGGGGTATATATCCAGGAGTGGTATGACTGGGTCAGGTGGTAGTCTCATTTTGAGTCTTTTAAGGGTTATCCACACTGCTTTCCATAGTGGTTGTACAAGTTTACATTCCCAACAGCAGTGTATGAGTTTTCCCCTTTCCCTACAAATCCTCCAGCATCTGTTGTCTTTTGTTTTCTTGATCTTACCTAGCCATATTGGAGTGAGATGATATCTGAGAGTGGTTTTAATTTGCATTGCCTGATTTATTAATGATGTTGAATACTTTTTAAGATGTTTCTCAGCCATCTTTAATTCCTCACTGTTGAAGACTCTGTTCAGCTCTTTACTCCATCTTTGAGTAGGTCATTTGTCTTCTTCTTTGTTTTTTGAGTAGTTTATATATTCTTGACATTAGTTCTCTGTCAGATGTGTCACTGATAAAGATTTCTTCCCACTCTGTGGGTTTTCTCTCCACCTCCTTGATTATTTAATTCACTGTACAGAAGCGTTTGAGTTTTATGAGGTCCCATTTGTCGACTGTTGACCTTACTTCCTGTGCAGCTGCTGTCTGATATAGAAAGTCTTTTCCTACACCTATGTCTTGTAGGTTGTTGCTAACTTTCTCTTTTATCACCTTTGGGGTTTCAGGATTCACATTGAGATCTTTGATCCAATTGGAGTTGATTTTTGTACAGGGTGAGAGGTAGGGGTTTAATTTTGTTCTTCTACAGATGATGATCCAATTTTGCCAGCACCATTTGATAAAGGTGCCATCCTTCTTCCATGGAGTGCTTTTTTCCCCTTTGTCAAATATGAGGTGGCTGAAATCGTATGTGCTCAAGTTCAGATCTTCAATTTTGTTCCATTGGTCAACTGGTCTGTTTTTGTGCCAGTGCCAGGCTGTCTTTATGACTATGGCCCTGTAATATAGTTTGAAGTCTGGTAGGGCAATCCCCCCTGTATTGATTTTTTCACTCAGGGTTGCTTTACCTATTCCGCATCTTTTGTTTTTCCATATGAATTTGACAATTATTTTTCCATGTCTGTGAAGAAGCTCATAGGGATTTTGATTGGGATTGCATTAAATCTGTATATCAGCTTGATAAAATGGATATTTTTACTATATTAATTTTCCCAATCCATGAGCATGTGAGGTCTTTCTATCTATGGATGTCATTTTCAGTCTCCTTCTTCAGGGGTTTAAAATTTTTGTTGTAGAGTTCTTTGGTATCTTTGGTTAGGTTTGTTCCCAGGTATCTTATTATTTTTGAGGCTATTGTGAGTGGAAAGGTCTTCTTATATTCCATCTACAGTTGTTTATTGTTGGTGTAAGAAAGGCTACTGAATTTTCGAGGTTAATTTTGTAGCTGGACACTTACTAAAATTCTTAATTGTTTCTAGAAGTTTTCTGGTGGAGTTTTTAGCATCCCTTAGGTAAACTCTCATATCATCTGCAAAAAGGGATAGCTTAACTTCTTCTTTTCTAATTAATACTCCTTTAATTTCCTTCTCTTGTCTTTTTGCCCTAGCAATTGTTTCTAGCACTATGTTGAATAGGACTGATTGATAGGGGGGCAGCCTTGCTGGGTTCCTGCCTTTAAGGAAAATGGTTCCAATTTTTTCTCTGTTTAGCATGATGTTGGCTGTGGGTTTTGCTATTTATGGACTTGATCATGTTGAGGAATATTCCTTTCCATCCTATTCCCTCTAGGACTTTAAACATGAAGGGATACTGGATGGATCTTGTCAAAGGATTTTTCTGCATCAATTGAGATGATCCTGTGGTTTTTGTCTTTTAGTCCATTTATGTGTTTTATGATATTTATAGATTTATGTATGTGGAACTATCCCTGCATCTCTGGTATGAATCCAACTTGATCATGATGGATGATCTTTTTGATGTGGGTCTGTAAACGATTTGCAAGTATTTTGTTGAGAATTTTTGCATCTATGTTCATTAGTGAGATGGGTCTATAGCTTTTTTTTTTGCTTGCATCTTTGCCTGACTTTGATATTAAAGTGATGATGGCTTCACAGGAGGAGTTTGGGAGAATTCCCTCCATTTGTATTCTTCTAAATTGTTTGAGTAGCAATGGTTGTAGGACCTCTTTAAATGTTTTATAGAATTCTGCCATGAAACCATCTGGACCAGGGCTTTTTTTTAGTTGGGAGATATTTAATTTCTTCTTCAATTTCCTCAAATATTATGGGTCTGTTTAAACTGTCAATCTCTTCTTGGTTTGGCTTTGTTGATTCCCAGGATTTCAGATGTTCATTCATTTCTCTTAGATTTTCAAATTTAGTGGAGTATAGATTTATAAAATATTCCCATATGATTTTCTGGATCTTTTCTTTGTCTGTTGTGATGTTTCCCCTTTCATCACAAATACTATTGATTTGGAGTTGCTCTCTCTTTTTTCCGTTAACTGGGCTAGAGGTCTGTACATTTTGTTTATTTTTTCAAAGAACCAGCTTTCTGATTTTTGTTTTTTCTTCCTGTCTGTTGGGTTTAGGGTTCATTTGTTGTTGTCTCTCAAGTGTTTTAGCTGCAATGTTAGGTCGTTTATTTGTTCCATTTCTGCTTTTTTTTTTTTTTTTTTTTTTTTTTGAAAGTGGTCACTTAGGGCTATAAAACTTCCCTCTCAAGACTGCCTTTAAAGTATCTTACAGGTTTTGTTGTGTTGTATTGACTTTTTCATTTAGCTCCATGAATACTTTTATTTCACTATTTCTTCCCTGATCCATTCATTGTTCAGGATTGTGTAGGTTAATGCCCATGTGTTCTTATAGCTAGTTAGACTTATTCTGGGGTTCATATTGAGCTTTATTGCACTGTGGTCTGATAGGATGCATGGAATAATTTCTCTCCTTTTGTATTTATTGAGGTTCCTTTTGTGCCCCAGTATGTGGTCAATTTTGGAGAATGTTCCATGAGGTGTTGAGTAGAAAGTATATTCTCTAGTATTTGGGTGGAATACTCTGTAGATGTTTGTGAGGTCCATTTGGTGTATTGTATTGTTCAATTCTGACATCTGTTTATTTTTTGTCCTGTTGATCTATCCAAGTGGCTCAGCGGGGTGTTGAAGTCTCCCACTATCAGTATGTTAGGATTAATCTATGTCTTGAGGTCCTGCAGAGTTGTGTTTATAAAGTTAGGTGCACTAGAGTTTGGTGCACAGAAGTTTAGGATTGGTAAGTCTTCTTGGTTCATTGTTCCTTTGAAAAGGATGTAATGACCTTCTTTGTCTCTTCTGATTCATTTTACTTTGAGATCTATTTTGTATATTAGAATAGCCGCTCCAACTTGTTTCTTGGTACCATTTGCTTGGAATATTTTTTCCATCCTTTCACTCTAAGGTGGTGTCTGTCCTTGAGGGTGAGATGGGTTTCTTCTAGACATCATATAGAAAGGTTCTGTTTCCTAATCCATTCTCCCATTCTATGCCTTTTGATTGGGGAGTTAGACCATTAGTATTTAAGATTATTATTGAGAGATGCATGTTGCTGCTTTTTACCTTATTTTTGTTTGCATTCTTGGTCTAGGTTTATATTTACTCTGTTATGATTTTGTTGCTTTCTCTCTTTAATTGCTTGGGGATAGTTGCTTCTTTGTTCTTTGGATTGCTTCGAGGATTTTCTGAAGTGTTGGTTTCTTAGACATGTATTCTTTCATCTTGTTCATGTCGTGAAAGATTCTTCTTTCTCCTTCAACTATGATTGACATTTTTTCTGGGTATAGTATTCTGGGTTGGCATCTAAAGTTGTTTAGTATTGGGAAACCTTTGGTCCACATTCTTCTAGCTTTCATCGTTTGTGCTGAGAAGTCAACTGTGATTCTGATGGGTTTCCCCTTATATGGAACTTGTTTTTCTCTTGTAGCTTTCAGTATTTTGTCTTTGTTTTGAGCATGTAGTGTTTTAACAATTATATGGCATGGCATGGCATGGCATGGGGAATTCCTTTTTTGTTCTTGTCTGTTTGGTGTTCTATTTGCTTCTTGTATTTGTATTGGTTAATCTTTTTTTCAGTTTGGGGAAATTTTCTTCTATTATCCTGTTGAAGATCTGGTCAATAGTGTTGTCTTGGGATTCTCCTCCTTCTTCTATCCCTATGATGCAGAGGTTCATTTTCATTATCCACTCTTCAGTTGTTAGACATCTAGGCTGTCTCTGTTTCCTGGATATTGTGAAAAGATAGGCAATGAACATGAATGAACAGATATATCTATAGTAAGGTTTAGAGTTCTTTGGATATATGCCCAAGACTTATCTAGATGGATCTATTCTCTGCTTTTAGTGGAACCTTCACATTGATTTCTACAGTGACTTTATCAGCTTGCTTGTCACCAATAGTGAACAAGTGTTCCCCTTTCCCATGTCCATTGCAGCATTTTTAGCTATCTTATTGTTTTTAAATATTGTATTTATTATTTTTATTTTATGTGCACGAGTGTATTGCCTGCATGTATGTAAGTGAACCCATGTCCTACAATGCTGCAGAAGTCAGAGGAGGGTGTTGGATTCTTCTGGAAGTGGAATTAAGCTTGGTTCTTCACTACCATGTGGGTGCTGGTAATTGAACCTTGGTACTCTGCAAGGGAAGTTAGTGCTCTTAACTACTGAGCCATTTCTCCAGCCCCAGCCATCCTAATTTTTTTTAATCAGCCATTTTGACTAGAGTAAGATAAAATTTCAAAATAGTTAATTTCCATTTCTGTGATGACTTATGGTGCTTAATATTTTAAAAAGTAATTCTTATCTATTTGTATTTCATTGTATGAAAACTCTATTCTTTGTTCCTTGATTCAATTACTAATTGGGGTGTTTGTGTTATTGATATTTAGGTTTTTGAGTTTTTTGAATATTCTAGAAACTAAACCTGTGTTTGTTGGATGTATAGCTGGTAAAGGCATTTTTTTTTTTTGGTCTTTTCGAGACAGGGTCTCCCTGTAGCCCCAGCTGTCCTGGAACTCACATTGTAGACCAGGCTGTCCTTGAACTCACAAAGATCCGCCTGCCTCTGCCTCCCAAGTGCTAGGATTAAAGGCGTGCGCCACCACGCCCGGCGGTAAAGGCATTTTTTAAAATATCTGTTGGCTACCTCTTCACCTGAGTTATGTTGTCCTTTGCTATACAGATATATTTTAGTTTCATGAGGCCTTGTTTATCAATTGTTAGCCTTAATGCTTGTGTTATCAGGGAACTTCAAAAAGTACTGATTGTGAAAATAATTTCAAGACTATTCCTTACTTTATCCTTTATCAGCTTCAGGGTATTAGGTCATAGGTTTATATTCTTGATCCATTTGGAGTTGAATTTGTGCAGAATGAGAGATAAGGACACAGTTTTATTCATCTGCTTGTAACAACCCAGTTTTACCACCCCATTTCTTTGAAGTTTCCAGGACATAATAATCTGAGTTGTCAGTTGTAGTCTTTCAGAATTTAGCACTTAGATTGTATCTTTCCAGGCCTTTCTGGCTTTAGCAGTTTCTGTCAAAAAATAAGGTATTATTTTAATGGGCCTGCTTTATAAATGACTTGACCTTTTTCTCTTGCATGTTTCAATGCCCCTTCTTTACTTCGTGCTTTTAACATTTCAACTATAATATGTCATGGAGGATTTCTTTCCTGATCCAGTCCATATGATGTTCTGTGGCCTCCTGTAGCAGAGCTTCCACCCAGTAGGTACTCATGCAGAAGGTGTTCTGCCCTGCCACCTGCAATTTTCCAAGGCAAATCAAGGGACAGACATGAATCTTAGTTTCAAGGAAACTAGTAAGTTTTCTCAAGCTTGCTTACAGAGATAATGGGAGTCCAATATTACTTACAGGCTGAGCAGCGATTCCCTTCCCCATATATCCATTCAGAATCCAGCATGGACTTGGTGACCTCTGCCCATGATGGCAAAATTGTGAGAACCAGCCAGCTCCACAAGGCTGGTTTTTATTTGCCCCGGCCCCTCCCCCAACATGGTGACAGTGGCTTCCCAGAGTTCCCTGTCCAGGTTCTCTGAGCCTGGTACCCCCACTCAGCTTTGCACTTAGCCCTTCCCTTTCCTTTAGAAGATCTAGTCACTTTCCCAATCTCAGAGATGTGGGAGGTTTGGGACATGAGAAAACCTTCAACATCCAAAGTCCATCCTTTTCAGAGGAATGCCATCCTGACACTTCCTGTACCTCTATGTACATCTCTTTCTTTAGGTCTGGGAAATTTTCTTCTTTTATTTTGCTGAGAATATTTTCTGTGCTATTGCTGTGGTATTATTTTTATTCTATGCTCATAATTCATAAGTTAGGTCTTTTCATAGTGTTGCCAAATGCTCCAATGCTCTGTTCATATATTTTTAAAATTCTCTCATTGACATTTATTGAACGATACAATTCCTCCAAGTTATCTTCTTTCCCTGTTTGTTTTGACATGATCCATTTGATAAGGTTTCTACTGAGATTTTTATTTGACCAATTGAATTTTACATTTCCTACATTATTTCAGTTTAGATTTTCTTCAGCTCTTGAAACTCTGTTTACATTTTTTGGATCAATTATTTCATTTATCTCTTCGTCTTCTTTGAGTTTTTTTTTGACCATAGTTATTATCATTATTGTGAATTCCTTGTCTAAAATTCTTCCAGATCATTTTCATCGGGGGCCATTACTACTTTTTTATTTGGGGGGGACATGCTATTTTGCTTTTTCATGCTGTTTTCATTTCTCTGTAGAGTCTGTGCATCTGGAGTTTGTTAGTTTCATTTTTCTTTTTTATTAACATCACTTATTTTTTCAGCAGAGGCATTAACAGTGTTCAGGAGGGGACTAGTGGCTTGAAAGATTCGGATGCCAGTTTCCTCAAAGCTACCACTCCTAGTGGTTTACTGCCCGCAATGGTTAAGAAGCTTGGAACAAGCATCTCTTGGTAGTGTGGTCTGGTCGAAGGTTTCAAGGTGGGAAGAAACAGAAGGTCCCAGATAAGTACATGGAATTCTGGTGAGTTCTGAAAGGAGGAAGGGCCAGGGGTGTTCTCATGTAGGGTGGCTGGAAGTGTCTGGTGGAGACTGGCCTGGGAGCTGGTGAGTCCCAAACGGAAGGAAGGGAATTAAAAGAGTTGGTGGTCCCTGACAAGCAGCCACAGGGTTTTGGAGTGGCCCAAATGAAGGGTTTCTGGAGCTGGGAAACAAGTAGCCTGTCTGAGTCTTTAAGACACATGGGGTAACTGGAGAGTCCCTGGTAGGTTGAAGTATTTTGGATCTAGACAATCAGCAGAGGCCTATATAATGCTATTTCATGAGAATACATAGATTATTTTTGATAATATCATGGTATTATATATAATTTTGAGCCATCATTAGTGCATTGAAATCATATATATATATATATATGTTATATATAACATATATATCATATAATATAGTATATATATATATATATATAGTATATATATATAGTATAGTATAATATAAGATGTGAAGTGGTTGTTCATTTTTTGATTCAATTTCCAGCAGTTTGTTTCTTCGGATCTGGATGGAAACATTGATCCTAGGCACCACGCCAAGCCTATTCATTTCTGCTCATTGTTGTCTAATAACACAATATATGACATGAGGTTTTATTTTAAAAGCCCAATACAGACATGCATGGGAGCCAATGATAATTATAGCAGAATCTTCCTAAAGTATTGCATTTTTCCCCCATTGGTCAGTTAACTGTCTTTGATTCGTTTTTAATGGATAAAATATTTCAGCATTACTCTCTAGAGACTGGTCTGACTTGAAATGGAACACTTAAAATTAATCTAAGACATTGTATAAACACGAGTTAATAATCTCATGATACTATATAAAATATTTGCTGAAAATAACTATAGCCTTATTCACCAAGCAATACAAAGTGTTATTCTAGATATAATCACACGCAACCTTGCATTTCTACAGTCCACAGGTACAGGTATTACAGTTCCCTATAGAATATATTAGGGTGAATTTTCATGCAGCTTTTTCTCACTTTTGTGATTTAATGATTATATAGTAGAAGTACATGTAAGTTCTATGGCCCTGTGTGTGAAGGATGGCAAGGAGGACAAAATAAATTTCAGACTAAGTCATTAGAAGACCTGAGGAAGAATACATATTTTAAAGTTTCATTTGATATGAATAAATTATGTATATATCACTGTGTCTATTTATGTAGGATTCATGTGTGGAAAATATTGGAACTCTGGTCCAGTAATTCCATCTTAATAACATTGGAATGGATTCCTAATAGAAAGGAAGTTCACCTTAAGGGAGTTCTTTGCTTTATTGGGTGAGGTAAAAATATAATGTCAGTGTGAGTTTTCAAGACATATTTAAGCTCATGCTTCATTAAGGAGTGGTTAAGGTGCTTTTCAGTCCTAGGAAGTTCTGTTTAATTTTACTTGAACAAGTTATGATAATATGTACCAAGGACAAAGAAAGCTATAAAAACAATTGGAGATATTCTTGGACAAACCAGATTGATAAAAGGATAAGGCAAGTTTGGGTGCTAAAATACATGTATTTATGCCAATAACCTTACCACACTATAATGGTCATAAAATGGATGTTTGGGTGTGTTCTGCATTTTCTCCTTATTATATGAGATGAGTGAGTTATTCACAGCACAATGTGTCTGAGATATTTTTTTCAGGGGAGAAGAATCCAGCTATAATATGAGAAGTGTTTTCATTTGTGACTATTATAGAATTTTTTTTTATTTCAAGGCTTCCCCAATTAGTAAAAGTCAAAAATTCTAAGGGAATTGATTCAAGAACAGACTAGTATAAATTATTTAATGATTATTCATTCGCCATACTTTTGATAAGAATATACTGAAATCTGTATTATTGTGTTTATTGTTGTTAGTAGATGCCAGTTTCCAACCTAATATTAAAGGGACATTATAAGCATCATAAACAGGGGTTTATTTAACCTTTTTTTGCCCATCAAGGTAGTGAAAACAAAACATTCATATGAAAGTTCAAAATTCTGGAATGATGACATAATGATGTTGATATTTTTTAAATCCTAACATACCCTGGCTCTTTCCTATTCCAGTATGTTGGCACTAGCATCAACATAAACATATACACATGCACATGGCATCTTCTGAATGTGGCCTCTGATAGGATAATGTGACCAAAAGAGAGTAGAAATGTTTTGATTCAGGGAGTGTATGATCTATACCTCTGTTCAACTGAATGTGACTGAAACTTCAGTTTCTATTTACTACAGTTTATCATGTTTATCACTGCAGTTCTACAGTGGACAAAGGATAGGAAATATCTATCAGTAGCCAAAAAATTCTCTCATAGCCTATTGTAAATAAAGATTAAATATTGACTGATAACCAATTTGTCATTCATCCAGATATATCTTAGGCTAGGTACACATGAATGCATGCATTGAATATGTATTTCTTTTAAAAATATTTTGTTTATTACTTTTATGCATATGAACATATTGCCTGCTTGTATATAAGTGCACCTGTGTTATGCAATGCCCACAAACGTCAGAAGAAGAGTGTCAGACCCCCTGGAACTGAAGTTACATTTGATTTTTAGCTTCTCTGGGTATGCTAGGAACTGAACCCAGATCCTCTGCAAAAGCAGCCAGTGATCTTAACTGCTGAGCCATCTCTCGAGACCCTGAATGTGGATTTCTTAGGAATCAAAAAGAGTACAAATATCTATAAGGAGCTATGTCCTTTCTGAAGTAAGCAGCTTTCTTCATAATAAGACACAAAGAGAACATAAGTAGTTACTGTATGTGATAGGTTATAATAAGTTCAGTAAATAAATAAATAAATAAATAAATAACTACACATCTCCAAAGACTGAGTGAGTCACACTTGAAATAGTTAAAAGACCCAGATGTGGATGTTAGTAGAAGTAAAATCACTCAAAGAAGAGGGAAGAAAAGAGGATGGCATCATCAGGAAGGGTAAGTACGAAGTGCAGGCATGTTTATGAGAGGTTGAGCACTGCAATCTATTTTGTTGTATGCCTTTTTAAGGAGAAAGTTTGTGGAATCACAGTTACAGATGTAGAGTTAGGAGATACATGAGTTGGCAGATTTGGAAAAATTTTGCTCATGTGTAACCAGGCCTCCATGATTAAGTAGGACAAGTGAGCCAGGATCAAGATTGGGTAATGAGGAAGGAGAATAGAGCAGATCTATCAATGGCACTGTCCTGGGATAGCGGTGGCATTCCTGTAGTGCTTGAGTAAGAAGATGTTACCAGTGTGGCTTGATGGATGACAGGAAGCTGTGTAGTTGACAATAGAGTTAGCCTTCATTATGGTATAGCTAATGACTGTAGAGATTTGGTATAATGCTCCACAGGATCTGGCTAATTTTTGAACCACATCTTAGAATGATATAAAAAAGATGACAGAGTATAGTTCAAACTTTTGTGGTTCTAGAGATTGAAACAGGATCATGAAATTGCTAGGCAAGTGTTCAAGCATTATGTCTCATTAAGTCCACTATCTTACTAGATAGTAAGGTATCTAGAAGCATGCAAAACTAAGACAAGTTCTCACCCATTTCTCCAGTTCTATGTTGGGTTTTATATTAACTGAGTTTGCATGGGTCTTGTGAGTGTTGTTACCATTGCAGTAAGCTCATATGAACACGTTCTCAGAAGCCTAGAAAACTGTTTTCTTAGTGACACTAGCTAGGCTGACCAGGCTCAGTGGAAAAACGCATACCTAGGGACATATGGGGCTAAATTTGACCTGATATGCTTTAACATATAACAGAATGCATGAATTCAGTGGGAAGAGCTGTGGGAGGCTGCATATAGGGCAGAGGGTCTAAACATGATTGAGATGCACTTTCTGAAATGCACAAGAATTTAATAAAATATATTGAAATAAAATTCAGAGATGCACTATACTTCAGATGCCTGGTTCATACATAAATAAAAAAGGTGTTAAAGTTTGGAAGTGAATATGGGAAAATAAAAACTTTGTATCATTTCACTTAAAGAAATTATCCTTCCTGGATCATGCTTTTTATTTTTTTCAGGTGGGCTTAAGTTATACTCTATATTAGAAACACACTCTATATTAGAAACACAATGAAATGACATCAGCATTCTTCTAAACTCAGAAGGATATCAGACCTTCTTTATTTGACTACCATGTCTTAAAATTTGTGGAACATAACTGAAAAAATATTTTAACTTTGTATTGACACAGGAAATGTCACATATTCTGTTGAACCAAATGTAGCTGCATGTCACATATATACAATCTATCATCTATCTATCATCTATCCATCTATCTATCTGTCTATCTATCATCTATATCTATGTATCATCTATCTATCTATCATCTATCTATATATATCTATCTATCATCTATCATCTATCTGTCTACCATCATTTATTCTTACATAACATTTCATATTGGTATAAAATATGTGTTAGTTTTGCGTGAGACATCCTTGGAATCATCACAAATAATACTAAACCTATAAAATTGGCTTCTAGAAATCTTCAGATTTTAAGTTTGTGTGACAGACCTTCTCTGCCAAAGACATGTGAACCAGTGCTCAGCTGTCTCTACAGAGCTAAACAAAAGTCTATTCTTCCTGCCGGAACATTTGCTTGTTTTCGATGGCATCAAGCTCTGGATATGAAAGATAGATATGGAGATGTAGAAATATTATTTGATTTTGAGGGATTGAAATGGTGTGACAGAGGTCAGCAAAGCCAGCAGAGGACCCACTAAGACATAACTGGGGACAATTCTATGCTAATTATAAATGAAAAGAATGTCATCAAACTTTAACTTTAATTCTTTGGGCTCTTTATTATTTAGTAATATTTAATTTCAAATGAATACTTTCCTAACGTGTTCTTCTTCTCAAAGAAAGATATTTGCTTGTTACTCACTTTCTTTTCATACTTTACAGTTGAAAATCACTCTTAATATTTACTGTGTTTTCCCAGAATTAGTGACTAGAAAATACAAGCTATGAAGTGCCAGGATAATTATAGTTGTATTTAGATAATCCTTCTATTTTCCTTTTTTCCTATTTTGTTACACAAGAATGGGTATGTGGTAGTTATAAATGAGGTTCAGAATTTCTCCAAAATTCTACAATAAAGCACACTGCAGAATTTAGCTGGGATCATTGTAGTATAATCTCTGTATTGCATTCTTAGCCCATCTTGTTTCTGTTGCCAGAATAAAATTAGAACTGTCCCTACATAAGTGATCTACATCCCAGTGAGTGCATCTGGCAGGAGTTAGGGAATGTTGGAGCTTTTCAGTTTATTGATAAGCAGTTCATTTATTATGGGTAACATGAAATTTCATATTTGCTTATATGAGAGGCTCATCTTTTCATTTCAGGGATTTAAAAAATAATCTCACTCAAAATATGAGTTCTACAATTTGTATGAAAGTGTGGTGAATTGGAAGTCATCTGAAACCATTTTCTAATTTAGCTTCAAGAATTACTGATTTTTTCAAAGTATATATTCATTTTATTTTCATCCTTAACTTTAATTTGTATTATTTTGGTTAAAGAGGTAACATAATATTATTCACCACACCAGAAAAGATATAAAAGATTCAAGCTTAAACTTCTTTGGCAGAGGCTGTGAAACATTCTTTGTATTGGCAGCATCAGAGTCTGGCAGCACCAGAGAAAGAACTTTGTTGCTCACTCTGGTTGAGCATTCTGAGCATCCCCAAGATGTACTCCAGGAATGGCATGAAGCCCTGGGAAGACGCCCTAGTGTCCATCAACTGTGCTGGAATGCATCTGAATCCAGCTGAGAGACAGGTTACACCCTGGTTTGCCTCTTTCTTCTTTTACCAGGTGGTGAGAAAGTAGAGATTTTTGTTTCTATAATTCATGATCAATGCCATTCATGTTTTTGTGTTTTCTTCAATAAATAAAAAATTATAATGAAAAAAATTTCTTATTGAATAACTTTCTATGTTAAATATTATTCAAACATTTGAAAAGTTCAGAATATATACCTTAAATTCAGGACTTTGCAGCCATGGCCAAATAGAGAATTTTAAAAGTAGACAACAGAACTCGAAAAGAGATTTGTTCTACCTCTCTGCTTCTTCCTGATTTTTCACACCCCTGATAATTGATAAAATTAATTTGACATTTTTGTTTTGTTTTCATAACTCTCTCTTAAAACTTCTTGTTCAAAAGTATAAAATAATAGAGATAAACTAAGTGCATTTTTAAGGTGCCCAAAATGCACTCTTTTCATCCCTTAATGCAGTCTCCCTTCCCCAGAGGATGTTACTTGTCTAGTGGTGCTGTAGGTATTTGAGCTATGATGGAAAGTTCTACAACTTTAGCTCATATTACTTGAAATGAAGTTAATATGATCAAAGAACTAAGGTTTTAATTTTAGTTTTAGTTAACATCAGTTTTTTTCTATATGAAAAGCACAGGTTTTTCATCTGTCCTATGGGATCTCCCTGTATATTTCTGCCCGTCCCTGTACCTGAGCTTCTTCTCCCCATTACCAGCTTAACCCTAGCACAAGACTAATTGTTTCCCTCCTGTAAACCCTTCAGCATATTCCCTTTCATCCCTATTACCTGAACTCATTCGCATGATATCTGGGGCTTATTATGATCAGGACATTGCCTACCTCGTCTCTTACCATTTTTTACATAGAACATGCCCCATATTTAGACTCCTGTGCCTTGGTGCATACTGTTTCCTTCTAGATATCTGTCTTAGGTAAATCATTTGGATATCCTTTCATCGCTAAATTCTTCCTCAGATGCTGCATGTGATTTTCATGTCTGCACTCCCCAACATAAGTGAATTAAGTAGGCATTGTATAAATATTCATTTTGATCTTCTGTTTTCCTGCATTCTAGAATGCTATGCTATGCAAAACGTTCTATGAGGTCATAAGCAAAGGAAAAGAAACATGACAAGCAAGTTTCTTGGAAGATCAGTTTCCTAGAAGACCTGGGGCAAGGGTCAGTTTGTTTTATTACATTGCTATAATTCTTAGACAAATGTTCTTCAGAGATTAAGAATAACTAAACAGTGGTGGCACTTTTATATTGGAGATAATCAGCAGCCACCTAATTGGACTTAAAGCCTGTTCAGAGGAAGGGAACTCATGTGTGGTATTGTAAACATACCCAAATACACATGCCTGGAACAGTCATATGGCTTAGCAAAAACCCTAAGGCTGTCATATCCTAAGACAGATGTAATGTCTTATTATATGCTAAATATGGATCCTTATTTTTTATAGACAAGAATGTCAGTCACCACTCATCAAAGAAGTTTCTTTTGCAAAATATGGAGACTATTACAGAGTTCTACATCTGGTCACACATAGAGATTAAATGTCTGTGACATGCTCAACCATAAGTGGCATATCTACAATGGAACATCTATACCTAATGATCATGGAACATAGTGGAATAAGGGGTAAATAGAATACTAATACATCTCTCAACTCTCATCAATGAAGCTCTTTCATGCAATAGATGCCAATGAACTCAAAACAGGACAAATGGCCAAAGGATAAAAAGTAATTCTGCAGTGAGGGTCATTAAAAAAGGACTCCTGGAGCTGCAGGGACTGTGCCACATCTGGTAGGGGATTGTGGGAAGGAAAAGCTAGACCTGCAGGGCACAAAGCAGCAGCAGCAGCAACAGCAGCAGCAGCAGGGCCCAGACCAGCTGAGCTGCAGGGTACAGGCTAAGCAGGCAGTCGTATCCCCCCCAACTGGAATTCCAGAGGGAGTTTGTGTGTTCAGTAAGCCCTACAACCAACCTAGAGGAACTGGCCAGCAGCAGCAGAGGGAGCACAGGGCTCAGAGGGTATCAGAACAGCTGTTACCTACCCAGTTATTACAGAATAGAAAGGGAGGAATGAGCTATACTTCCCAATATATAACCAAAATTGAAAGCCTGAAATCTAGACAAGCCAACACCTCATAAAGAAAGAGAAGAAATCAGAGAAAGTGATCCTTCAACATGGTGAACAGGCATCAGAATACAGGCAAAAGGAAACCCACATGCCAAGAGCACAAAAAAGAACAATATGGGAAAAGTACAGAATAATTCCACACTAAAGTCTATTGAACCTATGGAGGATTCCCACAAGGAGACCTCCCTGGAGGTAGCACAGGGCACAACAGATATATTCAAAGAAATCATGGAACTAAGGGGAGAGAATAAAAAACACAGAAAAGACCTAGAGGGAAAGAATGATAATCTTTGGAAAGAACTAAAAGGAGAAAATGACAAACTCTGGAAAGAACTAGGGGAGAAAATTACAAACTCCAGAAGGAAATGGAAACACTGAAAAGATCCCATGATGAAAAGGAAACCAATCAGCAAAGAAAGGAGCTACAAGAAAAGATTGAGAATCTCCAAAAGGAAGTGGAAATTAAAGTAAACACAAGATTAAATAAAAAAACGAAATTGAACACTCATTCAATCAACAGGAAAGAATGGGAAAAAACCTGAGAAATAGAATGGAGGAAGCAGAAAAAAAGAATATCAGACCTGGAAGATAACACAGAACAACTAAAAAGCTCAAGTAAAGTCAATGAAAAATTTAAAAACACACAGGAATGGAACCACCAGGAAATGTGGGACACTATGAAAAAAATCAAACCTCTGCATCATAGGGATAGAAGAAGGAGAAGAATCCCAAGAGAATGGCATTGATCAGATCTTCAACAGAATAATAGATGAAAATGTCCCCAAACTAAAAAAAGACAAACCCCCACAAATACAAGAAGCACATAGAACACCAAATAGACAAGACCAGAAATGAAACTTCCCATGCCATAGTTAAACCACTAGACACCCAAAACAAAGACAAAATTCTGAAAGCAAAAAAAAAAAAACAAGTTACATATAAGGGAAAACCTATTAGAATTACAGCTGACTTTGCAGTGCAAACTATGAAAGCAAGAAGAACATGAAGCAAAGAATTCCCAGTGCTAAATTACTACAAAGGCCAACCCAAGTTAGTATAACCAGCAAAAATGTCCATTCTACTTGAAGGAAAGAGAAAAATCTTCCATGACATAAACAAGATGAAAGAATACATGTCTGGAAAACCAAAACTTCAGAGAATATATAGTAATTCAAAGGGCAAAGGAGAGGAGCAGCTATCCCCAGGCACCTGGAAAGGGAAATTATTAAAATCTCAACTGCAAAAGTAGAAACCTAGACAATAAATGTAAATGGATAAGGGGAAAGGAAGCAACACACATCTCTCAATTATTACCTTAAATATTAATGGACTAAACTCCCCAATCAAAAGGCATAGACTGGGAGAATACATTGGGAAACAGATCCATCTATATGCTGTCTACAAGAAACCCATCTCACCCTCAAGGATAGGCACTACCTTAAAGTGAAAGGATGGAAAAAAATATTCCAAGGAAATGGTACCAAAAAGAAAGCAGGAGTTGTTATTTTAATATCAGACAAAATAGACTTCAAAGTAAAAACAATCAGAAGAGACAAAGAGGGCCATTACATCCTCATTAAAGGGAAAATTAACCATGAAGTCTCCACAATCATGAATATATATGCAGCAAACTCTGGTGCATCAATATTTATAAACACAACTCTGCAGGACATCAAGGCACATATCAACCCCAGAACATTCATAGTAGGGGACTTCAATACCCCACTGAGCCCCTTGGACAGATCAACTGGACAAAGAATAAACAGAAAGACATCTGAACTGAACAATACAATACAGCAAATGGACCTCACAGACATCTACCAAATATTCCACCCAAGCACCAGAAAATACACTTTCTACTCAGCACCCCACAGAACATTCTCCAAAATTAACCACATACTGGGAAACAGAAAAAATATCAACAAATACAAAAAACTGAAATGCGTTCTATCATGCATTTTATCAGACCACAATGCAATAAAGCTCAATATCGACACCAGCGTACGCTCTACTACCTACAGGAACACATGGAGACTAAACAGCACACTCCTGAACAATGAATGGGTCAAGAAAGAAATAAAGAAAGAAATAAAAGCATTCCTGGACCTGAACGACAACAGGGGACTTCAATACTCCACTGACAGTACAACACAACAAAACCTATGGGACACCTTAAAAGCAATCCTAAGAGGGAAGTATATAGCCCTGGGTGCCTACATTTAAAAAACAAAACAAAACAAAACAGAAAGGGCATAAATAAATGAGTTAACTCTGCAGCTAAAAACACTTGAAAGATAACAACAAATGAACCCTAAATGCAACAGACAGGAAGAAATGACAAAAATCAGAGCAGAAATCATGAAATAGAAACAAAGAAAACAATACAAAAAAAAAATCAATGAATCCAAAAGTTGGTTCTTTGGGAGAATAAACAAGATAGATAGACCTCTAGCCCAGTTAAGCAAAAGAAAGAAAGAGCAACTCCAAATCAATATAATTCATGATGAAAGGGGAAAGATCACAACACACAATGCAAAGATTCAGGAAATCATATGGGAATACTTCAAAAACCTATATACTACTAAATTTGAAAACCTAAGCGAAATGCATGAATATTTGAAATCCTGGGAATCACCAAAGCTAAACCAAGAAGAGATTGACAGCTTAAATAAGCCCATAATATCTGAGGAAATTGGAGATGCAATTAAAAAACTTCCAACAAATAAAAGCCCTGGTCCAGATGGTTTCAGGGCAGAATTTTATAAAACACTTAAAGAGGACCTACAACCACTGCTACTCAAACTGCTCAGAAGCATACAAAGAGAGATAATTCTCCCAAACTCCTTCTATGAAGCTAGCATCACTATAATACCAAAACCAGGCAAAGATATAAGCAGAAAAGAAAGCTATAGACCCATCTCATTAATGAACATAAATGCAAAAATTCTCAACAAAATACTTGCAATTCTCATACAGACCCACATCAAAAAGATCATACTGATCAAGTTGGATTCATAACAGAGATGCAGGGATGGTTCAACATACATAAATCAATTACTATCATAAAACACATAAATGGACTGAAAGACAAAAACCACACAATCATCTCAATTGATGAAGAGAAGGCCTTGTACAAAGTCCATCACTCCTTCATGCATAAAGTCCTAGAGGGAATTGGATTGGAAGGATCATTCCTCAACATAATCAAAGCCATATACAAGAAACCTACAGCCAACATCATCCTAAATAGGGAAAAGTTAGAAGGATTCACCTTAAAGGTAGGAACTCGGCAAGGTTGCCCCTGTCACCACTCCAATATAGTGCTTGAAACACTTGCTAGGGCAATAAGGCAAGAAAAGGAAATTAAAGGAGTACTAATTGGAAAAGAGGAAGTCAAACTATCCTTCTTTGCAGACTATATGATAATTTATCTAAGGGATGCTAAAATCTCAACCAGAAAACTCCTAGAAACAATTAGGAGTTTCAGTAATGTGTCAGGATACAAAATTAACCTAGAAAAATTGGTAAAACACCAACAATAAACAAGTGGAGATGGAATATAAGAAGACTTTTCCACTCACAATAGCATCAAAAATAATAAAATACCTAGGAACAAATCTAACCAAAGACACCAAAGATCTCTACAACAAAAATTATAAACCCGTGAAGAAGAAGATTGAAAATGACATCAGAAGATGGAAAGACCTCCCATGCTCATGTATTAGAAAAATTAATATAATAAACATGTCCATTCTACCCAATTAATATACAGATTTAATGCAATCCCAATTAAAATCCCCAAGACTTTCTTCACATGCTTGGAAAAAAAATCATTAAATTCATATGGACAAACAAAAGACCCCAAATAACTAAATCAACCCTGAGTGAAAAGAGCAATACAGGGCGGATCTCTATATCAGACTTTAAACTATACTACAGGGCTATAGTAATAAAACCAGCGTGATACTGGCCCCAAAATAGACCCCTAGACCAATGGAACAAAACTGAAGTTTCAAACATGAGCACATATAATTTCAGCCACCTCATATTTGACAAGGGGGCCAAAAAGACTCAATGGAGGAAAAACAGCATCTACAGCAAATGGTGTTGTCAAAACTGGATCACCACTTGTAGAAGAGTACAATTAAACCCCTACCTCTCACCCTGTACAGAAATCAACGCCAAATGGATCAAAGACCTCAATGTGAAACTCAAAACTCTGAAGGTTATAGAAGAAAAAGTTGGCAGCAGCCTACAAGACATAGGCGTAGGAAAAGTCTTTCTAAATCAGACAGCAGTTGCACAAGAAACAAGGTCCACAATTGACAAGTGGGACCTTATAAAACTCAAAAGCTTCTCGTCAGCAAAAGAAATAATCACGGAAGTGAAAACCCACAGAGTGGGAGGAAACTTTCACTGCTGATCCATCTGACAGAGTACTAACTTCTAGAATATACAAACTAATCAAAAAACAAACAAGTAAGAAAACAAACGACTCACTCAAAAGATGAAAAGCTGAACAGAGACTTCACAAGTGAGGAAGTAGAGATGGCAGAGAAATAGCTTTTTTAAAATTTTATTTATTTATTTATTTGTATGTATGTATTGTCTGCATGTAGGTTTGTGCACCCATGTTGTGCAATGCTGCGGAAGTCACAAGAGGGCGTCAGATTCCCCTGGAACTGGAATTCTCCTGGAATTGGAGTTACAGAAGGTTCTCAGCCACCATGTGGGTGCTGGGATCGAACCCGGGTCCTCTGTGAGAGCAATCGGTGCTCTTAACTGCTAGGCAATCTCTCCAGCCCCGACGGAGAAACATCTTAAAAAGTGTTCAACACTGCTAATAATTAAGGAAATGCAGATCAAAATTACTTTAAGATATTATCTCATTCCAATAAGGCTGGCTAGGATCAGGAAAATAAATGATACCAAATGCTGGAGAGGTTGTGGGGAAAGGGGAACACTCATCCACTGCTCGTGGGAATCCAAACTCGTACAACCATTATGGTAGGCAGTATGGAGAACCCTTAAAAGACTCGGAATGAGCCTACCACCTGACCCAGCCATACCACTTCTGGGTACATACCCACAAGATGCATCCTACTGCAAAGATACATGTACAGCCATGTTTATAGCAGGTCTCTTCACCGTAGTGAAGAGCTGGAACCAACCCAAGTGCCCCTCAACTGATGAGTGGATAGAGAAAAATGTGGTACATCTACACAATGGAGTTCTATGCAGAGGTAAAGAAAGATGATATCATGAAATTTGCAGGAAAATGGATGGAACTAGAAGATATTATGTTAAGTAAAGTAATGCAGTCCCAGAAAAACAAAAAAATGAATGATATCCTTCATCTGTGGATGCTAGCACTAAGTACTTTGTTCTACGGCAAATTGAGCTATATTAATGTTGTATTCTACACGATCTGAACACAACCGTGCTCTTATATTATGAATCCCTATACAGGTCCTAGAACTAACCTACCACTTATTTTCAGACTATGGATTTTTGGTATATGATGGTGGTCATGCATACATATTACAGTATAACATGAAGTTAAAATGGAAAATGGTGAATCAAGAAACATGATATGGAAATAACAGTTTGTTTTCCAGAAGATACAATTTTAGTATAGATGTGATGCATCAGGCTGGTGTAACTTAGCCTTTCTAGGTGCTTAATGACCATACTTAATGCCCATATCAATTTGGCTGAGGTACCTAAGGGATAACTTTGTTTCTTGCCCTCAGAGGTCAAATAAGTCTCAGGGGAAGATGCATGGGGGCATCTCCTGAAATGTCCTGCAATGTGAGTCACCAGTCTTCCCTGTGCGGGGAGGTCTTAGAGAGCCACGGATGGGGCTCCAGCCAGGGTCCACCCTATTAAGTGGAAAGTCTGCTCATGCTTCAAGGAGAGAAGCCTGGTCTAGCAAGACCTAAATGTGTCCTCGAGTGGATGGAACTGGTAGTTGAAAAACCAAAAGGAGCCAGGGGCTCCCCCCCCCCCGCAAAAAAAACAAAAAAACAAAAAAAAAAAAAAAAAAACCTGAGTGACGCTTGAGGACCAGATCCTCAACTGACCTTGAGAAAACAAAAACCTTGGTTAATCTGGGCTGACTGTGTGGCCTTAAGCATCCAAAAGGAAAGTACAACCAGAAATGATCAGAAGGTCTGAGAAATTGTATTTCAGATATAAAACTTGAGAATCCTTCAAACCTTCAATGCCAGATGTGGGCTATGGAGATGTACAGCATGTGGACTTTGTGGTTACTGGGATGTCAGCCTCTTCAGAGTGTAGACTGCCATTGTTTGACTACCCATGCTGTTTCATGGAGGCCAGTACAAGAAGATCAAGACAGGACACACGCTTGCTGGACCTCATTTGGGTGACCATGGTGGGGAGGGACCCCAGTGTGGAGCACGGGAGCAGGATTGATGGCTGTTTGGGTTTGCCAAGGAGGGACCTTCAAACACTTCCTTGGGGAAAACATGACATCTTTTGGTAAAACAAAACAAAACAAAACAAAAAACAAAAAACCACAACAAAAAAACGGATTATATTTTACAGTTAAAAATATTTTGTAAAATAACATTTTCTCTTTTTACTGATACATGCTACAAACATTCATAATTTATCCTTATGTAATCCTATGGTGTGCTCTATCATATAGGAATACTAGTATTCATATTCTAGAAAAAAAGAGAATGTAAAGTTATACTTCTTTTTATCTGCATGCAATTTTTTTTTTTTTTGGTCCTTTTGAGACAGGGTCTCTCTGTAGCCCCAGCTGACCTGGAATTCTCTCTGTAGACCAGGCTGGCCTTGAACTCACAAAGATCCGCCTGCCTCTGCCTCCCAAGTGTTAAGATTAAAGGCGTGTGCCACCATGTCCGGCACCTGCATGCAACTTTACTGTTAAAATGTTAATTTCTATTAATATGCATCCCTCTCCACAAGAAATATTTACACCTGGATTATTGACACTAGCATCCAAACATCTGTGTCTATACCAAAGTAACCTACCATAACAATTAGCACCGTTTAAATACCTATATATCTAATTGCTTGTGCTTCATTAGTAGGATTGAAAGGTTATTCCTGGACAAACTGTCAGCCCATAAAAGGAAACGCCAGAACTGACCAGAGTCCAAGACAACAGCTCCAGAGAAAGTAGACTGTTTTGCTTCTTATCCACCTGTGCCCCTTTTCTAAGCCTAGGGAACAATCTGTGGAAGAGGGGGCTTGGTAGAATGTAAGGGCTGCGATTGGGGTGAATGGTGAAATGACAATATAGTCTGGACACTCATTTGATCAACTTGATTGAACATACAAGCGCCCCCTGCTGGATGGTGGGACCCATGAGCTGTGTGGGTTTGGGCACAACTGCTTGCAAATTGGTTTTACATGAAGGATGCTTGTACTCATAAATTATCACTTACTGTTAAAAAATGAAAAAAAACTGAGAGAAAGATGCAGGAAAGTTATGGCAGAATGCATGATCTAGGATGGGGTGGGGTGGGGTGGGAGGAAGGGAAAGGGAAATATGCCTGAACTGAATTGGAAAATGATGTATGAAATACACAAAGCATCAATAAAAAGTGAAAATTTAAAAAACGTAAATTTCTAAATGTGCTTTGGAATTAACTTATACTTTATTTTCAGATTTTGTAATTTTGATTTATGTGTGGAGTGTATGCATGCATATTTTGGAATAACATAAAATCAAATGGGAACAAAAAAAGAGAAAAACCTATTCAACGAACTGACCAAAACAGTAAACCTGTGCACCGAAAAGGTCATAAAAGACTGAGGAAAAATATGCAAGACAGGACTTGTGTATGACAGAATCCATGAGCTCTGACAGGGGGAGGGGGGCATGAGGGCTGGGCATGGATGGGGGAATGAGTCTAAATTTGATTAAGAAATGTAGGAAATGTGCTCAATAAAAATAAAAAAAGCTCCAGGGAGACCCTGTCTCGAAAAGACCAAAAAAAATAATAATAATAAAATAAAATAAAATAAAATAAAATAAAAAGGACTCCTATATTAAACTCATGCATTAAACCAACCTGGGGCTCAGGGACCATTGTGAAAGAGGGGGCAGAAAGATGGTAAAACACAGGGGAGGAGGTGCATGACCGCATAGAAAAAGAGGTCTATATGATCCTAGGACCTTGCTCATATGAACCTATAGCAGTGGTGTCAGCATCCACAAGATCCATTCAACTAATGGAGATAAAATCCCAGCAAAAACCTGTGGAAATAGGCAGCAGATTCCTATCTTAGCTGAACATTAGAAGTTGCTGGGTGAGGGAGAGTTGGTCTTCAAATCTGCTTTTGCTATTTAAACATGCAGTTTGTCAGACATGTTTCAAATTTAAAAACAATTTTTCATGGACTTTCACAAATATATAATTTAACCCCCCCCCAAGTCTTCTATCTACCTATTGCTTTACAATTCCTTACTCAGGCATAGAAAAGGATTGCTTTAAGATAAAGCACATGCACTCAACTCTCAAGTGTCAATCACTGGGATGGAAACCCAAGCAAGTTTTGTCTAGAATATCTGACCCTATTCCCATCCCCATCCTACCCTCACCTTCAGAATCATGTTCTAGTTAAAGTCCAGCATCATATCCACTGTCGTATTTTACTGCTCTGTCATTTTAATATAATCACAGAATATAATTAAATATCAATTTTATGGATTAGTAAATACTCAACTAAATTCTTTGTTTGTCATTAAACTCAAGGTCTTCCAATGCAAAAGTTCAGTGCTATGTGAACTTACTGGAGGCTTATCCAATGAGCTACATTAATATTAATTAGTGGTTAACTTTTGCTTAATTTAAAAATCAGTCTCCTATCTACAGGACTGTGTTCATACCCAAATCAATTTGTATTAATTTTGGAAGTCAAATATCAAGGGACATTATGTCAAAACCATTAATGAAACCTTAATGGAAAATATCTATTGTATTCTATTCAAATTCACTTCTTTCAATGAGATAAGGCTATTAAGCAAAAGGAAATCTATTAAGTGTAGCTACATCACATTACTAGCTTATTGCTCTTGATTTCATTATCTACTCCCCAGGAACTTGGATATATCATCTCAGAACTATTTATTGTATTTGATTGAATAACGACTTATATCAACAGGCATTTTACTTCTTGATGTAGCTCTAGTTTTTGTAAATGATCCAGTAATTTTATGAAGTTCTTTACAATATACATTGAATAGTTATTCTAACAGTTATTATTCAAGAATTCTTTAATAATTTAGTTAATTTTATAGGGTCGTGTAATTTTAAAGTGCTTCATAGTTATCTATTTGTATTTTTAAATTCATTTATTTTTATTTTAGATGTATGAGTGTTGAGCCTGATTGTATATATATGTAAGTTCACCCATGTGTGTAATGTTCATGGAGGCCAGAAGAAGGCAACAGATACTCTGGAACTGTAGTTGTGGACAGCTATTTAGCTGACAGGTAGGTGCTGGGAACTCAACCCAGGTCCTCCAGAAGAGCAAGCTAGTAGTCTTAGCCACCAGTTCATCTCTCCAACTCCTACTTACATTTTATTTGCCAACAGAAATATAGTTTAAAAGAACCTAAACTCATGGCCTTAGATGTTTAAAGAATATTTAAAGGGTTTCTTACTTCTATATTTATTCAAGGCATTGGTTGTATTACACACGTGTGCAGCCTGATCATATGCACAGCTTTAGTTTCAATATTTATGTTTGACCCCTGAATATTTCTCATTCTGATAGATTAAGAAGAAATTCTACGGGGGCTGGAGAGATGGCCTAGCGGTTAAGAGCGCCGACCGCTCTTACAGAGGACCCCGGTTCGATCCCCAGCACCCACATGGTGGCCGAGAGCCGTCTGAAACTCCAATTCCAGGAGAACTCCAGCTCCAGGGGAATCCGAGACCCTCTCCTGACCTCCGCGGCATTGCACGACACGGGTGCACAGACCTGCATGCAAACAGTACATTGATACACGTACAGAAATAAATAAAAAATTTAAAAAAAAATTTAAAAAATAAAAAAAGAAGAAATTCTACTTCCCATACACACTCTAGAATTTTCTTCTGAGGTTGCTCATATTGAACTTTCTATGTATGCTTGTCTTTCATAAGGAAACTATAGCTATTTTAATGATAATGCTACCACACAACCCCATTCAGGATTAGCATCATTTTAAAAGCTCAATTCACACTTCTTTTAGTTATTTCAAATGTTTCTTTTTTTCTCTTTTTAAAAATTTTATTAAATTTTTATGAATTTCATGCAAACATCTTGATCATATTCAACCCCTTTCCTTATCAGATTTCCAATACCCTCCACAAGATATAATGCATTCTGTCATGCATGTTCAGGCTTATGGAGCCAAGTTAGTGTCCCCACATATCCCTCAATATAAGTCCATTCAGTATAGCCTGGTAAAGCTTTCTATCAAAGCCCCAACCTTAGATACTGCAAGTTTTCTTTTTAATAATATCTATATGTACTCAACAGAAGCTATAGATATAGTGGATGAATAACACAACTACTTTAATGTTTGAAAGTGAGAGACTGAACTAGGACACAGTAAAACATTACAACATAATAGCCAACAACTTTATATGTGGCTCTTCTGAGAAACAAACCAGGTTACCATTTATGTTTATTTTGCTTCATCATCAGAACTAAAATAAATAAATCTTAATTTAAGCATGGAATTTCAAGTTGCTTTTGGTGAAAATTAGTCTTTGAGGGGAAACGTTATTTCTCTTTGGGCAATCATGTTGAAAAATGAGCATATGATTTTAATACATAAATGTTTTCATTCTATATTTAGTCTTTGAATTATGAGAGATATTCACTTGAAATCTCCTCAATAAACCATCACATACCAAGGAGGTTTAAGAAAACTGGATATCAATATTCAGCCATTTTTCTAAAACGTGTCCATTGGTGATAATTATAGTTAATGAAATAATACAGAAGGTTGCACCCTCCATTTAAAAAAAAATCTTATACTATCTTGTATTAATATTCACTTATAAGTCTGGGTCCTGCTATTTTGGGACTATTACCAATTTCCTTTGCTACTGGGAATCAAATATTACTTATGTGCGATATATTATCAACATAATGGGTATTAAATTCAAACAAGACAGATTTTCTTTTCTTTTTTTCTTTCTATCCTTGTTTAAGATCCATTTTTCCTTTGTTTAATTTTATTTATTTATATATATTTTTTATCAAATCTAGACCCATGTCCCCCCCATCTCCCCACCCCACCAGAGCTCATGCATTCTGTCAAACATGCTTTTCATCTCTTTCTCAGTCTTTCTCAATATTCTCCATGTAGAAGTTGATTGTTTTGAGCAGAAGTTCACTGTTTCAGTCAGTTCTTCAAAGAACAGTCTTTTCTGTTGTTGTTGTTTCCAATATGCATCACTCCCAACTGCTTTGAACAAAAGCTCAAGGGGCCATACACAAAAAATACTTACAACTAAGTAATTAGCACTAGCATCCACAGATGGGGGATACCATTCGTTGTTTGTTTTTCTGGGACTGTGTTACTTCACTCAGCATGATGTCTTCTAGCTCCAGCCATTTTCCTGCAAAGTTCATGATGTCATCTTTCTTTACTGCTGCATAGAACTCCATTGTGTAGATGTACCACATTTTCCCTATCCACTCATCAGTTGAGGGGCATTTGGGTTGGTTCCAGCTCCTTGCTATTGTGGAGAGAGCTGAAATAAACATGGCCATGCATGTATCTCTGCTGTAGGATGAGTCTTGAGGGTACATGCCTAGGAGTGGTATGGCTGGGTCAGGTGGCAAGTTCATTCCAAGTCTTCCACGGGTTCTCCACACTGCTTTCCATAGTGGCTGCATGAGTTTACATTCCCACCAGCAGTGGATGAGTGTTCCCCTTTCCCCACAACCTCTCCAGCACTTGGTATCATTTGTTTTCTTGATCCTAACCAGTCTTAATGGAGTAAGATAATATCTTAAAGTGATTTTGATTTGCATTTCCTTGATGATTAGTGATGTTGAACACTTCTTAAGGCATTTCTCAGCCATCTCTAATTCCTCACTTGTGAAGTCTCTGTTCAGGTCTTTGCTCCATCTATTGAGTGGGTCATTTGTTTTCTTGCTTCTTTGTTTTATGAGTTTATATATTCTGGAAATCAATGCTTTGTCAGATGTTTCTGCGGTGAAGGTTTCCTCCCACTCTGTGGGATTTCTCTTCACTACCTTGATAGTTTCTTTTGATGTACAGAAGTTTTTGAGTTTAATGAGGTCCCATTTGTCAATTGTCAACTTTAATTCTTGCACAGCTGCTGTCTGATGTAGAAAGTTTTTTCCTACACCTATGTCTTGTAGTGTGCTGCTAACTTTTTCTTCTATCACCTTCAGAGTTTGGGGTTTCACATTGAGGTCTTTGATCCATCTGGAGTTGACTTTTGTACAGGGTGAGAGGTAGGGGTTTAATTTCATTCTTCTACAAGTGGTGATCCAGTTTTGCCAACACCACTTGCTGAAGATGCTGTCTTTTCTCCATTATGTCTTCTTGGCCCCCTTGTCAAATATGAGATGGCTGAAATTGTATGTGCTCAAGTGTGGATCTTCAGTTTTGTTCCATTGGTCAACAGGTCTGCTTTTGTGCCAGTACCAGGCTGTTTTTATGACTATAGCCCTGTAGTATAGTTTGAAGTCTGTTGTAGAGATCCCCCCTTTGTAGCTCTTTTCACTCAGGGTTGTTTTGGCTACTTGGGGTCTTTTGTTTTTCCAAATGAATTAGGACTATTTTTTCCAAGCCTGTGAAGAAACTCCTGGGGATTTTGATTGGAATTGCATTAAATCTATTCAAGAGTTTTGGTAGAATGGACATTTTTACAATGTTAATTTTCCCAATCCATGAGCACGGGAGGTTTTTCCATCTTCTGATGTCTTCTTCAATTTCTTTCTTTAAAGGTTTAAAATTTTTTTGTAGAGCTCTTTGGCCTCTTTGGTTAGGTTTGTTCCTAGGTATTTTATTGTTTTTGAGGCTATTGTGAGTGGGAAGGTGTCTTTGATTTCTTTCTCCAGTTGCTTGCTCTTGGTGTAAAGACAGGCCATTGATTTTTTTAAATATTTTTATTTATTTTCACATATCTATGAATGTATTGTCTGCATGTGAGTCTGTGCACCCGTGTCGTGTAATGCCGCGGATGTCAGAAGAGGGTGTCAGATTCCCCTGGAACTGGAGTTAAAGACAGTTTTCAGCCACCATGTGGGTGCTGGGGATCGAACCCGGGTCCTCTGCAAGAGCAGTCAGTGCTCTTAACCGCTAGGCTATCTCTCCAGCCCCCGAAAGGCCATTGATTTTGTAAGGTTAATTTTGTATCCTGCCACTTTGCTGAAGCTCTTAATCATTTCTAGGGGTTTTCTGGTGGAGTTTTTAGCATCCCTTAAGTAAACAATCATATCATCACATAGGGATAACTTGATTTCCTCTTTTCCAATTAGTATTCCTTTAATTTCCTTTTCTTGCCTTATTGCCCTAGCAAGTGTTTTTCAAGCACTATATTGAAGAGGAGTTGTGACAAGGGGCATCCTTGCCAATTTCCTACCTTTAAAGGGAATATTTCTGTCATTTCCCCATTTAAGATGATATTGGCTGTGGGTTTCCTGTATATGGCTTTGATTACATTGAGGACTGATCACTCCAATCCAATTCCTTCTAGGATGTTAAATATAAACGGATGCTGGATTTTGTCAAAGGCTTTTTCAGCATCAATTGAGATGATGGGGTGGTTTTTGTCTTTCATTCCATTTTTGTGATTGATGATATTTATTGATTTTTGTATGTTGAACCATCCCTGCATCTCTGGTATGAATCCAACTTGGTCATGGTGAATGATCTTCTTGAAGTGGGTCTGCATGCGATTTGCCAATATCCTGTTTAGAATTTTGGCATCTGTGTTCATCAAATGTTTCTTGCACAATGAGTATTTTAATTAGGACAAATTAATAGTGACCTCATCAACATTTTTCCATTGATGCTTATGAAATGATCAGACTTGCACCAGCATCATATGGTGGTAAAGAGGACAATAAGCCCAGTTATAGGGGGGTGATAAAATCAAAAGCAGCAACCTGTGGGGCATATGGAAAAGCACTGTTCTAGCCACAGTTTTTTGGCCCTAATAACAGTGTCAAATATTTGCTCCATTTTCTGAAGTGTGCCTAATTCCAAGAAGAAAGTGGTGACTCCTATAACATTAGTGCCACTATTGCACCAATTAGTCATATCATGCTAGGCCACTTGCTATTTTAGCTCACAGGGTTCATAGATGGGTAAGACTGATGATTAACTTTCTCTTCTGGTACCATGCATAGCACCTTCCAGTACTTGAAAGCTAACTAGTAGAGATGAAATTTCTAGGTCAGTACCAGCTTGGTTACTCCTTGTTTATGATTCACATATATATTCTCTCTAGCAATATGGTCTTACTGTCAAGTTATGGCAAGAAATCAAGAGGAGTGAAATACCCAGTATTGCTTGAGGGTCTGTGGGATATCCCTGGTATAGAACTCCAAATGAGGGAGTCCTTCTGCACATTGGAGTTTTTATTTGCTAGCCTGTGGTTTCCAATAGGGGCACTGAATACCATTACAGGGTAACTTCATTAAAACTCTTCATATACTGCATATGCATATAAAAAGTTTCCATAGTAGCAGTTCTCCTTATGCATTTTTACAAAGGCATTTACTTTTGTTACTCCCCTCCTTACTCCTTCTGTCCTGCTCTCCTATTTCCTACTCTCTAAATTTTCCTATTCCATTATTCCTCTTTACCATTTTATGTCACTGCCTAATACTTTCCCTCCCATGACGCCCCACCCTGTGGCCCTTAACTAGTTTTCTGACATCTTTCTCTACAATTGAAACATACCTACATAAAGATTCAAATATCGTATCCACTTATGAGTGAGAACATGCAATTTTTCTTTCTGTAACTGGGTTACCTCACTCAGCATGATTGCTTCCTCTTCTATTCTAGACATGCCACAGGCCATGTAGGCCTATCCACAGGGAGAACCTATTATTATTATTCTGGTAAGTAGACATTGTATTAAACTAACTCATAATGTCTTATTGTTATTCTCATAGATTAGTGCATCTGTCAACTCTCAGCAGAAGTTTCTACTTGCAGCAGATGATGGCATTTAAGACAGAGACCCACAATTAGTCAACATGTAGACAATAAGAGACTTCAGAATGCTCAACCTTAATTGAGACAGCTATAGTATGCCCTTTCTTCCAAAGCTTCAGGGACTATTGCAGAGGGTAGGAAGAAAGATTTTAAGAACAAAAGGTGATAGATGAATACAAAGAAACTGTGTTGTCTGGATAGAACAGGACAGTTGCATATATGAACCCACAGCATGCATATGACCTGTGCAAACCAAAGTCAGGCAAACCCCCACAAAGGATGGAGAAGGTAGGCAAAAATTCCAGCCCTAGCTGAGGCTCTACTGGTAACTAATATCTACAGGGAGAGGGAACATCAGTTTTCTTTAAGAGTGATTCCTGGCAGGATGATCAGGCTTCAAGGGATGGATGAATAACCAAGAGCATTTGGAGAACAAAAATTAGACTTCATACATCTTTAAACAAAAGAAAAATAATAATAGATTACATGAAGTCAAGGCATAGTAGAGTTGGAAGAACAGTGTGGCAAATATGAGATTGCATATAGAAAGGCGACAGAAGAAAACTTTGGCAGTAACCTACAAGACATAGGAGTAGGAAAAGACTTTCTATGTCAGAAGCAGTTGCTAAGGAAATAAGGTTAACAATTGACAAGTGAGACTTTATTAAAATCAAGTGCCTCTGTACAGTGAAAGAAACAATCAAATAAGTGAAGGAAAAAAAACACAGAGTGGGAAGAAACCCTCACCAGTGATACATCTGTCAGAACATTAACATGTAGAATATATAAACTACTCAAAAAACAAAAGAGAAAGAAAATGACCCCACTCAGAACATGGAGTAGAGAGCTGAACAGAGACTTCACAAATGAAGAAGTAAAGATGACTTAGAAACATCTTTATAGTTTGGAATAAGTGTATTGGCTTGTCAACCATTTCTCATAAAAGAAAAGCTAGAAGTTGAAGGACATTCTAAATAGAACATTATGCAATCTGAAATATTTTAATCGGACTGAGAGCCTCTGTGTGTCAGGAGATAGCAGAGTCATGAGCTGTTAACTTCCAAGTTCTACCTCCAGTGACACAAACGGAGAGTATGCATGTAACTAATCATCTGCTCCTGACAAGGGTATATAAGAAGGCTCTGCACATATGTACATCCATACTCAGGATCTTGACTTCACCTGCAAACCAAACTCTTATCCCCGACACCATGAGCTACTACAGCAGCTACTACAGAGGCCTGGGCTATGGCTTTGGAGGCTTCGGGAGCCTAGGCTATGGCTATGGCTGTGGATGTGGCTCCATCCGCAGATTGGGCTGTGGCTATGGCTTTGGAGGTTATGGCTATGGCTACCACCGCCCACTTTACTATGGAGCATAAGGATTCTCCAGTTTCTACAGAAATGCTGCACTAAGGAACAAGCATCTCACGAATACAAGCACTGCTCCAACCTGAACACAAGGACTAGGTCAGACAAATTTATCGTGAACCAAGCCAGGAGCAAAAGAATTTAACCTAAGATTTTAAAGATCTTTATCATCTTATTATTCAACATATGTCCCTATCCTTTCGTGATGTAGAATATTTATATTCTGTTTAGAATAAATTGTCTTAACAGTAAAAAAAGGTGTTCAATGTCACTAATAATTAAGGAAATGCAAATTAAAACCACATTAAGATTTATTTCATCTTACCCCAGTAAAACTGGCTATGATCAAGAAAAAAATGGTACCAAATGCTGGAGAGGTTGTGGAAAAAGGGGAACACACATCCACTGCTGGTGAGAATGCAAACTCATATAACTCCTATGGAAAGCAGTGTGGAGAACTCTTAAGAAACTTAAAATGAGCCTACCACTTGACCCAGTCATACCACTTCTGCTCATATATCCACAAGACTCATTGAAGAGATACATGCACATCTAGTTTATTGCAGCTCTCTTCACAGTAGTGAAGAGATGGAAGCAACCCAAGTGTCCCTCAACTGACCAGTGGATAAAGAAAATGTGGTACATTGAAAAATGACATCATGAACTTTGCAGTTAGATGTATGGAACTAGAAGCCATTATGCTAAGTGAAGTATCACAGTCTCAAAAAACAAATGACATATGTTGCCCCTCATTTGTGGATCCTAGCACCAAATCTCTATTTGTAAGGCAAACTGAGTAATTATTTTGTTTCTTTCTTTTTTAGTAAATGTAATACCTAATCTTAGTTATCAACTTGTTTTGTAATGTAGGAATGTAAAGTAATATATATATATATATATA
>VZQC01011446.1:3561015-3729345 GCA_009823505.1 Rhizomys pruinosus | reverse complement strand
TAGTTATTAAACAGAGAGCTGCAATTTTCTGCTTTTGTTTCAGCTATTACTGTGAAGCTGAAATTTCCAAGCACTTTTTTTTATGATTTGTTTATTGCTGGCTTTAGAGATGACAGCGAGGAGGAATGCCGCCTACTCTACAGAAAGAGGCTTCCTGTTTGGATCTAGTTATCCTACAAAAGGCCAGCTTTTTAACTGATGTCTCAGCTTCTTGAAGACATTTTTAAAAAGCCTAAAGAAGAAAATAGACTGGTAAAAAAATATAGATTGACGATCTAGCACTCTTGAGTTTCCTCAGAGGTCTTCTGGTATTAACAATGATAGAATGAGCTGGGTCTTAGGATGGGGCTTGCCTGGGTTCTAAGCTGCCCACCCACACCTGATTTTCAGTCACTGCAGCAGTAACAGTTGAATAATACCTAGGCATTCTCGTTAGTGTGAACTTTGCATAGATGAGATAATTGAGGCTTAGACAGGTTCTCCAATTTGTCTAATGCTGCCTAGATAATAAACAAATGATCTAATTAGTACTGGGTCCCATGGCTATCTATTTGGGAGTCTGGTGATCGTCCCTTTTATTTCAATCCTCATAAAAGTTATGTGTTCTGTTATGGTTTTTTTATTTGAGAATTACTTTTCTTGCTTCCTCATTTTAAAAGTTAATGAAATAGGGGCTGGAGAGATGGCTCAGTGGTTAAGAGCACCAACTGCTCTTGCAGAGGTCCCGGATTCGATTCCCAGCACCCACATGGAGGCTAAGAACCATCTTTAACTCCAGTTCCAGGGGAATCCAAAGCCTTCTTCTGACCTCCTGGCATTGCATGACATGAGTTCGCCAACCTACATGCAGGCAGTACACTCATACACATAAAAATATAAATAAATTTTTAAAAAGTAATGAAATAAACACACATGTACTCTTCTGCTAGAGTCACCAATTTTGGAAGGTTTGTTTTCTCTTTGCTTTTCCTCTCTCCACCCACCTACACACACACAAACACACACACACACTAATTTTTATATATATATATATATATATATATATATATATATATATATATTGGAGCGATACAAATTGGAAGGAAAAACAACAACAAAAAAAAACTGGGTCAAATGACTGACTGAAACAGTAAACTTCTGTATCGACAAATTTAAAAAAGACTGAGAAAATATACAAGACATGTATGACAGAACACATGAGTTCTGGTGTGGTTGGGGGGGGCAAGGAAGGGAGAATGAGTCTAAATTTTATCAAGAAATGTTGTAAGAAATGTGCAAAAGTTCAATAAGAATCGGTTTTGAAAATAAAAAAGCGAATATTCTCTTCCCTTGTCAGAGAACCTGCAGCAACTGTGCTCCCTCATTCTAGCAAACCTTCCTTGGAAAGAGAGGACCAATATCCGTAGTCTTTACCCTTTGGAGTATAAATAAACAACTGTAAGTGTTGAGGTAGGATAAAGCAGTCCACCCCTTGAAAACATCCAAGGCTACAGGTTTCATCCTCTAGGAAATATAATATCTGAAACCACTAAGTTAGTTTCATATTTCCTCCTTCTTTAGATATATTATATTTTCTGTTATCTTTTAAGTTTTAAGTCTTTTTAGTACAGGTTTCAGCAGCATGTGTTTCAAAACCACTTCCTGACAATACCATTAATCTAATTTTAGCCCTTAAACTTTCAGTCTTTAATATGTTTTACTGACTATTTTTCATTCAACTTCCTTTTTAAAACTTAACCAAAATAATAGCTTTTTTTATTTGAGGGAAAATTGAGTTACAAATGTCAGAGGTATTTTTGTTTGTCAAGAAATAATAGGATAAAAGGCTTTTGAATTCATAGTTTAAATTCTAAACATTATTTTATTTCCACTGCATGGTATACCACATTGGTGGTGGTAATATAGACTGCCTTAATAAATATACTTTCTTTATAATATTTACTGTATTAATTTGATAGTTCAGTTATAGTTCAATTAACAAATAAATCCACTTTATCTATATTTTCAGTGATGTAAATCCTTTGTAAATACAAGAAACAGGGGTTGGAGACATGGCTCAGTGTTTAAGAGCATTTGCTGCACACACTCAAGGATTTGAGTTTAGATCTGAGCATTCACATAAAAGCCAGGCACAGTCATGTACGTACCTGCAACACCAGTGCCATGAAGTATACAGATAGGGGGACTTTTGCAGCTTGTGGGATAGTCAGCCTAGCCCCAGGTTCAATTGGAGACCTTGTCTCAAAAAATAAGTTGGAGCATGAGAGAGCAGGTCACCTGAGATCTTTCCGTGTCCTCCTTGTATGTGCTTCCCCCACACATGGGCACACCACACACACACACACACACACACACACACACATAAATACACTTGCAAACACATATACACAAATAAACACAAGAAATATTTATATAATGCCTATTGAATTCTGTCTTCTTTTAAATTTATTAACTTTTTAAAAATTTTATTTATTTCTGTATGTGTATGAATGTACTGTCTGCATGCAGGTCTGTGCACCCGTGTCGTGCAATGGCGCGGAGGTCAGAAGAGGGACTCGGATTCCCCTGGAACTGGAGTTCTCCTGGAATTGGAATTTCAGATGGCTCTCGGCCGCCATGTGGGTGCTGGGATCAAACCCGGGTCCTCTGTAAGAGCAGTCGGTACTCTTAACCGCTAGGCCACCTTTTTGAATAGCATAGTACAGTACATAGTTACTAAAGGGCTTAATAAAAATTTCTTTGTCTTGGGGCTGGAAAGATGGCCTAGCGGTTAAGATCACTAACTGCTCTTGCAGAGGACTCGGGTTCGATCCCCAGCACCCATATGGTGGCTGAGAACTGTCTTTAACTCCAGTTCCAGGGGAATCCGATTCCCTCTTCTGACCTCCTCGGCATTGCACAACACAGGTGCACAAACCTACATGCAGACAGCACATTCATACACATAAAAATAAATAAATAAAAATTAAAAAAATTATTTGTCTTATTATCTATTCTGCCAAACATTCCATAGTTTTTCCTAAACATGATTTATGACATGAAATTATATCTAGAAGAAAAGCTATGTTCTCTTATAATATATTTGACAAGATTTCCCTCATACAACCGTTTGATGTATAATATGCTTTGATTAATAAGTGACTAGACACATCCATATTTCTGATGTCCACAACTGTCGTTTTTCTCTTTTGGTCAAAAAAAGCTTTTATTTCTTTTTCATTCACAGGTACTGTCTCTAGTATGAATGAATCCCCATAGGGTTCTGTTCTGTCTATTCATCTCTTCCCTTGTTAAAAATAATCCTGGGTGTTACTATTAAAAAAATATGATGAAACACACATCAACTTGCTATGCAATTTAGGAATGTAAAGTAACATTTCTTTTTACCTTCATGCAACTCTACTATTAAAAAGGTAAATCCTTAAACATGATTTGGAATTAACCTATATATAGTTTATTTTCAGATGTCAGGATTCTGGTATGTGTGTGGAGTGTATAAATGGATATTTTGGAGTAATATAAAATTAAGGGGAGCAATTACAACAAAAAAGACTGGGTCAAAGAACTGACTGAATCAGTAAACTTCGGCCCAGAACAGTAAGCTTCTGCATTGGGAAAAAAACAAAAAAACAAAAAAACAAAAAAAAAACAAAACTGAGGAAAAGATGCAACACATGTATGGCAGAATGCATGATCTCTGGTGAGGTTGGGTCATGGAAGGGAGAATGGGTCTAAATTTGATTAAGAAATCTATGAAATGCACAAAAGTTCAATAAATAGTTAAGAGTAAAATCATCCTGACCTCTGAGGAATGCTGTGTTAAGTGATAGGTCATAGTCATGACCTATCACTTAACACAGCACATGGTTGCTTCTTGTCTAGCTTATTGAATTAATGGTGTCCAAACTGTTCCATGCGCTCTGATTTTCTGAAGGGTAAACCTGAGCAACAAGCTCATGCAGACACTGGGTTAGTTGCAGAGGAAATTTCCAGTGTGGTAGATAGGGAAGATGCTTTGGAAGCTCCATAGAGGAAGACGACCTGAAAAAATTCACAAGTAATCTTCAAATTATGGGTACCCCAGACCAGAGCACCGTTTTTTTTTTTTTTGTTTGTTTGTTTGTTTTGTTTTGTTTTGTTTTGTTTTGTTTTTGAGACAGAGTCTCCCTATTGCCCCAGCTGGCCTGGAACTCACTCTGTAGATCAGGCTGATCTTAGATCTGCCTGCCTCTGCCTCCCGAGTGCGAGGATTAGAGGCATGTGCCACAACACCTAGCTTAAAGATGGTTCTTAGCCTCCATGTGGGTGCTGGGAATTGAACCTGGGTCCTCTGCAAGAGCAGTTGCTGCTCTTAACTGCTGAGCCATCTCTCCAGCCCCAGGGCATCATTTTCATGATGTAAAGATGTTGTTAGCATGAGTGTTTTGATAAAGAATCACTTACAACTTCCATAAATGCATTTTACACTTAATGCATTTCTCATTTTCATCTATGCATATGTTCTCTTGGGTAGACTGACATAGGTTATCACAACTATCATGTATATACAACTTCATTATATACTTGTAATGAATACTGGGGATCATTTCTGGAAGACTTTTTTCACATATAGTACATTTATATAGTTTCCCTAGAACATGTGTTTGTTAATTTTTAATAAGATGGGATTTAAGATTATTTTTTATCTTCCTTAGGGCCTTTCCTCTCTGAACTTTTGAATTTCTTGATAATCACTAATAGCTCATATTTAGTTTATGAGTTTCTCGCATTTAGTTTTATGTAATAGAGTTTTACATTATCTGAGATTTTAATTAAATAAAACTTTATTATTTTCAAAGTCTTTTTCATGTTAATAGTCAAATGAATGCTTGAAAATTTCAAACTATTCCTAGGTAATAAGGTTTTAGTTAGGAATCTATTTGGATTGCAAAAGTTTTTCTAGGGAAGTGAAAGGAGTACTAGGTGTTTCTACCAAAAATTAATGTGAGGAATTGATTATGAATGTATATGGATGAAGAATCCAAAGGGGACATGAAATAAATTATGAAGATCATAAGTATAGTAAGAAATTACCCCCTTGGGCTGTGAAGCAACAGAGAGAACTTGGGGATAGTCTGAGTGGGGAGATGTGTGGGAAAGCTTAGTTAGATGGGCTGGATTCTAAGCTGATGGTACCTCCCTGGCCACACTTATGGGTGGGTTCTAAGCCAATGGTACCTCCCTGGCCACACCCATGGGGGGGAGAGTAGTGACGAATTGAGTCATGATGGATATTTAAGCAGACATGTTGGAATAAACTCTCTCTCTGTGTTCAAACCTCAACCTGCCTACACATGGTATGCTTTCCTGCATGGGCTTTCCACATGGGTAGTCCTAGGATTAAATGGGCCCCACCACAAATCCTGGCCGCTACCCCATAGAGATGTAATTCAAATTTGAAGGAACGTTGTAGCCTAGCAGCTTCTGGCAGTATAACAAGGCTGAGGCATGAAAGAGTGAAACTCAGACCCCTGACAAGGGGCCTTTTTATTTTTTCCAAAGTTTTAATTGATTTTTAAGACTTTCATATAATGTTTTTTGATTATATTCTCCCCTGTTTACAACTGCTGAGATTCACCCTTACCTCCCTAGTCATCCATGTTTAGGTGCACTTGTAAATATATATTTAATTCTAGGGAATTTGTTCACATAATATCATTAAAATAATACTTCTAAGAGTGAGGGAAATGATTCAGTAAAGCACTGGGCTTGCCAGACTGCTGACTCTTCAGATCCCCAGAACTCATGAAAAGGACAACTCCAATAGTCTAGGTATCTGTAATATCACATGCTGCCTCTTTCAGTAGGTGAGAGACAGAGACAGGATCCTCCTCAGAAGCTCCAGGCACAGCGAGCCTGAGATACACAGAAATCACCAAGTGATACACTCTATCTAACAAGATGGAAGAGGAGAAACTGCATTGAGGTTTTCATCTGACTTTCATATGTGCAGGCACACACCACACACAGTATTACTCCCAGAACAGGGGCTGTACCTGGTGTGATCACCTTTTTGGATTTCTAATGGGACATAGTCATTTGCCTTGATTTATCTATTTTCCTCTGGTGACTGACTAATCTCTGGAAATTCCTCAGGCTTGTGATAGATCCTACATTTACTAGCATGGAAGGAAAAAGATGCTTTGTGCTACAAGATCCACTTGAGTCTGTTTTTCATGATACCCTTTATTCTGGGCAGTGGGTACCCACAGTAGCCACTGTAAGAATTCTGTCATTTGTTGTGCACATCTTATTAAACTATGTAACTAGGGAACAGTGATAGGGAGGGGTTTCAGAAAAGAGTCCTAAGAAGACAGACTTGAATCAGCCAGCAAAAAACATAGGCTATGGCTGGCTGGCACATCAGGATTTGGAGGAGAAAACTCATGAGACTAGGTTGGGGTTCAACCATCCAGTATAGGCACTGGCTACAGATTCTGCGGCAAGCACTGAACTGTAAAATAAAGATGGTTCTGAAGGAGCTGAAAAGAATTGGATATGGTTACCAGGTGCTGGGTGAGCAGACATTGCTGATAGGTGCTCAGTCTCACTTTTCTAGCAACCTGTTTGACTGCCAAATTTGTCAGAATTTTACAGAAGCCAGCTGACAAATAAATGCCAGCTTGAAATAAAATTTGCAGAGATCTAGCTCTGAATCACAAAAGAGAGTGGAGAAAGGTGGAGAATCAGGGCTGAGACAGCAGCTACCACACCAGAATACTTACTTTGAGTCTATTTATAGGAGTTTTCTCCAATCTGCATTTTCTTGCATTGTAAATAAATTATTGATTTCCTTAAAAAATTAACCTCAGTGGACCTTCTCTTGTTTTGAGAGGGTTTTCTTTGTAAACATTGATTCTGAATTATTTTTTGCACTCTTTTTATAGGTTTTGTATTCAGTCTAATTTTTAAAAGAAAGGCTTTATACCTAGTGTGTTTGTGTGTTTGTGTGTGAGTGAGTGTGTGTGTGTGTGTGTGTGTGTGTGTGTTTGTGTTACACTTCTCAGTTTCTTTATCACCATTTTGCCACTGTGGTAAATATGAAAAATTTACATTTGCTGATCATGTTGCCTTTTCTTGACTCACTCCATCATTGAATTCTTAACTCTCTAGACTTCTGCATGGGTCTAATTTAGACTCCTCCCTCTACCACATTTGTAGGAATAAGACTTTGTCTGGCTTGAGGTAGGGCCTGCAAATTCTGTCCTGGGTCTTCTGTGAGTTATCTGATATCTCCTTGGGCATTTAAGTTGCCTCTGTGAGTTATGTGTAGCTCCGTGAGGTCAGGATATTGCAGTATTACCTGCCTTGCCTATCTCTGCAAAGTTCCAGACTCTGATGGCCACATCCTTTGAGATATTGAGCAAAATGTCACACCTCTAGTTTACTGCTTACATAAACAGGAGCTCTGCTGCTCCTGGTCAGAGTCAAGATGGCGCACCCTTCCCTTCCTCTCATTCACACCCTTCTGTCCCCCACTGCCTTGTCCAAAGCACAGTAGCTTTAGTATATAAGCACATTGCTAGCATGAATAAAATTGAGTCTTTCCTCCCTGCCTTTCTTTGAGTCTGTTTTCTGTTTCTCTTTGTGTGACTTCTCATGGTTTCCTTCCCCACCTTGTCAGAACTCAGCCTGGAATTGTAAGCCTGCTGGCTGGGGACAGTTCTGAGGCTTACAGCCTTGTAAAGCTGTGAGCCTGGTCCAAGGAGGAAGAAGATCTCATGGATTCCATTGCAGCCACACATGTTTAAAGGATCACAGGATGGATTATATATATATATATCATATATTACGCTATATATATATATATATATATATATATGTTAGACGACACACCTTCAGATCTTTTCCTTGTTTCAATTGGAATGCCTGTCTAAACTTATGATAGTCCACTGGAATGAGTTGTCTCCAAATCTCCAAAAAGATAATTTCTTTTTGATGGGATCATTTGAATAAGGTCTAGTAATATTCTAGTGACCATCTTGATAACATATCTTTTCAGCCTAGAGCTGATACTGAGAAACTGAAAGAATTGTGAAGGCAGAACTAAATTGGTTGTACCTTCCTTACAAACATAATGTGGACTCCAATATATTGTGCCCTTGAAACTAACCTTCAACTTAATTCTCAACTTCTTAGCATGTTAGATAAATACATTTTGAAATATCATTTTGTTTATTTGAATCTACCAATTCTATCTTGACCTTGCAACTTTCCTATATTATCTTGCTTTACAAAGTATTTGCAACAAACAGGTACTACTAAGTTCATTTAATCCTATTAGTTATCAACTCAGAACTGCAAAGCCATTATTAGATTTATATTCTCCCTCAACTCATCAAGTCATCAATTTTAGCAAGATTCTGCTATTGCTTAACTGACTCTATAACACAGTGCTCCCTGTGAATGGTTTTATTACTACCTTCTATCTGATGACTAAGATATTGCACATGATTAAGATTTTCTTACTGCAGTATGCCTCATTTCTTATAAATGCATTTTATTAGTCAGGTGAACCTAGTCTGTGAGATACTAGTTAATAAATCTCCCAATCTTGGTAGCAAAACATCTAGATTTGTTTCTTGATTTCTTAAATTCAATTGTGATTCTAGTGACTCTCTTCCAAAGAGTCGACCAGTGATTTAGATGTATGTCTTCTAGACATACTATGTGTGTTAGCAGAGCTCTTAATGGGTATTAAATGCATCAGTTTGCATCACATCTCTTCACCACTCACATTACTTATGTGTAACTGCTCATATGATCTGGCTAAGCTAAAATGGTACTAGGATACTGCAAAGGGATATGTGATAAGTTATAGATGCATGTGCTCAAATGAAAAATCATAGTTATGATCATTCATAAGTGGCACTTAGATTCCTCAGTATAGGTTGTCAGGTCAAAGAAATGTATTACTTCCAAAAGAATACTGGTAAAATGTGTTAACACTTTTGCTTAACCTGCATCCTCATTTCCTTTAGATATATTTGTGATACCGGAATTTCAAGATAAAAGATATCTTATTTCTTGACACTATGTCAAACAGTGTGCCATGCTAGCCATAAAGCTAGGTATTTTAATATGTTAAATAATGTGAGATATAAACCACATTCTGTTGTATTTTATTTGCATTTCTTTAATTATACATAAGTTCAAATTTCTGCAGTAATGCTAGTTTGCCTCTGGAGTTCATTTTCATTGAATTTCTATTCATGCTGTTTGGTCAATTTTTTTACTTTAAAATAAGAATCATTGTTAGATTTTTGTCTTGTTTCATTTCATAACCCCGTGATGCCATAGGGAAAGAACACTTCTTTACAGCCATCACCTTCTGTTCTTTATATCTTTACATTATGGGCAGTGGGATACATTGGTTCTGAAACTGATCATTATGATTCTGACTCAGAGTCTGTCGTCAGCCTCCCTTTCCCAGACAGGTGAGATAAAATTATCTCACAAGATGTCCACTGTCCTAAAGCCTAGTGCAGATGTAACGAATTATAATATGAAATAACCCCGTGCTTTCATGGCATGCAGAAATGGCATGTAATTTTTTGTTAATTTGTTAATATTTTTGGTTAAATTTAAGGACCAAAGTAAATCCAAATTATGTCACTCATTGATCTGTATTTTTGAACAATATTCCATTAATGCTAAATATTCTTACCTACATAAATATATTTTACACAAATAATGGCCTATTTTATTATTTGGTATAATATAGGTATAATATACCTATATTAAATGTTTACATATCAAAAATATTTGAGACCCCTGCCACAGCAATGCATGAAAATAAATTTAAATATAGCATATAATGGACAAGTTAGACAACAAAGTACTTTTTTATAAAAATAATCACTTTATTGCAGTGAACTCACACAATTTAAAAATCACCTAGCTAGAGTAAGGTAATCATTCAAACAAGTACCTTCCCACGTTCACACTCCGTGCCTATATTTTTTTTACTGTAATCAAAAGCTGTCTAATTGGAACTAAGGCCCACTCAGTGGGAGGGAATTTATGTATGGTACTAGAAGCATAACTAAATATACATGGCTGGAGAGATCGTAGATCCTGGAGAACAACCTGCGTTCTCCACATTCCTAGAGCAACATCTCTTACTTTATTCTAAATATGCACCCTCATATTTACAGACAAGTGTATACTCTCACCCCTCATCAAAGAAGCTTCTTTTTGCAACAGACAGAGCTGATTACAGTTATACAACTGATCCAACACAGAAAATAAGTGTCTATGAGATGTTTGGCCCTAACTGACACATTTTCAATGCAACATCTACATACAATTCTCAGCAGAGAAATTTCCTTATGCAGCATATGGTGGTAATGCAGAAACCCACAACTGGCTAGTGTGCAGAGAACAAGAGGATGCAAATGCTTATCCCTGAATAGGACACCTACTTCAAGCTTCTGCTTCCCAAGTCTCAGAGCTCATTGTGGAAGAGGGGTCAGAAAGATCGCAAAGCCAGAGGTGGTGGGTGAACACAAGGAAATAGAGTTTCCATACAAATGAACTCAAAGCAATGGTGACAGCACAGTCAAGTCCCACGTAGACCAAACCAGAAAAAAATCTCAGCATAGACATGGGGAAGTGGATAAGAAATCACAGGTCAAACTAAGGAACTTCCAGCAATACATGGATGTTTGGAGGGGAAAAGATAATCTTTTACAGGGATAGGACTCTTAGTAGGTTGACCGGGATCCAGTGTATGGATCCACAATGAATGACATTTGGAGACACAAATCAGACTCTGTAAGCCTAATTATATATACATACATGCATTATATATGTACATGTGTGTATATATACACACATATACACATGTATTTGTGTATTAATAGAGTGTATTTAATTTAGCAGGGGACAGTAAGGGAAGGTGTGGATGGGGAGGGGACCTAAATACTAAAAAGTTGCAAAACAGAAAAAAAAGGATGAAAGAAAAGCATAACAGTGTGCTCTGCTCTAAATGTTTTTATGTTTTCAAGAGAGGACTTCACCAGATCAGTTTGCTGAAAGCACAAAGAAAGTGTACCACATTGTATCAGAAAAGAGGCATTAAAGAGATGCCTGGTGACTTGGGAGGACATTGTGTCAGAGTTCTGACAGACAACCCTGGGGATAACTCCTGTCAGTTTCTTTTAAAATTATGAGAATTCCTAATGACTGAAGGGACAGGTAGAAGAGCAGTGTGAGTGGTGTTAGACACCAGTCACATACACCCACAGATATTCCAGCTAGGCTTTTATTTTCAAAATCACCTTCTGCATCTTCTTAAAAGTATAGAGTTTCTGCATTGTGATTCATTTTAATACACACATCTCTCTGAGGAGAAAAATTTTCTCATTAACTATTCAATGTGGTCTCACATGTACTTTTATTATTTAATAACAATACAGATTTAAATTCTTCTGCACAGCCAAAGAAGCTATATGCTTGAATGTCAGTGTCACATCCCTGTTTGTATTTCATTCACATTAGTATAAATGTCAATTTAATTCTGATATAAATTTCTTGAGATTCTGCATTTTATCAATTCAAGTGAGTAGACATGGATTTTCTACGCTTCATTTAGGTGCCTCAATTTCAAATATTAGCAAGTGGATAGTATCATCCATCTTCTATTCCACACTCTTCAAAAACATCCATGAAGCTTTAGCAAAATCCTTTTTGTTCTTATAACATAGATTTGTCTCTGTTATGTATTATTCTGAATTTTGCCTGACCTAATTTTGATAGATTTCTTTGTGTGTTTGCACACATGCGGTACTATTTTGCCATAAACTTTTAATCAAGTATATCGTATAATGAATTGGGCAGATTTTTATTTAGGGAAAATGACATTTTTGCGTGATGCATTATAAAAACCTATTTCAGTGTGAAATTTTGCATAAATCACATTGAGAAAAATTATGATTATTTTTTTCTATAAAAAGAACATAGGTGAGATTAAATAGATTTTAAGATCATTTTAGGTATTAAAATTGCTGATTGATGCTGAGTGAAGCCATCTTCATGTGATTCCTATAGGCAAGTAATCAGTTATGGAAAACCATCTTTATGGACTTAAATGAGATGTCTTAGACTCACAGGGCTATGCATCCTTACTGAAGATGCTGATACATCATTTTTCTTACATGTTATGATATCATTTGTGTAAGATGTATAAGTTTTAAAAAATAAATTTAATTGGATTAAACAGATAATTGATAATTAACAGGAGGAAATGAGATAAAGTGATATATTGCCTTAATTCAGATTCATAGACTCAAGGCATTTGTTTAATTTTAAACTCTTCAATCATTATTTGTATTTTGTAAAAGTGCATTATGGATAAAGGGGCAGGAATAAAAATTCTGGAAATGTGGTAATCTACTTGTTTTACCTTTCTTCAATGTGAACTGCAGTACGTTTATTAGCATAGTCTCCAGGGCAAGCAGGTTGAGCCTATATCAAAGTAGAGGCCTTTATTTGGCTTGTGATTAGGGGTGGGATGATGGCTTAGAGTTTGCTTTTTTTTTGAACTTTGCTCTTATAATAACGAAGGAAAATTGTAAAGAAGGAGAAGAAATCTGTGGTTCTTGGGGAAAAGTTACTGTCTTGTGTAGGTCCACTGACCCTTGGAAGAAGGGCAGCTCTGACTTGCATGAGTGGTCATGAGAGGAGAACTTAGTAATCTTCATGGACTTTAAGGATATACATAGTATAAACATTGATGGCTTTAACACTAAGACAGGCAGACCGCAGATTTTCAGCTCAAGGGACAGAAGAAGTCCCTTCCTGGTTTCACTACAGTAAATCATAATTTAATAGCTGTCAGATTGCAATCTTCTAGAACCAGAGACGCTGAAAGGTCAAGGTGGGGGGAGAAAGCAGATAATGAAGCTTTGTGTGTGCGCTTTATCCTTCTTTTCCTGTAGACAGGGGGAATACTCATGCATTAACTGTAAAGGCATGGACCTGGGGAAATGACACAGCAGTTAAGAACACTTGCTATTTTTTCACTGAACCCAAGTTTGGTTCTCACACACACAACAGGTAGCTCATGTCTGTGACTATAGTACAGAGAACCCAACATGGTCTTATGGCATCAGTGGCCACCTGCATGCTGGAATATACACATACATATAAAATAAAAATAAATGTAAAAAAATACTGCAAAGTATTGTGAAAATTTGGCAACCTCAATGGACTAGAACCACATGTATTGAAAAGAAAAAAATGCACCTAGGAATGCTGAGTCTTGACGAAACAAGAATGAAGAGAGACCACAGCAATTTCAAGTAAAAATAATTGGGCATATAAAGATATATGAATACATAAAGGATTAATTTTGAAATATTTACATGGAAAAAGATGGGACCTTTATATTTTTTATATATGAAAATTCTTTCCTGATTTTGAGAATTTCAAACATGAATGTTTTCTTTGCATCATCTCCATCCATCCCAGTCTCCCACTTCCTCCTTCTACATCCTCTCATTGCTTCTACATTGTCCTCTTCTTTGGTTATTATTGTTACATACACATATATTTATAAATATTTATTCAATGCATTGAGTTGTGTGTACCTTCCTTTTGGGATGCCCCTTTGGGGTTAGATAACCTCTCAGGAAGCTAGTCTCCAGAGAAAACTGATTTTCCCTCCCTCAGCATCTATTAATTGCCTGTAGCTCTGCATCTTGAGGTAGGATGACATTCCCTCTATTCACCTTGTCATGTCAACTGGTTTTGTCATCATGCAGATCTCATTAGACTACTATACTGGAGGAGATTTCATTGGTATAGCATCCTTATCATATCTAGAATGCTTTCAGAAGCTACAGGTATCTCGTTCCTATGACTATTACATTCTTTTGCCCCATCTTCTACAATAATCTCTGAGCCTTGGAATAGAGTTTGTATCATAGATATGTCAGTTAAGGCTGGGCACTGCGTAGTCAATCTCTGCATTTGACCATGTGGGAACTTTGTAAAAGTTTCCAATTTTGGAAATGAAACTTCTTTGATAGGTGTTGGGATGCATCTTTGTTTGTAAATATAAGGACACATACTTAGAATACAGTAAAACATTCCATTGATATAGGAGAGTGACAGAACTAAGCTTTCCTCTATGGTCAGTTACATCTCCAGCCATGTGTATTTGGCTATATTAAGGGATTAAACATGATTTCTCTCCTAATGAGTGGGCTAATTAGACAGATGTTGATTACCCCCAAGATAAATATACCATTACTACACAAATTAATAGTATGCTGGACTGGCCTTTGTTGTGGTTCATGGAGTATAGAGCTAGGTAGGATAACTGATAGGTTTTCTCCCTTGGCAGCTTTCATATACTATGAGAACTGGTTTTCTGGGAGGATGATTCCTGGTCTGTTCCAGTCCAGTAGCTCCAAGTGCCATGTCTGAAATATCTTTAGCTGTGGCATACTTGATTATACACATGCACACACATGATAAACATGTAAAAACAGAGGTTATTTGTAAAGCAATTTGCCCAGTGTTTATCATGTTAAAAATTAATAGATAAAAGAAGACATCATTTTATAAATCAAAAACCTGTAGTTGAATATATTATCAATCATAAATATTATTAGAAACTAAGGAAATGAATTGATAAGAACTATATTATTGAAAGTGAGAATTTTGAGCAGAGGAAATGGCACAATTTTATATAGTGGCAATTAATATTCTCAAAACTATACACATTTTGCATGACTGTATATACGATAAATTTCTATTATAATAAAAAAGCAAATTTATGTTTCTTTTTGTTGCTTGTTAAGAGCTTGGAAGAGTTGGATAAACTAAAACAAGCTGGGTGTGGTGGTGTACGCCCTTAATCCTAGCACTTGGGAGGCAGAGGCAGGTGGATCTTTGTGAGTTCAAGTCCACCCGGGTCTACAGAGTGAGTTCCAGGACAACTGGGGCTACAGGGAGACCCTGTCTCAAAAAGACCAAAAAAAAAAAAAAAAAAACTAAAAAACAAGAAGAAACTTTTATATACTACTTGTATTGATGTTTTGTGTATTTTCGGACCATCATTTTGACGTTCAATGTTAAGAAATATTCCCTTTCCCTCCACTCCACCGCCACCGCAACCCCAGCTCATGCCTTCGCCAGTAAAACCAAATTGGGGGTTTTTTTTTTTCCTGCATCTTCTCTCAGTCTTTTTAAAAAGTTTTTAAACTGCAAAAGGTTCAATATATTTAGGGAAGAATTTACTATATCATCCATTTTTGAACCCAGGCCTATGTTTTTTTTTTCCTTCCCATTTCATATTGTTTTATAAATATCATTATATAAAATAAACATCTGATATGTATCAGAATTTGGTCCTCTGGGATATACCACTGTATGTTAACTCCGAAATATGTTTAAGGATTCACATTTTTCTCTTTAATTTTATGGTACTCTAAAATATAAATACATACCTTACACCCATATACATTAGTTACCATGTCTGACAATAAGTGGTAAGTTAATTCTAGGTCCCATTAAGAGATTCACATATAACAATATGTTATATAACAATAACATTGCTAAGCTTGCCTTTCAGTTGGAAGTTTGGTGCTAGCATCCTCAAATGAGGGAAACCATTCCCTGTTTTTTTCAGGGGGGCGGGGCTGGCTGTGTTACACGGAACGATATAAACACAAGTCTGCAGGTCCTCAAGACACAGACTAATTGAAGGAGAAACTCTTAATGAAAGAAGCACTATGAAAAATTGCAAATTGCAGGCAGTGGCTGGACAGACGACTCAGCATTTAAGAGCCCTGGCTGCTCTTGCAGAAGATAGAAGTTCCATTTCTAGCACACATATGGTGGCTAACATCCGTCTTAACTCCAGTTCCAGGATCCCAATCCTTCTACGACTTGTCATTTTTTTTTTTTTTTTTTTTTTTTTTGTAAAGACAGAAGCAGGGATTTAGTGAGTGTAGTATTTAGTCATAACAGGAACAAGAAACTATTTTACAGATAGGACTTGGACATTGAACACAGAGTGGCGCTGGGGAGAGGGGTTGACCAGGTACCTGGCAGCCTCTGGCGTCCGTGCGGCATTATTACAAACCCTCAGATCCAGGAAAGCAGACTTCAGTTGCTTTCTCCTCCACCAAAGAAAGAGGAAACAAACATTCATGAAGCTACGTGTGGTAGACAAGGTCTGCTTGAGAAATTCACCAATGGTAGGAGGAAAAAAATGCTTGAAATGGAGAGTCCTTGACATCTATAAATGCCTCATTTTAGGTCCAAAACCATATCTAGCTGGAGAAAAGATGTGGGATGCCACAGAAAGTGAGCACTTTGTGAATTTAAGACGAATTGAAACATGGAGGAGAGGTGAGCAGATGTTTACTGTGTGACATCTGGAGAGTTCAGTCCTGAGACTAGGAAAAGTCTCCAGTTAGAAATTCAGCGGCAACCGTATGAACATCCCAGATCTAAAATTCTCCACCATCTAAAACTGACTGCTGGCCTGATGCTCAACATAGAGAAGTGCAAATTTATTTAAAATATTGTATAAAGGGCTGGAGAGATGGTTCAACATGTACAAGCTCTTATTGCTCTTACAGAGGACTGGGTTCTGTTCTCAGCCCTTATATGGTGGGTCACAGCACTGTTTAATTCCAATTCCAGGGATTATTTTGTTCTCTTCTGGCCTCTGTGGGCTCCTTTACATATGTGATATAAATAAATTCATGCAAGATTATGCATGCACATAAATATTAAAAATTAAATAAATCTTAAAGTGTTGTACAGTGCTGCTTCTATGTGGCATGCATGAAACACATAGGAAGTGTAAATAGATTTTGTTTGTAGGTTTGAGTCCCATTCCCAAGCTATCTCATTATATATATGCCCATACTCCAAAATCAGAGTCTGAAATTCAGAACACATCTGTCTGTAATCATAAAGGATATTCAACATGTTCCACTATTTGTTTTTTTTTTTTTTTAACAGAAGTCTTGCCCACCACTTGAGTATTGACAAGCTGAATGTTTCTCAAGCCATGCATGGAATACATAGCAAATTTATTTTATGCCCTTGTATCAGTTTTTTCTCTTTTGTTCTCTCTTTACTTGAAAACATCTTTGGTTATTGTTGAAACTGAAAGGAAACTCTGTTCTAGAGTTCATCCCAAGTGCTGAGTGGACACAGGTACTCGGATTGGTTGTGAGGGCATTGCCGGGCTGCTGAGATGCCAGAGGGCAGAACCTTGAGCGAGTAGTTAATCCATCCAGGCTTGATCATGAGAATGTCCCATGTGTTGTCTGATTCAATCCTCATATTATGGGTATGTTATATAAGTTACAGAGTTACAATTTTAAAAGATAACAACTCACAGAAAGAAAGGTTGGCTTAATTGATATAGAATATTTTTCCTAGGATGTGATATTTTACTTTCCATAGGTAAGGGAGAACCTAAAACATGGTGACTGCCCAAGTCTCTATCCTACTTGTCGATACTGAAATATGAGAAGTGTTCTGCAGAATAAAACATTTTCAAACAAAAAGCCAAAGCATGAAAAGGACATTATAAGGATAGTTAATCCTCAAGGACAGAAACATATGAGAAGGCAGAAAATGACTGTTTAGAAAAATATAAAATGTGCTTTCACTCATCAATGACAATATGCTACATTTAAGTTATTGTGATATACTTGCAAAGCAACAGCAGCTCTAAAGTAATAGCTACTGTTTATTGAGTGACTACTGGGTGCTGGTTCTTCTCATACTTTGTAAAAGGGTATTTAGTTTGTCTTCCCATATCTTTGGTAGGCAGGTGCTTTTAGAATAACTAAATAAAGCAAAGGTTTCACATGTGCTGCCTTCCACCCTGAGCTGAGGGTGAAAGTAAGAGAAGCTCAGGGTCTACAGGAGCAGTCTAGCCGAAATGAAAGATACTGGGAAGAGATGACACCATGACATTGAATGCTGGGCTATGCTACTTCAAAAGCTTTTAAAGGCTTTTAAAGCCAACTACTCAAGATCATGAAGAAAATGTGTAAATTACAGTTATGGAGAAAGTTCTTTGATTTTATTAAAAAAACGAAGGAGGAATGAACACTATTCAAACATAGATTCTTTCCACCAGGAAAAATATATAAATGTATGAATATGAAATTAGATCAACAGAAAGTCGCTAAAAGTAAGATCCATTGTATAATGACATGAGATAAAACAGACCATAACAAAGCAATAAAGAAAAGTTCTGTGTTGGGTTAATTAGGAATTAGTCTCCAGTGTTTGAAGGAACTCTATTGATCTTTGTTGGGGAATAATTAATATGCATTATATGTAAGTAATTGTAATAATGAGCAATGATAAAATGAATTATAGACATGGGGTGAGAAGATATTAAGGCAGTAAAAATGTAATATTAATTCCCTTCTGTAATGACATATAAAAGCACATTTGATTAAATATTGCAACACTGTTTTGCTTTTAATTTAGCTCTGATTTACTTTAAAAGGGTGTGTGTGTGAAACTGTGTCTGTATGTATGTGTGTTACAATGAAAGTATTATCTAAATAAAGATGATTAAAAATGTGGAACATATAAGGTAATGACAGTAAGTTGACAGGATAATTGATATATTTCTATGTCTAATTTATGTGGTCCTCTTTTTTACTCAAAGTTTTTATCATTTATTTTTTATTTTTTTAATTTTTTTTATTCTTGTATGTGTGTGAATGTACTGTCTGCATGTAGGTTTGTGCACCCATGTCGTGCAATGCCACAGAGGTCAGAAGAGGCTGTCAGATTCCCCTGGGACTGGAGTTAAAGACGGTTTTCAGCCGCCACGTGGGTGCTGGGGATCGAACCCGGGTCCTCTGCAAGAGTGGCCGGTGCTCTTAACCGCTAGGCCATCTCTCTAGCCCAATCTTTTATTTTTTAAAGTTTGAAATGCAAAATAATTCAGAAAGCTTTGCTATCTTCTACTCATATAATTTGTGTTATATTTAAATTTATTCTTGTTCTTAACTACTGTTGGTGAACTTGAAGTAATTCTGGCACTTTATTCTTCTCTTCCACCCAGAAGTAACTTCTGCTTTGATGTAGTTATGAGTCTTGGCATTTTAAATTTTACATTTATGGACTCTATTCGATTCATATGTGGCATCTAGTATTATCTTGTTCCTGTTATACTATATTGATGATAGTTTTACATACTTCTTTCGGTTTGTTTTTACTTTCCATTATTAGATTTTGACTATTATCCAAGTTGAAACAACTAGTTCCAATAGAAGATCATTTTTTTAATTTTCTTAAGGCTTGATGCCAGGAACTTCTTTTTAAAAAACACAGTAAACTAATTATTTTATCACCAATAAAACAAAACATGCAAACAAAAACAATACTTAAAATGATGTTAAGGACAGGATACCTTAATATATTGTCAATAGGAATGTAAATTAGTATAGCTATTGTGGAAATAAAGATTCCTTAAGCAGCTGTGAAATGAATGCACTGTACGAAGGCTGCTTCTGTAGCTTGACCAGAACCAAGGTACATGCTTCTCCAGCTAAAATTTCTCCCAACTTGTTGAACATAGTTCTTCAGTTTTTGTATGAAATTTGATAACTAGCTCAAACAGTTTTTGCTAAATTAAACAGAATCAGTTTCTTAGTAGCTGATGTCATGTTTGGCTTTGGTTGCCAGTTTGACACACCTGGGAATGGGGAACTGCAATTGAGGAAAATACTCTCTCTGATTAACCCGTGTCCATGTCTGTGAGGCATTCTCTTGATTGTTTGGTGATATGGGAGGGCCCATTCCACTGTGGGTGATGTCACTTACGAGCAGGTAGTCCTGTGTTGGATAAGAAAGCTGGCTAGGATTGCTGGAGAGACATGAGTCTTCACTCAATATTGGAGTGTTAAAAAGCTTTGTCTCATGTCTTTGAAGAGTGGCAAAAGCAGTGATGGGAACTACTGAGACACCCAGCTTGTGGACTACACAGATAGGGGATTTCAGTCTCCTCAGAATGTAGACTGCCATTGTTGGACTACCTGGGCTGTATCATGGAGGCCAGTGCTGGGGTTTCGAGACAGGACGTGTGCTTAATGGACTTCATTTGGGGGAAACATGGGAGGGAAAAACCCCAGTGTGGAGCACTAGGGCCCGCTGGAGGCTATATGTCCTTTACTCCTGAAATGAACTTGCCATCCAGAATTTGCATCCTAGCAACTTCCATCTGATTAGGTCAGTCACATTTATCAATACATTTTCCAGACCTCAAATTGGCACTTTCATGCTAATTAGAAAAGGAGGGGTGCAATAAACTACATCCCCAGTACACCTTGAAACGATACTTACAAACTTACTTGTGATTGTTTATTACTTCATATAGTCATTTTCCATATACCATAACTGTGAGTTATACTGACAGTTGTGGAATAGCCTTTATAAACTTCATCCCTGAACTGCATGTACACTAATAGGAAAATAAATAACATGTTTCATATAACTTGGATTAACTTAATAATGTCATTGAAAATGACAAGGAGTGGGCTGGTCAGATGGCTTAGTGGGTAAAACACTTCCTGTGCAAGGCTGGCTATCTAATTTAATTCCCAGACTTCCTGTCAATGTGTAAATAGAGAATAGACACCACAAAGCTGACTTCTGCATGTATGCTATCATACATGCAGACATGTCACGTGATTGCATGATAATAAGGACAATTTTTTTCTTTTTTAACATTTTTATTGAAGTTATGTGCATTTCATACATCGTTTCTCAGTCCAATCTAGACTTATCTTGTCTTCCATGTGTCCCACCCCACCGAAGTTCATGAACCCTGCTGTCCCTGCCCTGTATCATTTTCTGATTCTCTTCAAAGTTTTTTCAAAACAGAAGATTATTGTTCTTGGGGGAACTTTACTGTTTCAGTCAGTTCCTTGTCCCTGTTCCTCTGCTGTTGTTCCCGACAATCATCTGTATTGCTTTAACATATGCATATATACATCACACCTATATCATCTGTACACAAACTGTCATTTCCATATCATATTTCAGGATTCACATTTTTCCTTTTTAAATTTATTTATTTATTTATTTATTTATTTATTTATTTATTTAGTCTTTTTGAGACAAGGTCTCCCTGTAGCCCCAGCTGGCCTGGAACTCACTCTGTAGACCAGGATGGCCTTGAACTCACAGAGATCCACCTGCCTCTGCCTCCCAAGTGCTAGGATTAAAGGCGTGCACCACCACACCAGCCCCTTTTTATATTTATATACTCTAAAATATGCCTATGTATCATCCACCCACATACCAAGATTACAAAATCTAAAAATAAGTGATGGGTTAATTCTAGACCCTGTTGAGGGATTTACATTATCAGAGCACAGTTGTTTTAAGGGAAAGGGGTATATAACATCGATGTTGGTCAGTTTGTTTTACAACTTGGTGCTTTTTGCGAGCATCCACAAATGAAGAATATCATTTATCCTTAGCTTTTCTGGCATTGTGTTACTTCACTTAGCATAATATCCTCTAGTTCCATCCATTTTCCCCACAAAGTTCATGATGCTATCTTTCTTTACCACTACATAGAATTCAGTTGTGTAGATGTACCAAATTTTCTCTATCCACTCATTGGTTGAGGGGCATTTGAGTTGGTTCCAGATCTTTGCTATTGTGAAAGAGAGCTTCAATGAACATGGCTGTGCATGTATCTCTGTGGTAGGATGAATCTTGTTGGTATATATCCAAGAGCGATATGGCTGGATCAAGTGGTAAGCTCATCTTGGGTCTTTTCAGAGTTCTCCATACTGCTTTCCATAGTGGTTGTACTTTCCCACCAGCAGTGGATGAGTGTTCCACTTTTTCCACAACCTCTCCAGCATTTGGTATCATTTGTTTTCTTGATTCTAGCCAGTCTTATTGGAGATGATATCTTAAAGATGTTTTAATTTGCATTTCCTTAATTGTTAGAGTTGTTGAGCATTTTTTAAGATGTTTCTTGGCCATCTTTATTTTCTCATTTATGAAGTCTCTGTTCAGCTCTTCACTCCATCTTTTGAGTAATTTTTTTTCTCACTTCTTTGTTTTTTGAGTAGTTTATATGTTCTGGAAGCTAATGCTCTGTCAGATGTATCAGTGGTAAAGATTTCCTCCCACTCTGTGTGTTTTCTCTTCACTTCACTGATTGTTTCTTTTGCTGTATAGAAGCTTTTGAATTTAATGATATCCCACTTGTCAATTGTTGACCTCACTTCCTGTGCAGCAGCTGTGTTATTTCGGAATTCTACTAAGCCTATGTCTTGTAGGTTACTGCCAATCTTTTCTTCTACTATCTTCAGAGTTTTGGGTTTCACATTGAGGTATTTCATCCATTTGGAGTTGATTTTTGTACAGGGTGAGAAGTAGGGGTTTAGTTTTATTCTTCTACAAGTGATGATCCAGTTTTGTCAACACCATTTGCTGATGATGGTGTCTTTCCTCCATTGAGTCTTCTTGACGCCTTTGTCAAATATGAGGTGGCTGAAATTGTGTGTGCTTAAGTTTGGATCGTGTGTTTTGTTCCACTGGTCTACAGGTCTGTTTTTGTGCTAGTACTAGGGTGTTTTTTGACTATAGCCCTGTAATATGGTTTGAAGTCTGGTATACTGATCCCTCCTGTATTGCTCTTTTCACTCAGGGTTGCTTTGGCTATTCAGGGTCTTTTGTTTTTGTTTTTTTTTTTCCTATGAATATAAGGATTTTTTCCCAAGTCTGTGAAGAAACTCATGGGGATTTTAATTGGGATTGCATTGGATCTGTATGTTAATTTGGGTAAGATGGGCATTTTATTATATTAATTTTTCCAATCCATGACCATGGGAGGTCTTTCCATCTTCTGATGTCTTCTTCAATCTTCTCCTTCGGGGGTTTAAAATTTTTGTTGTAGAGATCTTCAGTGTCTTTGATTAGGTTTATTCCTAGGTATTTTATTGTTTTTGGTGCTATTGTGAGTGGGAAGGTCTCCTTATATTCCTTCTTCAGTTGCTTGTTGCTGATGTAAAGAAAGGATACTGATTTTTGTAAGTTAATTTTGTATCCTGACTGTTCCAGTTTGTCTTCCATTGCTGTGACAAAACACTCTGACCGACACCAACTTGGGGAGGAAAGGGTTTATTCAGCTTACATCTCCTGGGTCACAGTTCATCACTTAGGGAGCCCAAGACAGGAACTCGGGGCAGGAACCTGGAGGCAGGAGCTGAAGCACAGGCCATGTTCACTGGCTTGCTCACTCTGGCTCATGCCCAGCTTGCCTTCTTATACCATACATAACTACCTGCCCAGGTGGCACCACTCATTGTGGGCTGGGCCCTTCCACACTGCTCGACCATCAAGACAATACTCCACAGCTGTGGCCACAGGCCAATCCAATGGAGCCAATTCCCCAACTGAGGCTCCCTCGACCCAGGTGTGTCAAGTTGACACCAAAGCTATCCAGCACACTGACACTTTACTGAAAGTCTTGATTATTTCTAGGAGTTTTCTGGTGGAGTTTTTAGCATTTAGATAAACTATCATATTATCTGCAAAAAGGGATAGCTTTACTTCCTCTTTTCCAATTAGCACTCTTTTAATTTCCCTTTCTTGTCTTATTGCCATAGCAAAGCTGCCCACAATCGCCACTCTTTTTCAGTATGGTGCTTGAAATGCTTGCTAGGGCAATAATAAGGACAATTTTTAATAAATGACAAACTAGTTAGTATATATGTCATTAGAATATTCTTTGTTTTCATAGTGCATTATCCCTAGGAAAACATGCTGATTCAACTCCATGATGCAACAGTTGAGTGAGTGTTGAGGGTGAGGATGCACACTTTGTGTAGGGTTAAATATCTGACCCCAATCAGCAGTATTCTGTAAGAATATACTGCATTAAATAATGAGAAAGTCCTAGGAGTTTTGGTGAGCACCCCTTAGATTTTGCTGAACTCCTTAAAAGTTCTTGAGACATTTTGTTCAAATTGCAGTCTTGAATTGCTTTTAGAACTCACTTTGATATTGACTTACTGGCACTGGATTTTATTGAAAATAAAAGAGCAGAGGTAGGCTTCACTTCACAGCTGTTTGTATTAGAACACGTCTTTAGAGGACCTCCAAACATAAGGGAGAAAGCAGATTTCTGTAATGTTATAAAATACAAGATGACTTCCTTTTCTTTTTATGTCAAAACTTTCTTGGTTTTTTTCTTTTTATTTAGGCATGTTTATATTTCAGTGTCTGGACCACTTGTGTTCCAGGTAACTGTGGAGGCCAGAAGAGGACATAAGATCCCCTGAAGCTGAAGTTACAGGTGGTTGTGAGCTGCCCAGTATGAATGATGGGAATCCATCCTGGGTCTTGTGCAAGAACAACAAATGCTATTAATCTCTGTGCCACCTCTCCTGCCTCTTTGCCAATTTTTAAGGGTGACAACATTCAGCATGAGAATTGTGATATATGCTTTCATCATATTTTAAAGAGCAAAGTAATGTATTGTAACATGTGGGGTCTGTACTGCACAATAGATCCCTGAAAGCTTATTCTCCTTGTGTAGTTGAAGCCTTACACCTGTAAAGGAGTAATTCACCATTTCTTCCTCTTCTAAGTAATCATATGTGTTGTGGAATTATTAATTTCTCATATATATATATATATCTCATATATATATATAATATATATATATATATATAATATGTAAAATACTATATGTATATATAGTATATACTTGGTAGTTTTGTTCATGTTGTTATAAAATGGTGAGAATATTCTTTCTTTTTAAGACTAATAGGGATTTTAGTATATACATTTGTAGTATAACATATAGTAATCATGTGGGTATTATGACAGTTTCCATATTTTTGGACAGTTTGCTTAAATGTAACAATGACCCTGATGATATTTATATTATAATTATATATATTATATATATATATATATTACATATATATATATATCTATATATATTATTCTCTCAGAGTCTCTTTTTTTTCAGGATATGTACAATATTTTAAATTGATTCTTTGAGAATTTCCAACATGCATACAATGTATTTTGATCATAGTCATCCAATCCTCCCTCTAAATTCCCTTAGATCCACCTCCACTTTTGCAACCTCCCTCCCAACTTTACGTCTTCTCTATATCTATATTTTCATAGCCCACTGAGTCCCATTTGTGCTGCCCAAATAAACATAGGTGTGGGGCCATCCTCTGTAGTAAGGTCAACCTACCAACCAGGGTAGGAACTCTTAAAAAAATTGCCTCCCCCAGGAATCATCAACTGTCAATAGCTAGGTGTGAGTCTCATAAGCCCCTCTCCTCTCTATGATGAAATGCTCACTGGCAAGATTTTTTGCAGGGCTTGAGTAGGCAACCAGAGCTGTGTGTTTATTTTTAATTTATTATTCAATATATATTTTATTGAAATTTTGTGGATTTCATACATCTTAAACCTATTTAGACATGCTCTATGTGTAGTAGCTCAAAGCTGGAAAGAACCCTGATGCCCATCAACAGGTGAATTTAAATGATTAATCCAGCCAATGATATTCCCATCAGTACTAGAAATAATGCTTTACCCGTCAGGGAAACAGACTCAGAAAAGATCCTAGTTGGGATGTGTAGGAAGACTTGGGAAAGGGGTATAAGTCTTTAGGTTTATGGATATATAAATTATCTTCATTGTAGTAATGTGAACATATAGTAATCTTTATTGAAGAATATATATAATTATTATTATATATATTATTATTAATATTAGTTAGATATATATATATATATATATATATATATATATACAGGAATTGTGAGGGGGATGATTAATACCTGAAAAAAAACTACTTAATGAACAAAAGGAATCCTTTAAAAATATATATATATATAATTTTAAAAATCCTCTCTTTATGAAAATTACTCTCCACTGAGCCTGCTAATTTGGTATGTCAAATTTGGATTGACATCTGGGTACAGTTCTCATCTGTGGCACGTTTGTCTCAGGACCTTGCTCTCCTCTGCCCTTTTGCCTGTCCAGCACTCTGTTTATTTTGCCTGTGGCACTGAACACCTTACATATTCTTCACAACCTGGACAACCTGGATGCTGCTTTGATCCTACAGTCTACTGTGCAAATGCACCACATCTGTCTCATTCTTTGGAAAGCTCTTCTGGTCCTTTGACAAGGGCCGGATCTATATTAATCCTATGAGAACCGTTAGAGACTTTGTGTCTCTTAACGTGGCACCATAGCCTACCTGTAAAACAGTGTCTCCTGGACAAGGTTTCTGTATTTTCTTAACAAATTCTGCAACAGAAGCAAGGCTTTGTTGTTCATTTTTACTTCAGTCAAGAATTTGTTAAATTATACTAAGATTTAAATTATGATTTAATCTATATACTAATCTACCCTTTTCAGACACCAGGAAAAGTCTTGTATTATAGTTAACTAGTAAACAGATATTTCATGCCACTTTGGTAATAACTACTTAGAATTAAATATTCACAGCTGAAAGCAATTTATTATAATACTGGAAGTTCTCTTCCGTGGGTGGTTATATACAGATTGTTTTAGGGGCTTAAGGGGAACCAGAACAGGAAGTCATCACGGGTGTGATTTGAGCAGCAGCCCAAAGCTCTTATACAAAACATCAGAAAAATCTCCCTTGCTGATACGAGGGCACTGTTGGCTTTCTTCTGACTGATGTGTTGCCTTCCAGACTTTACCAAAAAGTTATGTGTGTTTTTTACCCAATAAAAGCATGCTATTTCCTGAGAAATGAAGATACTGCTTTACTTCAGAATCTTACATAACATTGTGGATATTTTGTGTTGAAAATGCTAGCCTCCAGTGCTCAAATTTTATCAACTAAAAAACACATTAAACAATATTGACTTTCAATAAACATATTTTTATGGCTGTCAATTTTCATGCATTTTAATTTGTCTTGGGAAAATTTTTAAATAAATTCAATTTGTATTTGGTCTTAGAGATAGTATTTTTACATGTTATGTAATCAAGTATGCTCATTTGAATAGTTTACCAAAATGGGAAAAAATCCTTGAAATCAAAAACAATGACCTCTGTAGTTCAATAACACTTAACACTGTACATCTGCTTATATGTCAACCCAATATTATGAATACACATATGATTAGAAAGCAATAAAACATGTTTAATGATTATAGATAAATGTTTATATTGAAGTCAACAATTCCAGGAATGTCTTGAGGGGAAAAACAATTTCATGTTAGATTATAGATCATACCCAAAGTTATTTCAAGGGAGTTTCTGAGTTGTCACTCAGTTATTAGTTTGTTTCACCTGTGATGGAATAATCTAATTTCACTAGACAAGAAAAATCTGAATTCTGATGGAAAGGACATATTACATGTATCCTCAGTACTCATGTTGTTAGAGCTATTGGCTGATGAGAAAGGATGGTCAAATATGCACAGGGTAGATGTCCTAAGACCTAGGGTTTCTGAGCATAATTTTAGACTACAGAAATTTATTGACCTTGTAAAAAGTGTTCTTTATTCTTTTACACCTATTAAGTTATTTTGTGGTATGGTTGGAGAATATATTATGTATATACATTTGGGCACACAAGGCTTGGCTCATAAGTGGAGGTCAGAGGACAACTTGCAAGAGTCGGTCTTTCCACCACGTGGGTTGCAGGAATCCAGCTCAGGTCATCAGGTTTGGCTGTAAACCCCTTTATCTGCCAATCCATTTCTCTGCTCCCTGATTGGTCATTTAAATCAACTATTGCTATGTATATTGATCTCTAATAAAATATTTTCCTGGCATCTGGGAGAAAAGAGCATCTCCCTTTCCTCCTTATTTACTTCTTCCTCCTGTCTAAGGGAATAGATACTGCTTATTATGTTCCCAGGTTTCTATATCATTTTTGGTAAAAATATATTATAAGTGCACTCTTTTTTCCATCATTATTGTGGTGTGATTGGAAAGCAAATTGTATATATGCAAAATACTAAAATATAATGTGCGGATATTTACACATTTGCACTCAAATCAGTACTATACTTGCTCAGCATTGTAAGTGCTCTTACAATGTTTTCTGCTTTATGTGTGTGAGAGTACTATTTCTATAGCCAATATTGGATACTTTTCATTTCATACTTTCAACTACTTTTCCATTGAAGAATGGTCAAGAAAATGTAATAGAGTTCGCAGAAATGCTAAGAAACATTCAGAATTATGGTTGGTGTCCAAATTACTGTATCATATTTTATTTAAACGAGAAATCCTATAGTGAATAAAACATTTTCTTAACTCTGAGTAGAATTCTGAGATTTCAAATAGAAGCATTTCCCAATGTTTAAAAATATTTTCACTACTTCTAAAGTTTACAAGTTACTTATGATAATAAAAATGTTAAAGTACAAATTACAGTAAGTATAACAGTGACAAGTTTGTCAGTAAATAATACAATCCTGTGTTAACTGCTACAGTTAAATATAGTGTTAAATGCTACAATCAGCATTAACTGCTGATATAGAAATTATTTGTAATACTCTGTGATTTGTGCTCTGCACAGACTGAGGAGGAACACTTATTATTTAGCAGACAGTACTCAAGTCATTGCTATTTACTAATGAAGGAAAGTTATTTTCCTGCAAGTGATTTTTACTGAAGAAAGGCCTAAGGGTCGTATCTACTGTGAGTTAAAACTGACAGAGATTAATTTAAGTGCATTCAGCAGTTCAGTGGTGATGACTACGGCGAGAAAGGTGTTAGTCATAATTTATCTGTACTCTCCTAATGCTCTGACCTTATTTGCCTTCCCAGCTATGAGTGAATGATTTCTAAGTGGATCAGTATTCAGGTTGTGTGCAGCAAGTAAAATTCTCTAACACAGGAGAGGTAATATGACAGCAGTTTAAAGCCAAAGTCCAAGGGCTTTCTCCTTTTCATCCTGTCTTCTCTTCTTCATTCTCTTTCCTTTCCTCCTGCATTTTCTCTTTTCTCTTCCTCCCCTACTTTACAATTTGTTTTTGTAAACAATATGAAAAAATTATGTTACACTTTAAAGGAAGCCACATTTTCAAAGCCAAACAAGGAAATTAGCCAAGACAACACATGAAAACCACTTGCATTTCATTTTTAATACAGTTACAATTGTTTTTCTGCTATTACTTGTACATTATATCCCATGGCTATCTGCATGCACAGTTTTGGAGTAGATGAGGCTTCCTGCTCTGCTTGATTTATAAACCTCGCATGATTTCTAGGCTCCCTGCTTAAATACCTGATATTCGAAGACCTGTCCTTGCCTGCTAGTACTTAAATACTTTAAACACAATTTCCTCTACAGTATAGCAATCTCTGTCCCTTCTACACAGGAAAATTGAGAGCTTAGATGCTAGTAGGACTTTAGAAGGGCTGGAGAGATGACTTGGCAATTAAGAGTGTTTAATGCTCTTCCAGAAGACCTAACTTTGTTTCCAAGCTCACAAACATCTGTGGTTACAGATCCAGGAGATTAGATACAATCTTCTGGCTTCCATGGATACCTGTACATATGTGCACATACCCATGCATACACACACACACACACACACACACACAAACACACACACAAAGCACACACACATATAAATAATATATATATTATATATATTATATAAATATGAGTGTGTTTGAATTCATTCAGTTGAATATTCACATAGAATATTTTATAATAAAAACATACAATTATTGTTATCATTCAAATAACACAGTATACATATATAAGAAAATTTTTCCTATGTAGAGCACAGGTTTGGAAATGAAGCAAATGAGTAGAAGTCATGAATATTCTTACTTGATTTATTACTAAGTTTGGTTAACTGATGTCTTATAGTCTGATTTGCCTCAGCATAAAATCCAAAGTTCTCACAATCAGCTATCTGTTCCATAGGGCTGCATTGGTCACTAGATCTTCAATAATCAACATGGGTGTCAAAAGATGCACTTGTGTTCAGATGACGATTTCGCTACAGTTTTTGCCATTCTACATTTTACTCAAGACTCTATATAAAACAACATATATTTTGATACATAAACATGTGATTAATTTGTTTAAAAATCAGATTTGGTCAGAGACTTATACAAAGGGATTTCTGAATGATACCAAATGCTGGATAGGTTGTGAAGAAAGGAGAACACTCATTTGCTGCTTGTGAGAATGCAAACTCATGCAGTCCCTTTGGATAGCAGTGTGGAGAACTCTTAAAAGAATAAAAATGAACCTACTACTTGACCCAAAAGATTCCTCCTGTTGCAGAGACACATGCACAACCATGTTTATTGCAGCTCTTTTCACAATAGCCAAGAGCCGGAAGCAACCCAAATACCCCTCAACTGATGAGTGGATAATGAAAAATGAAAATGTGATACATCTACACAATGGATTTCTATGCAGTGGTAAACAAAGACAACATCATGAAAATTTCAGGTAAATGAATGGAACTAGAAGCCCTTCTGCTAAGTGAGGTAACACTGTCTCAGAAAAACAAGGGACATATGGTGTCCCTTGTTTGTGGATCTGAGCACCAAATACTTTTGGTATATGTGTGGAGTGTATATATGCATATTTGGGAGTACTATATAATTAAAGGGAACAACAACAATGAAAGATATGTTCAAAGATCTGACCAAAACATTAAATTTCTACATAGGAAAAGTTCAAAAAGACTGAGAAAAAGATTTAATACAGGACTTAACACGTATGGCAGAATGCATGAGCTCTGGTGGGGGTGGTGCATGGATGGGGAAACAGGTCTAAATTTGATTGGGAAAGGTTGTATGAAATGCACAAAAGCTAAATAAAAATTTAAAACATCAGCTTTGGTCAGAGAATTTCATACAAAGGCATTTCCAGTCACACGCCTTATTAGCCAGTCTGCTTTGGATTCTTACAGACGGTGAGAGACAGGGAGAGGTGCTACCTATGACATTACAATCTGTGTTGAGTGACATTGTTTTCATGTATTTCTAAGAGTTTGAGTTGAGGGTTTTTCTTATTTTGTTAATGGTGTGTGTTTTATATTTCTATTTTGTAACTACAGTGCTTTAATCATATTTTGCAATTCTTTCAAGTGCTGTTAAGTACAATATAACCATATGCCATCCATAAGGTTTACCTGTGTGAAAGTTACCACTTGGCTTTTAGTTTCTTTATTAGTCTGACTTTTTAAAGTTCTTTATTAGTCTGATTCCTTTGTGCTTTTATTTATAGACTTTTGTTCACTACTGAGACATTTTCCCTTTTTTGTAATCACTACAATAAGCTTTTATATTTCTTAATGCTCGTGATTTTTCCTTGAAATTTGTGAATGTTTGGATCAAGAAGAAATGCATCATACTCTTTTCTCATTAATAACTAATAAAATTTAAAAATAGCATCCACATATCTAAAAACAACTGTATTAGTCACCTTTCTGTTACTGTGATAAACCATCATGACCAAGGGAACTTATAAAAGGAAGAGTTTATTTGAGCTTATGATTGACAGTTCCAGGGAATCAGAGTCCATTGTGGCGGGAAGCATGGTGGCCAGGGCTGGAGCAGCAAGTCAAGGTTCACATCTCACAATGAGCACAGGAAGTCAAGAGAGAGAGAGAGACTGGAGACTGCAAGGCTTGTTGAACTCACTAAGCCCGCCCCCCAATGACAAACTTCCGCCAGCATGACCACACCTTCTAAGAGCTTCCAGAACAGTGCCACCAACTGGGGACAAAATATCTGAATACTTAAAGCCTATGGGGAGCACTCTCATTCAAACCACCACAACAACTAAATTCACAAACACTTTTTGATTAAAATCAATTTATAAAGGAGTGTTGTTGATAATCCTTATGGTCTCTAATCTTCCAAAAACTGCTACCAACTTTGACTCCTGGGTATTCTTCCAGATTCTCCACTCCAAATTTCACAAACCTAACGTTGAGAGAGGCAGGATTTGTTCAGTAAATAGCCTTCTTAACCCAGCCCTGTTGCAGCTGGCTTGCATTCCTACTGGCTCAAGCTCTTTCTATGGATCTTATTTAATGTCAATCAAAATAGGACCTGTCCCAATGTTTTGTTTTGGGAATTAAATTGTACAATTCAAACAAAGAACTACCATAATATTAAGTTCACAGTATCATTCTGAATATATTAGCTTAGTTATTTCATTAATTTTAGAGATATATAAATTTTATAATTTGTGTATTTGTTAAACATCCAAATAGATAAATTTTATAGAACTCAGTAAATATGATTTCTTTGTTTTTTCATCTTTAGTTCTATTTCATCAATGAGGAGTGTTTCTGAGCATCAGGTACTTGCTCAAATGAAAGCTACCTGGATTTGTGATGACCTTGGCTTGATTGCTAGGGTTGGACAATATTGGGTTGATTATCAGAATTGAGTGATGTTGGGTTGATTGCCTGTTTAAGTGACCATGAAGAACCTATTCAGGATGTCTACATTTCAATATCCTTTCTCTAAAGGCAAAGTTAAAAATAGAATGTACCTCAAAGCATTGTATTTACTCAGTTCATAGACTAAGATTGCCAAATAATGCTTGTCAGAGTGATGGCTTAGTAAAATCTGTCATTGTATTTATCAATTTATTATTTACTTATTTTATCTGTACAAGCGTATTCTCTGCATATATGTAAGTGTCATGCAATACCCAATGAGGTCAGAAGATGCCTTGGAACTGGAGTTAGGACAGTTGTTAGCTACTATGTGGGCACTGGGAATTGTACCTGGTTCCTCTGGAAGAGCACAAATGTTCTTAACTTCCTGAACCATTTCCACAGCCCCATGACTGTCATTTAATATACCCTTGAGAAGAATTAAACAGCATCATTTGGATATTGAAGAATTTTTCTGTCTAAATATCGAATCTCACTATATTGCTTTACATTAAAGTGAATATACCATGAAATGAAACATTTCACATACTTTAAGTCATTTAATGATATGTAAAATTTTGTTACTGAATTAAGAATAAAAATAACATATAACTTCTTATAATTATTTTACCAAGAAATTAAAATGAAACTAATTAATACAGTATGCAGGATTATTGAACATGACTATTTACAAATAGTCGACTAAATTTCTACAAGAAATGGAGAAAGTTTCTTGTCCAAAGACTGTGCAAAGCAGTCTCTTTTTTATGCCATTGAGGGACACAGTTTCATTATGCTTCTGAGATCTGCTTCTTTAGAAGTTAATTGGAAACTTTCCTGACTCCAGTGAATGAAGCATAGGTTCAGGTAAATAAGGCAACATTGAAGAAGAGGACTAGAAATTATAACAAATGTACGGAGCTTCAGAAAATGGAATAAAGATGTGATTACTGATGGGGGGAGTTAGAAAAGACAAAAATCTCCCATAGGAAGCGAAAACAGAAATTTAGCAAAAAATAGAGCAAAAAGAAACAAGAAACAAAATGTGGAAGAGGTCTATGGAATCAGCAAGAATTATAGCAGCAGTCACTAGTGACGCAAAAAGTTGACTTAGGTCATGTGGGCACTGTCAGACAGAAGTAATGTTCAAAACAAGAAAGTCAGGAAATGGAAAAATATAAAGAAACAAAACACACTGTAGTTTGTTAGAATCAACTGTTATATGCCTGTCAATTTCTAGGAACAGCTCAGAAGAAAAAAAAGAGCATAAATAAATAAAAAATATGTAAATACATAAATATAAGATAAATCCTCAATATTCTGACAGTCTTTTGATGAAAGTATAATAGATAAGTTAAAAATTGTAAGACATAGTATATAAATACAATATCTAAAGAAGCTCAAAAAACAAAATGATCATTATTAGATTGAAACTCCTTTAGGGGTAAGAGTATATTTTTCTTTCATTTTTGTGTCCAGTTCTTTACGTAGCACCAACCATGCTTAGAAATAATGAAATACAAGGCCCCACAAAAGGTAAGGGCTCCTTGCCCCTAAGTTGGGATACCTGCAGGAGAGGCGATAAGACCCTGCTGCCGAAGACCTGTCGTTAACATGGGAGGGATGTATTGAGACTACACATGCAAGTGTACAGATGGCCTCTGGAATGCCAGAGAGTGTTACCAAAGGCCACTAAACCAATAAAGCAAATACGGGTCTCCCTGAGTCAAGCAAGACTCCACCGTCAGCACCAGCTACACCTCACCTGCCTGGAAATACTGTGCAGCAGAGGCAGCCATGTGCCTGTATATCCCAAATCTAATTGGCTATTGGCTCTCTCCTTGGAGGAATAACCCATGGCTGATGCCACAAGCCTACATCCCCTACAGGTTAAGAGATGTTATAAGCCACAGTAAGACCCTGTCATATTTATCAGGGGGTAAAAATGTAATTCATGGATTAACATATCATCCAAACATATGTGTCTATGCCAAAGTAACCTACCATAACTATTAGTGCTGCTTAAATACCTATATATCTAATTGCTTGTGCTTCATTAATAGGATCGAAAGGTTACTCCTGAACAAACTGTCAGCCCATGAAAGGAAACAGCCAGAATTGACCAGAATCCAAGTCAACAGCTCCAGAGAGAGAGAACAGTTTTACTTCTCATCCACCTGTGCCCCTTTTCTAAGCCTAGAGAACAATCTGCGGAAGAAGGGGCGTGGTAGAATGTAAAGGCTGCGATTAGGGTGAACAGTGAAACTACAGCAATGTAGTCTGGACACTCATTTGATCAACTTGAATGAACAAACAACCAGTCACCCCCCACTGAATGGTGGGACTGTGGGGGTTTGGGCACAACCGTCTGTAGATTGGTTTTGCACGAAGTATGCTTATACTCATGGATTATCACTTATAGCTAAAAAATGAAAAAAAAAAAACCTGAAAGATGCAGGACAGTTATGGCAGAATACATGATCTGGGATGGTGTGGGAGTGTGGGGGAAGGGAAAGGGAAATATGCCTGATCTGAATTGGAAAATGATGTACGAAATGCACAAACCATCAATAAAAATTAAGTTAAAAAAAAAGAAATAGTGAAATACAAAAGAAATAGGAAGAATGACAGTGGGAATATGAGCAATGCTTGGTTCACGTTTACATTAGTGGGGGCTTCTATTCAAGTGCAGAAATATTTTTAGATTCCATCAATATTTTAATGAATTCATCCTTGCTCTTAAAAAGATGCTATATATTAGCATTGTCTACTAATTTTCTAGGCTGAAAAACAGCCCTTCTAGGTTAATCGATTGTTTATTTGTTCAAACACTGTACTAATAGACAAGCAATTATTCCATTATTCTAAACACATATGCTAATCACTTCCTAAGGTCACCTTTTTCACTATTACCAGGGGTGATTACAAGATTAAAGTAGGAAAAAAGAAACCAAGAATATGCAAATTAAATTTACATTAATTACTTTACAATGACAAGGATGAATGATCTTATTTTAAATCAGAAATCATCCCTGGACCAGCAATCCACCACTGACACTAATAGAAATTGTAAAGTAACATTTATAAACATTGCTGATACTGTGTACATCTATACTGGAAGGGTGATCTGTGATTAACTTGAAAAGCTACATGTTGAAAAATTATTTTTAGAGTTTACCCTTCAGCTAAAATATCCTATCTGTGTATGCTAGCAACTGACCATCAGAGTAGAAGTGATTAAGTGTAGAAAAAAAAAAAAATCCCTTTAAAATAATGCTAAAATTTATTTCTTCAAAACTTTAAGCTAAGCATTTAGAAATGTTAATAACTAAAACTTCTATTTTCATGCCTAAATCAAATATGCTTATCATATGTTTCTTGAATTAATTTAAAGAGTGATAATCACTCAGGGCTTTATGAGTGCAAAGAAAATAAGACAAAACCACTCATGCCAAGAGACTTCTAGTGAAATGGGAAACACACCTAAACAAACTCTATTAAAAGATGTTTAAGTGTTTTCATGATTTGATGTAGTTGAGGCAAAGACAGAGATAAAGAATTTATCAACACCCTTTGGAGTCAATATCCTTTAAAAAGCATATTCACATAGACATGTGGAATGGTTAAGTTACTCCTCATCAGGAATGGGCTTAGGGAGGCCACTGCAAAGAGCAAAACAAGGTATTACACAGTGAACAAGTGAGTTTGCCAAACATAAATCAAATTCCTGGGATGAAATTCTAGGACGTTTAGGTTCTGTTTGGCATTCCATTTAGATTTATGGAAGGCCAAAGAGAAAACTGAAGGACCAGGAATACAAAGTCATCAGTAGCAAAAGAGGTTAATGTACTTGCCCCTGGTAGGTGCTGAAACACAGGTACAAACTCAGATAAAATGTGTTCTTTCATGTACTTGCAGGGAAAGCATGCATAGACACAAGCGCATGCTACACACACACAGACACAAACACATATATATATATATATAATAATATATAATAATGGATGAGGAATCCTTTTTGGAAAATTAATCACTAAGATGTTTTAAGAAGCTGTACTTGCATAGCAAAGATTCATTTATTGTCAATACCATGTCCCCATTTTAGAAATAAAGGTCCTTTGGACAAGCAGATAAGAAATTATCTGTAAGATTAAAGTCCTCTTTTTGGAATCTTTTTTCTTTAATATTTTTATTACTTTTTTCTGTATTTCATACAATAGTTCTTACTCACATTTAGACCCCCTTTCCCATCTATGCCCTCAACCCCCCCACCTCATGCATTTTGTCATATATGTTAAATCCTATCTACTTGAGCATTTATGTACAGATGGCCTTTGGTGCAAGTGCATCCCTGGAGTCTATTCAGCCTATCTAGACTCACTCCCTTAAAGATCTACTCTTCCTCACCCAGAAGTAATCAGCTTCCAATAATTCCCAGGCTAAGTTTGGGGCTGATATTGTTTTCCTTCCCTCTACATTGAGTCCTTTTCTGAGTAAGCCACCATAGGTCTTGTGACATACACCAACATCACTGGAAGATCACATGAGCAAGTTTCCAGTGGGCTGAATGCTCTCGTTTCCCTGTGTTCATAGATCAACCCTTGCACGTACAGTCTTTCTTTCTTTTTTTTTAATTTATTTTTATTGATGCTTTGTGTATTTCATACATCATTTTCCAATTCAGTTCAGGCATATATCCCCTTCCCTCCCCCCCCCCACCCCTACCCATCGCAGATCGTGCATTCTGCCGTAAGTTTTCTGTATCTTTCTCTGCTTTTTTGTTTTGTTTTGTTTTTATTTATTTTAACAATAGGTGATAATTTGTGAGTGCAAGCATCCTTCATGTAAAACCAATTTGCAAGCAGTTGTGCCCAAACCCACACAGCTCATGGGTCCCACGTACAGTCTTTCTAACCACCTCTTCTTCAATGGTACCTGAGCCATAATATAGGAGAGTGACCCAGGGACACACACTCTGCAGTCTCTTATTTTTTAAAACTTAGCCAGTTGTGACCTCATGTGTGGATCACAATCTGTTACATAAGGAAACTTCCCTGGTGAGAGTTAAGGAATACACTAGAATTTTCTCTACCCCTGTTCTGCCAAGTTCCATGGACCTTGGGTGTAGAGGTTCCACTGTACATGTATCACCTAACACAGCATCTCTCAGGCAAATATTCTCTGTGTGTGACCAGTTGTGGAACTCTGTAATAGCCTCCATTTGTTGCAGAAAGACACTTCTTTGATGAGTGAGATATGGTGTACTTGTCTGTAAATAGAAGGATTCATATTTAGCATATGGTAAGAAATTTAATCTGTCTAGAGATATGACAGAGATAGGGCTTTCGCCAGGATCTATGACCTCTCTAACCATGCATATTTGGCTGCAATTACAGTGCCATTAATGAGTTTCCTCCCATTGAGAGGGCTTTAATTCCAATTAGGCAGCTGCTGATACCCCAGATAACAGTGTCGTCCCTGCACAAAAGGAGGTAGTTTGCTGTGCCAGTAGTTATGGTTATTAGGCTTTAGAGCTGAGTTGGTCTGTCGTTTGGTTTCTCCCTTAGCTTACATAGTTTCCTCTATAACTATCTGAGCTTGTCTTCAGGTAGAAGGCTTCCAGATCTTCTCCAGGTCCATTGCTTCATATCATGTGAACCAGTTATGCCACACTTTGGCATAGGGACTCATCCTACTGTAGACATACTTGTACATCCATATTTGTTGTTTCTCTTTTCACAATAGCTAAGAAATGAAAACAACATCTATTTCCTTCAACTGATGAAAATGTGGTGCATTTAAACAATGAAGTTCTACTCAGCATCAAGGAAAGATGAAATTATGAAATTTGCATGTAATTGAATGGAACTAGAAACTGTTATACTAAGTGAAGTAACACAGACTCAGAAAAGTGAGTGATAAATCTTCTCTCTCATTAATCCATCATAGCACCAATTCCTTACATGTGTGTATATATCCTGATATAAAAGCAGAAGTCAGTTAAGGAAACATGGATGCAAGGGGAAAAAAGAGCCCAAAGTGGGGATTTATAAGAACAGATGTTATCAGGAAGAGTTGGGGAAAGGGGGGCTCTTTTGGATTCTTGAGTGATTATATTAAAACATTTATTTATATTTAAAAAGAGAAACAAATTCAGGAGAATCTCATGGGACAATATTGCCTAGGCAAAGAACAAGTGTCTAAAACTATTTTGTCAAATAAGACTGGTTTGTGGGCTGGAGAGATGGCCTAATGGTTGAGAGCGCTGACCGCTCTTACAGAGGACCCGGGTTCGATCCCCAGCACCCACATGGCGGCCGAGAACCGTCTGAAACTCCAACTCCAGGAGAACTCCAGTTCCAGGGGAATCCGACACCCTCTTCTGACCTCCGCGGCATTGCACGACACGGGTGCACAAACCTACATGCAGACAGTACACTCATACACATACAAAAATAAATAAAATTAAAAAAAAAAGACTGGTTTGCATTGGAAAGCATAAATATAGTACAGTTATTTTCAGAAAATACTCAATGTCAATAATATTTAGAATCTCTAGGAACCTAAAGGCTACTATAAGTAACTGAATGAATCTCCCAAATACTACTTATGTGTAACTTTCTCTCCATTACTGTAACAAAATACCCAAGATAGCCATATTAGAATGTGGAGGCCTTTATTTTGCCTCTGAAATTAGAGGTTTTAATATATGACATTTTAGCTTGTTTCTTTCAGGACTATGGTGAGTCAACACTTCATGGTGGTAGAGATAGTCACTCACCTCAGGTGTCTGGTATGTAAAGAAATAAAGAGAAGTCATACAAAGATCCTGATAATTATATTCAGCACCATGATATCCCCATTTGGCCAAAAGACCTCGATTAGGCCTGATCTCTTATAGGATCTACTGCCATTCAATGATGGGCATCTGTGGGTCACTGCATGAGAAATCATAAAACTGTATTAAGTTTAGGCCTTTGGGGACAGCTGGAAAGAAGTGCAATTCAGTGTAAAACTTCAAAGCGATTATTCAGAGCATAAACCACTTACAAACCCAATAAGGACCAAAGTGAGGAGATAAGTATTTGAGACACATACCAGAAAGAACACAAATAAATTTGAAAACTGAGCCACATTGACCTGGCCAGCAAGCACTTTATTAAACTCTAGCACACATACCAGCTGTGCATCATAGAACTACAAAATTGTCTTGAATTAGAATTAAACTCAGATCTCCATGCTCTGCATCAGCTGTGTTTACCTGCTGAGTCATCCCATTGACCCTACAGTGATATATTTTGTTTCTCTTCTTTAAAGTGAAGTTTTCATTTGGTCTTCCCCCAGGATGTTAACATAAAATGAACTGACTGTAGGCATGTTTTACTATCCAGAATCTATGCTGACTTTTAGGAATATTTGTAACAAGGCATGGGGTATTTCCTGGAAAAAAAAAAAACATAAAAAAAACAAAAAAAAAAAAAAAAACATTTAGTTTTGATGGATATTTAAATACTTTCTGTCTTAAATTAAACCATTCAGAGACATCTAAAAAAAAGTTACTCTGTTCTGTGTACTCACTTAAGCATGGATGGTTTGGTCTCCCAAGTTCACTAATCAGAGTTCCTGATAAGGTGAACTTGGGAGATAAACCCTGCCATAGTTGATATTCAAAGGAATAGTCACAGCAGTAGCCAATAGAGAAGGCGGCGGAATGGGAGGGAGGGAGGGAGAGAGAGAGAGAGAGAGAGAGAGAGAGAGAGAGATTGCTTTCAGTTGAGGCATTAGAATAAACTAGAATAAACTATATAAGGTATTTGTCCAGCAACCAGAGGATGAGTAGTTTGGGTTGTTTAGAAGCCTGGGTGAGGAGGGACAGGTACATACAAAATCACGTGTACAAAGTCAAAATAAAGAACATGTCAAAAACTGGATGTTCTCAAATTAAAACATCTGCACTTCATGGCCAGGTTAAGAATCCTTCTTTACACATGGATTCTGTGGATAGTTGGTTTGTTGGTTGCCAGTCAGTTTGTCTTTCACCATTTAGAGCCTAAATATAAATATATGGGAAAAAGTAATAAAATTTAGAGCTAAGAAACAAAAGCACTGGTGTTAGATGTTAAATATCTGTTCATGGAAAAAAAATGCATGTAATCAAGACAAGAAAATGTACATTTGGAACATTCTCAGTTAAGAAGTTAAAAAAAAAAAAAGCTGAATTGCCACAGTCTTTGATAGTACCCAAGTCTCATTTCCAGATTTATTGGATCTACATCCTCTGTTCCTTCAATAAACTATCCTTTATTTGACAAAGATATTATAATGAAATTAGGAGTCTAGTTTGATCAGTACCCCGAGTACCTAAGGTGACTCAGTTGGAACAGTTTAGGAGAGTGAATGGGGCTTAGATTACTGAATACTGATTCTGGTCAGCTTTCCTAATATGTGAAAGAAGATAGTTTCTGGGGAAGGTGGTAATGACATGATCAAAGCTTCCTCTTCAAAAATCAAATCGGCTTAAAGTGGAGCAATAGATTGAGTGATGACCCACAGAAAAAAGAAGAGACTATGTTGGCGATGAGATTGTGAAATAAAGTGACACGAGTGAAAATATTTTGTGAAAGCAGAGTTATTTGTGGGGGAATCTACCTGGACAGCAAAGTTAAAAGAGGAAGAAGTAAGGAATGCTAAAGTCAATTTCCTGTGAATGACTGTCAGAAAAATTAGCCACTCTCACTTAAAATTTAGAATTTAATTTCATAGAGATAATATTTGAACAATAGGACAAGGTCAGTAGTGATCAACTGTGGAGAGCTTTTGGTATTGTGACTTACAACCAGTCTGAAACTCTGAGGAATGCCTGCCTGTTAGAAAGGACAAGAAGGAAATACCGGATTAGTAACAATGAGAGGGTGGGTAAGGAGAGGAGGCTTATGTAAGTCCACGGTGCTGGTGCTTTTCCTTATTTGTTTGCTTTAGCTTTTAAATTTTAATAAATTTTATACTGTGTTTTTGTAATTTTATACAATAGTTCTTAATTCAATTTAGATCCCTCCCCTATCCATGTTCTCACATACCTCCCCACACACCACACCTCATGCCATCCATCAATTAAGTTGTCATCTCCAGTAAAGCATTTGTACTCAGATGTCTCTCAGTACAAGTTTATCCAGTCTAGTCTCCTCAGCCTATCTTGCATGACATCTTACAGAACATCTACATTCCCTCACCCAGCAGCAATCAGTTGCCAACATTTCCTAGGCTAGGACAGGCTTCATGCTCATTTCCATATTCCCCTCACTTCATGATGGAACCTTGTCTGATTGTGTCAGAGTCAGCATGGGTCTTATGCAAAATGCAACATTGCTACAAATTCACATGAGCAAGATTCCAGCCTCTGTTTCCGTGTTCATAGATCAACACTTGCGCTTAAAATCTTTCCTCGAGACAAGCAATAAAATTAGCCATGAAGAGAAGAGAATTATAAAACATTTAAGGTGGGAATAACTAGAGAACAAACAAGGGGGTTGGAAAATAGTGGATAAGATTAAGTGTCTAAAAGAATTAGAAGTGCAGATAAAGTAGAAAAGGCAGCACATTAGAAAAGGTAACTTAAATATAAATGAGTGGGAGTCTCCATATGAAAATCAAATTGTCTAGTTTGTATTTTATATATACAGGGGATAAAGAGAAAATTAAATTGCTATAATAGGCAGGTAACTGTGGGTTCTTTGCTCTCAGTATTATGATTGATTATTCTAAATAAATATCCTGTCACTATAAAACATGAAGTATTAAAAAAATTAAAGCAACTTTTAAATAAAATATCTTTATTGTTTTGTGTATTTTATACAACATTTCTCAGTCCAATTTAGACTCATTTCCCTTTCCCTGCTCCCCACTCCACCCTAGTTCCTGCATTCTGCCATACATGTCTTACATCTTTTTCTCAGTCTTTTAAAAATTTGTCTCTGCAGAGGTTTATTGTTTTGGGCAGAAGTTAACTGTTTCAGTCAGTTCTGTGACCCAGTCCTTTTGTTGTTGCTATTCCCTCCCATTTTTACTGCTCCAAAATATGCCTATATATGTCACATATATCCAAAAATTATGACCTCTGAAAATAAACTGTATGCTAATTCCAAAACATGTTTAGGATTTCACATTTTCCATTTAATTTTGTTATTGTAAAATATGTATATAAACCCTCCAGCCATATAACAAAATGACTAAGTCAGAAAATAAGTGGTAGGTTAATTCTAGAGCCCATTAAGGGATTCACATTATAATGGCACAGTTGCTTTCAGATAAAAAGAAATATAACATTAACATTGCTCAGCTTGCCTTTCAACTAAGCAATCTGCGCAATGTTAAAGCAAGTTTTTTTAAATATTTAATTTATATTGTTATGTGTTTGAGTGTATTGCTTATATGTATGTAAGTATGTCTGCATTATGCAATGCCTATGGAGGTCAGAAGAGGACTATGGATTCCCCTGGTACTGGAGTTTTGGGAGAGAGCGCCGAATCCTAACCACTAGATCACTAGGGAAGATGGTACTGGAGTTATGGATGGTTGTTAGCCACCATGTGGGTGCTGGGAAGTGAACCAGTGTCCTGAACAAGAGCAGCCAGTACTTTTAATTGCTGAGCCACCTCTCCAGCTTTGAAAGCAAGTTTTTAATGAATAATTGATCTGGAGTTAAGATCTCATATGAAAGCCTTTAAAAGTCATGGTAGCGCACACCTTTGATCCTAGCACTTGGGAGGCAAAGGCAGGCCAATCTCTGTGAGTTCAAGGCCAGGCTGGTCTACAGAGTGAGGTCCAGGACAGCTGGAGCTATAGGGAGACCCTGTCTCGAAAATAATCCCCCCCAAAAAAGACATGCTAGAAAAAAACAGTATTGAGTTATTCCCTATGTCCTATGACCTCTCCAGCTTCAGGTTCCTAAGCCTAATATCACTGCCAGGTATGGGCTCTATCTTATATAGCAGATCTTAAATCCACATAGATTAATGCATCTCTAAAACCCAAGAAGAGAAACTTCCTTATGCAGGAGATGGTGATTAACACAGAATATCACAAATGGCCAACAAGCAGAGCATTAGAGGCTTTGTAATGTTTAACCATGAATATCATACATATATCAAACTTCTGCCTCCCATGGCTCAGGGAACACTGCAGAAGAAGGAGTGGAATGATTTTAAGAGCTAGAGATTACTTGACTTCCTCTTTTCTGATTAGAACTCCTTTAATTTCCTTTTCTTGCCTTATTGCCCTAGCAAGGCTTTCAAGCACTATATTAAAGAGGAGTGGGGACAGGGGACAGCCCTGCCAAGTTCCTACCTTTAAGGGGAATGCTTCTGTCGATTCCCCATTTAGGATGATATTGGCTGTGGGTTTCCTGTATATGACTTTGATTACATTGAGGAATGATCCCTCCAGTCCAAGGGCTTCCCTCTAGCACTTTAAACATGAAGGAATGCTGGATTTTGTCAAAGGCTTTCTCCATGTCAATTGAGATGATGGTGTGGTTTTTGTCTTTCAGTTCATTTATATGCTTGATGATATTTATTGATTTTTGTATGCTGAACCGTCCCTGCATCTCTGGTATGAATCCAACTTGGTCATGATGGATGAACTTCTTGATGTAGGTCTGTAAGCGATTTGCCAGTATCCTGTCTAGAATTTTGGCATCTGTTTTGTTAGGGAGATGGGTCTATAGTTCTCCTTTTTGGTTGTACTTTACCTGGTTTTGTTAATAGCATGATGTTGGCTTTAAAGAAGGAATCTGGGAGAACTCCCTCCATTTGTATCTTTCTAAAGAGGAAGTCAAGCTATCCCTTTTTGCTGATGATATGATTGTCTACATAAGGGATGCTACGAACTCCACCAGAAAACTCCTAGAAATGATTAAGTACTTCAGTAAAGTGGCAGGGTACAAAATAAATCTAGAAAAATCAGTAGCCTTTCTTTACACCAACAAGCAACTGAAGAAGGAATACAAGGAGACCTTCCCATTCACAATAGCCTCAAAAACAATAAAATACCCAGGAACAAACCTAACCAAAGACACCAAGGATCTCTACAACAAAAATTTTAAACCCCTGAAGAAGGAAATTGAGGAAGACTTTAGAAGATGGACAAACCTCCTATGCTCATGGATTGGGAAAATAAATATAGTAAAAATGTCCATCCTACCCAAACTCATGTACAGATTTAATGAAATCCCAATCAAAATCCCCAAGAGCTTCTACATAGTCTTGGAAAAAAAATCCTCAATTTCATTTGGCAAAACAAAAGACCCCAAATAGCCAAAGCAACCCTGATCAAAATGAGCAGTAGAGGGAGGATTGCTCTACCAGACATCAAACTATACTACAGGGCTATAGTCATAAAAACAGCTTGGTAATGGCACAAAAACAGACCAGTTGACCAATGGAATAAAACTGAAGATCCAAACTTGAGCACATACAATTTCAGTCACTTCATATTTGACAAGGGGGGCAAGCAGACACAATGGAGGAAAGACAGCATCTTCAGTAAGTGGTGTTGGCAAAACTGTATCACTACCTGTAGAAGAATGTAATTAAACCCCTATCTTCTGCCCTGTACAAAAGTCAATTCCGGATGGATCAAAGACCTCAAGGTGAAACCCAAAACTCTGGAGGTGATAGAAGAAAAACTTGGCAGCACACTACAAGACATATGAATAGGAAAAGACTTCCTAAATCAGACAGCATCTGCACGAGAAATAAGTTCGACAATGGACAAATGGGACCTAATTAAACTCAAAAGCTTCTTTACATCAAAAGAAACAATAAAGAAAGTGAAGAGAAAACCCACAGAGTGGGAGGAAACCTTCACAGCAGATACATCTGACAAAGCCTTAATTTTCAGAGTATACAAGCTACTCAAAAAACAAAGAAGAAAGAAAACAAATGAATCACTCAAAAGATGGAGCAAAGAACTGAATAGAGACTTCACAGAGGAGGAATGAGAGATGGATGAGAAACATCTTTAAAACTGTTCAACGTCACTAATAATTAGGGAAATGCAAATTAAGACCACTCTAAGATATCTTGTCACTCTGATAAGACTGGCCAGGATCAAGGAAACAGACAATATCAAGTGCTGGACAGGTTGTGGGGAAAGGGGAACACTCGTCCATTGCTGGTGGGAGTGTAAACTTGTACAGCCACTACATTAAGCAGTGTGGAGAGCCTTTGGAAAACTCAAAATGAGCTTGCCATTTGACCCAGTCATACGATTCCTGGGTATATAGCCACAAGACTCATCTTACTGCAGAAATACATGCACGGCTAAATTTATTGCAGCTCTGTTCACAATAGCAAAAAGCTGGAACCAACCCAAATCCCCCTCAAACGATGAGGAGATAGAGAAAATGTGGTACATGTTCACAATGGAGTTCTATGCAGCAGTAAAGAAAGACAACATCATGTACTTTGCAGGTAAATGGATGGAGCTAGAAGATATTATAGTAAGGGAAGTAACACAGTCCCAGAAAAACAAAGGACGAATGGTATCCCTCATCTGTGGATGCTAGTGCCAATAACCCAGTTGTAAATATTTCTTGTGGAGAGGGATGCCTATTAAAAGAACAACAACAGAAAGACTGCATTAGAAAATTGACTGAAATTGTGAATCAGGCAGGGCAGGAGGGTTGGGAGAGGGACACGGGTCTATATTTGATTAATGTATATTTAATTGACGTGAGTTCAACAAGTATCCAATTTTGCCCAGACTCTGTCTACAGGTTACATGGTGTTTTAGAACTTAGCAAAAGTAAATATGTGTATATTAAACAACATTGGTTTAAAGGTTTTGATAAAAATGGTAATGCATCTGAGTTAATTGGAAATATAAATTGTCATTGTCCACATTTGTTTTACTTAAAATCTGTACAACAATAACTTTGGGATTGGCACATACAAATGTTCTCTATAATTTTTCTCTTGTACAATATCATCTTGTAGCATTCTCTTTTACCTGTAAGATGATTTAACTTAAGGAATTAAGTTTGCTTCCCAAGTTAACAACATACAGTCACCCAAAACAGCTTGGGTGAATTTGATGAAATCTGTGCCTTGATTCCTGCCTATAGGTATGTGTACTACAACTGCCTTTTTGAGACTCATGGGTCAAAAAATAAAAATCTAAAATAAAAAGGGGGGATACAGATATATATGAAACATTTTTGTCAAAAAGTTTGCAATTTAGATCTTAAAACTAACTACAGGAAAAGATTTGTATGTTCCCACAGGTCAAAATGTCACCACCTTAATGGCTGAGAAAGAAAAGATACAGCTTTGCATTGTGTAGGATGTACCAGGAAGTGCCAGCAGAAAGGCTGGCCGTATGAACATTGAAAGGAAGAAAAGCCTCAGACTGCTGCAGGCATCAAACCCCTCTGTGGATCCTACTTGTAACAACTGTTTATAATGAGTCCTAAGGAAACTTACCTTCTAGGTGCCACAAAGTTTTAATACGAGAGACTTTCTTACCTCCCCATCATAGAACAAGGAGGAATATGAGGATGATGAGGTTCTTCTCTAACTGTAAATTGGAGCCAACTGTTATAGAGGTAATTTCTTATAAAACCGGTAAAACTGCCTTCTTTAATTGACTAATAGACATGGGAAATGTGAAAAGGATTATTTTCTATTCAGAGACAAATATAATACTAAAGTCTCCTTAAGCTGTGCATTAAAGCAAAATATATTAATACAGGAGAGCTCTGATATCAGCAATGGATTATTCTACCAATGAGATGTTGGTCAGGGGATCCAAGCCCCCCCAAAAGGTAAAGGCTTCTTGCCTGTAAACTGGGATACCTGAAATAAGAGAGGTGATAAGGCCCTGCTGTGGAAGACCTGAGGTAAGCATGGGAAAGATGTATTGAGATCACACTTGCAGGTATACAGTTGGTTTCTGGAATACCAGAGAGTGTTACCAAAGGCCACTAAACCAATAAAGCAAATGTAGGTCTCTTTGAGTCAAGCAAGTCTCCTCTGTCAGCACCAGCTACACCTCACCTGCCTGGAAATACTGTGCAGCAGTGGCAGCCAAATGTCTGTGTATCCCAAATGTAATTGGCTATTAGCTCTGCCCTTGGAGGAATAACCAATGGCAGAGGCCACAAGCTTACATCCTCTAGTGGTTAGGAGATGTTATAAGCCATAGTAAGACCCTGTCATGGATTAACATACCATCCAAACATCTGTGTCTATACCATAGTAACCTACCATAAAAATTAGTACTGTTTAAATATATATATATCTAATTGCTTGTGCTTCATTAGTAGGATCAAAAGGTTATTCCTGGACAAACTGTCAGCCCATGAATGGAAACAGCCAGAATTGACCAGAGTCCAAAATGACAGCTCCAGAGAAAGTAGACTGTTTTTCTTCTCTTCAACCTGTGGCCCTTTTCTAAGCCTAGGGAGCAATCTGCAGAAGAGGAGGCATGGTAGAATGTAAGGGCTGCAATTTGGGTGAATGATGAAACTACAGCAATATAGACTGGACACTTATTTGATCAACTTGATTGTATCAAGCTGGATGGTGGGACCCTAGGGCTGTGTGGGTTTGGGCACAACTGCTTGCAAATTGGTTTTACATGAAGGATGCTTGCACTCATAAATTATTACTTATTTTAAAAAAAATGAAAAAAAATAAAGAAGAAATTGAAGAAAAAAATTAAAAAACAGCTAGAGATTATGTATGATCACAAGGTAATAATTTTCCACACAACTTATCAGTTACTCATGTGAACTGACAACAATGGTGATAACATGCACAAGTCCCATGAAAACTCAAACTAAACAAAAATCCCAAATTAGAGGAGGAACTATTATCACTCATTGATTCCTGAGTGGGGGAGTATTAGTCTCTTTCAAGTTTGTGAATCTTGGTAGGTTTACTAGGTTTCAACAGATGGACAGATACGGTAGGACATTTGATGACACAAATTAGACACTAAAGGGCTCAATATATAATAAACTTCATTAAGTTGGATATGAGGGATCATAAAGGGAGGTATTTAGATGTCCTCCCTTATACAAGGGAGGACATCTAAATACTGTCAAAATATATAATATGAAAATTGTAAAATTTCAATAAAAAGAGAAAAAGAAAAAAACAAGACATGGTAGAAAAAAAATCAGACACTGAGGATGACAACTTGTTTAACTTGTTTATTTGGGTATATATATACAAGAGAGCAAAGCAAAAATTCTCTGAGCATTTCTAGGTACATGCTTTCTTCACAGTAATTATAATTAAATTTTAATCATAGTGTTTAGAAAATCCCACATTAAAATTAGAGGCTGCTGGTTTATAAAATTAGAAGACAGATGATAAATAAATTTAAATTATCTCCCATCACTAAGCCTAATAAAATATACAGTGAAGTTATTCAGATTCTCAGGGAAGAAAATCTCCTTGAGTGAGAGTGCAGAGACAACACGCTAACAGTTTTCAGAAATTTTCATAGGTTTATGTTTTTCACACAGGATATAAAACAATTACTTTTAGAATTCTGGAAGCAATAAGATGTGGATTTAAAAAAAAAACAATTCAAGAAAAATAAGTAGTCGAAAATACCAAAATAGTTATAAAAGTAGAACAAGATAAAGGAGCAAACAATGGATTTAGAAACAAGGAAGACCATCAAAGTTTAGAATGCAGTTGGTATTTATGTTTAAAATGATGAACGTGTTACTAAGGAACAGGTTTCTATATCAATATTCCCCCCATTACAAATTCCTATTGACTCATTGGTCTCCTTCTCTTTCCCAAATAGTCCTCCCCATGTCCATGTGTGTGTGTGTGTGTGTGTGTGTGTGTGTGTGTGTGTGTGAGTGTGTACCCATAAGCTACAATCCACACTGGAGATGAATATATGATATTTGTTTTTCTGAATCTGGCTTATTTTATCTAACATGATGATTTCCATCCTGCTCACTCATCCATTTTCTTACAAGTGCTTCTCTGCTCTTTTCTGCGTTATTCATCCATCTGTTTATAGAAACCATTGCAAATAGAATGGTGACAGTAAACATGAATTAGTACGTCTGTAGTATGTTAACTTTTTAGTGCTTTGATTCTATACTCAGGAATGTTATACCTGTGTCACATTTGACTTCTGTTTTAGTTTTCTGAGAAATGTTTGTACTGATTTCCTTAGTAGCCACAGCAATTTACAATGCTAACAATAGCATATAACATTTTCCTCCAACCCCACATGGTCATTATTGTTATTGTTTGTTTGTTGAAAGCTGTTTTCAATGGAGCAAGATAGAATCTCAGGTACTTTGGGTGTGCATTTTCCTCATGGCTCAGGATGTTGAACCGTAAATTACATTGAAAATAAAATTACTGGAGTGTTATCATTTTGCCAAACTAAATGTCTGATATACAGATCACCTCAAAAAAGATGATTTTGACTAGTATAAAACCAAGTACCTCAGGACTCCAGAGAGTCACAAAATTAGTAGATTATGAAGAGGAATTGAAACTTAACGGAAGGCAGTGGCCCTTGTTGAGCATCATTTATATAATTTAGCAGTATAAATTACTGAAACTATAGTAAAATGCTCATTCTATATGCTGAAAAGCAAAAAAGTGATTTCTGAGAAGCAGAGAAGATAGGAAAAACAATCTGCATATCCTGACTCTTTCTTATCTGTGAACACCTTTTAGTGATATGGGCTAAAGTAGAACAAAAAATAAACATACACACAGAACACCTCCCTCATCCTGAGAATTTGATTGGCTCCCAAATCCAATGAGAAGGATTTCACTTCAAGCCAAATCTAATTAATTGCTTACTAAAAAACTATATGAACGCTTTTCAGAGATATTTGACAAAATCAAGACTCCCAAATTCTTAACCTTATGCTATTTAAAATACCATTCAAATAAAAAGAAAAAGTAACATGTCTTACAAGAGAAAAAAAAAAAAAACAACTAAAGTCTTTTAGTTGTTTTTCTCATTTAATAGAGTATGGGTTTTTAAAGCATTCCATTATAAGGTGAACTTCCAAATTCAATAGAACTACTGAAGTTAAACCAAGAAGAGATCAACAACTTAATTAGACCTATATAACCAGTAAAAAAAAAATCAAAATAATAAGACAAATCCTTCGGACTAAGAAAGCTCAGACTCAGACAGATAGATTCACAGCAGGATTTTAACAGATCTACAAAAAAGATAGTAACCCATATTATTTATGTTACTCAAAAAAGTAGAAACAAAGGGAGAACTAACTCCCAGTCTACTTCTATAAATCCACTCTTACTCTAATACCAAACATTAAATTAAAAAATGTAAAACATCAACTAAGATCAATCTCAAGATGTTTCAGCTAGAATTATTAGGAAAGTGAGTATCCTGATTATAATCATCATGGTAAGCAAACTTGTGCTGGCTATGGGTGAGAGAATAAAATGGGTGACATTTTAAATTACAAGAAAGAAGCAAATAGGTTTTCAAGCATATGATCTTTGGTAATAAAATCCCAATATGGATGGATGTAATAGAAAAACTGAAGATGACAAAAGAAAGGGTAAATGTGCCTTAAAACAGATCAACAGAAATTATTTGATCTCATATTGTCAGCAACCAATAAACTTCTAACTATATCAAGTAAGTAGTGGTATAGTTTAAAAGTGATTACTGTGTAGAAATGAAAATCACACATACATAATGCACAGTAGATGAATCTTTCAAACGCAGTATTGAATTAAAGAATTAAGAGAAAAAATTCAATGAGGTTTAGAAAAAATAGAGGATGGAGTCAGAGAGATGGCTTAGTGGTTAGGAGTACTGGCTGTTCTTCAAGAGACAAGGGTTCTTGTCTCTTGACATGAACATGGCAGCTAACAACTGTCCAGAAATCCAGTTCCAAAGGTTCCAACACCTTCTATCCTCCATGGGCATTGCAACACTTTGGTGCACTTACATATATGAAAGCAATACATCCATACACATGAAATACAAATTACAAAGAAATATATTTAAAGAATAAACAGAGGACATGAAGTTGGGTGGGTATGGAGGTGAGGTGGATCTGGGAAGAGATGGGGGAGGTGGTAAATATAATAAAAATACATTGCGGGGCTGGAGAGATAGCCTAGCGGTTAAGAGCACCGACGCTCTTGCAGAGGACCCGGGTTCGATCCCCAGCACCCACATGGCGGCTAAAACCGTCTGTAACTCCAATTCCAGGAGAACTCCAGTTCCAGGGGAATCCGAGACCCTCTTCTGACCTCCGCGGCATCGCACGACACGGGTGCGCAGACCTGCATGCAGACAATACATTCATACACATAAAAATAAATAAATAAATAAATAAAAATACATTGCTAAATATTCTCAAAAAATTAATAAATTATTATTAGAAACAGTGAGATTCTGAAATCTTTTTTAATCCACTATAAAAATACTAAAAAGTGTATAGATTGTTACTTATATGAACTTCAAGACTGGTATATATTTAGTTAATTTAACTAGGGGGAAATTATTTGTAGTATTATCATCAATGTCAACAGTTTTACTGTTCAAACTTAAATCTCAGAAGTAAATTCACTCTTCTGGGGCATTTGAAGCAAAAATATGGACTAGGATTCAGTGTATCTTACAGCCAAATCTGGACCACCATCTGTTAATTTGAATGCAAACTAAGAATAATTATTTCATTTTAACCATTTGAAAGAAGTGAAAAGATTAAAAATATTTTATGATGTGAATATTATAGAAATTCAAATCAGATTATATAAAATTTTAGCTATCATTAATAGAAAGTTTGTAAATACTATTTCCTTCTGGTAATATAAGTACAAAACAACCTCTTAGCCTTCCAAGCATAAAATATTTGCCTCTCACAATAGCAAAGAACTGGAAGCAACCCATGTCCCTTAACTGACGAGTGGATAGAGAAAATTTGGTACATCTACACAATGTAATTCTATGCAGCGGTAAAAAAAGATGACATCATGAACTTTGCAGGTAAATGGATGGAACTTGAAGCCATTATGCTAAGTGAAGTAACACATTCCCAGTAAAGCAAACAACAAATGGTATCTATCCCTCATTTGTGGAGGCTAGCACCAAATCCCAAGTTGAAAGGCAAGCAGAGAAAAGTTAATATTATATTTATTTTTATCTGAAGTCAACTACTTGTTATAATGTGAACTCCTTAATGTGTTCTAGAATTAACTGAAAACTTATTTTTAGAATTTGTAATTGTGGTATATGCATGGAGGGTATGTATTCATAAATTAGAGTAACATAACATTAAAGGGAAAAATGTGCAGTCCTAAACATTAAAAATGATCACCTCTTTATTTGTGAATGATAAAATAATGACTAACTTTTTATATAATAATAGCCATATGTCTATATAATTGTGTGTGTATGTGTGTGCACGTGTGTGTGGGTGTGTGTATAGAGAGATGCTTTTGGTTCTCAGATCCCTTCATGAGACACTGTATTACTTTTCTGTTGTTATGATAAAGCATTGAGATCAATGATACTTACTGAAGGAAGAGTTTATTTGGCTTACAGTTCTAGAGTGTGAGATTCAATCATGGCGGGGAGGCATGGCAGGAGGCAGCTGGAGCAGAGAGTTGATTGCTCATATTATCAAGCATGCCTAGGAAGCAGGGAGAACAAGACTGAACAAGTGCAAGTCATACGCTCTCAAAGCCCTCACCTAGTGATGTTCTTCCTCCAGCATGGCTCCGCCTCCAAAAGGTTCTGGAGTCACCTCACAAGTGCCACAAACTGGGAACCAAATGTTCAAAACCTTGGAGCCTATGGGGGTCATTCTCATTCAAATCACTGTGACAATATTGTGCATACTCCCTTCCAGAATTATTTCTAACTTAGATATTTGTTACACATATATTTCCTACATATTATTTTGTTTGCCAGAGGAAAATGATCCTTTGAATATAAAAGGAAGAGGTAGTGTTATTTAGTTTTAGGAGGCAGACATGGGACATCACGTAGTACTAGATTTCTTATAGAGTAAGATGTGTAATTGCTGTTGGTTCTGAGGGTAGAAAAAGAAGATGGAGGCTACACAACCAGCTCTCTTGCAGGAGAGATACTGACAAAAGCTGTTCTGCATGCTTGGGGGTAGAGGCATCAATTGTCTTAACCAGGTGGGACCCTTATGAACTGCAATATCACTGTTAACAGACAAGATTATCTCACTGGTGCAAGAGTTGCACAACTTTAAGTTAGTAATCAACTAATCTGATTGGATCTCCACAGGAAAGAACTTATTCTTGGTACTGTAAATGAAGTAAAATCCTACAGCAGAGGAGGTCTTAGGCCCTAAGAAAGAACTGAGTACTGTTGTGTATCCAACTTGAAATGACCCCAAACTTCCCACTAAATATTTATGTTTATCATCATATACGAATTCTACTCTCAGCCATAATCAGAAAAGTTTCTCTTTGCAATGGGTGACATTGAATTAAGAAACTCATGGCTGTCCAAACTGCTAATGATAAATTGGTTGAGTGTTCAGCCCTAAGCTGGACATTTAAACCACTGCTTTTATGGCTCAATGAATGTCACAGAAGAAGGGACAGAATAAAAAGAGGGAGAAGGAGTCTGAAATGCTATCTTCTGGATAGGACACAGCTGTTACAGTCATGATCTCACAGTAGCTGCACTTGCCTCCATTGGGCCTATACAGGACTGGGTCTGTCAGCAGTCAGTGGTGAATTACAGAGGGACTTAAAGGGCCTTACCTCTCTGGTGTAGTTTTATCTCTGTTGCTGTAATAAAATATCCTGGAAAAAAGAAAGTTAGGGGAAAACGGTATTTTAGCTCTCTCAATTTCAGGTTACAGTCTTTTTTTTTTTGCAGTTAATACAGCAACATCAAACAGCTAGTCATATTACATTCAAATTCAGTACAGAGAGAAATAAATACATATATGATCACTTCCTTGCTTGAGTTCAGCTCAGTTTCTCCACTCTTATGTTGTTTTTGACTCCCAGTTCAGGGACTTGAATCCTGCCATCAACAGTGGGTTGGATTTCCCCACATTAATTAAGGGGATAATTCTACGTTGGGTCAAGTTGACAATTATAACTTACCATCACACTATCCATTCAAAAGTATTATCTACTAATAGACTTGAGGAGGAGAGTGTGTCATGAATTATATACACATGGATGAGCCCTCCAGATGACAGTTCCAAACCCATGTTCACACAGGTAGCCCTGGTTACGCTTGGTAGGTCTCCCCACAAGAAAAGAGGTTGAAAGGGTGGTAGGAGAAAGTGAAGGGGATAACTAGAATTTGTTATATACTTGTATGAACTTGTCAAATAGTAAATACAAAACATAAATTAAAAAGTAGTATAAAAATACTAGGGATTTTCTCTTGATTCTTTGAGTACACTTCTAGTGGATCTTGATTCCAGAGCATCTGAGAAACACAGTTTATAGATTTCAGCCCTAGAGTCTCAAGGCAGTTGTCCTGTAGTTCCCCAACCAATTGAACAACAGCAACAACAGTTTGATTCCCAGTTATGCCTTCTGAAAAATATTTCTGCCTGATTTTTCTTAAAATTATTTTATTTCTAAGTTACATTGATATATTGGTTATCTCAAAAATCTATCTATAATTATAAAAATATTTCCTCCTTAAACAAATTTTAAAAATATCTTGAGGAATAAAACCATATCCCCAAATAATCTATGCTGCATATTTTTCAAGACAGAATATAGAAATAGATATTGATTGAAATGACAGCTTAAAATTGTATTTATTCTGTAATTTAATCCAAATAACATGTGGGTTAGTAGTCCCTATAAGGATCAATGCTGTAACAGACATGAGTTGACAAATTACAACTTTTATTCTCATAAGAAAAAAGTTCTGAAAAGCAACATTGGAATCTATTCCACACTGTAAAACATGAATATTTCTCCATTATTTAAATGGAAGCCACAATGATACCAGTTAATATTGATTTCCTAATGTACCAAAATGTCTAGAGTTTCAAGTAGCAAGGGTCAGCCTACAGGGACATCGATGGTTGCTTTTCTGTCTCATTTTTCAAAAACTACTGTTCTTCATTGGATTCTGCTGACTCAGAAAGACTGGTGCTGTTAGGAATTTGAAGAGAAATCTAATAACAAATATATTTTGCATAAAGTTTTATAGTTTTCCACATAAATATATTCATTTAATGACAATGATCTGTTATTAATTTGAAATTTAAGCTAATTAGAAACACTAATCAAAGGAGACTAGAGTTACCAAATTAAATATACTGTTCTTTGCATTAAGAGAAAAAAGGATAGAATATGAGATCGATATGTAAATAATAAAATGTTCTCATAATTAATTTTAAATGATTAGCATGTTTCCATATGAGTATAGAAAAATATAAGATTCTATTCCAATATGGGAAGAATAAAGATTGTATAGTTTCATTTTTATGATCAGAGCTATGACTGCTGCCCTTGGAGCTTGCCAGTCGGCAAAAATTATTATAAAGTATGAACCTTAGAAAACAATGCTCACGGAGCTCCAATTTTATCAAAGTCATTTAATAGACAAAAGTGGGCAAAAACCTGTACCGATTAGCTGCTATATATTTGTTATATGGAAATTTATTCATTAATATTTATCTTTGAAACATGTGTATAAGATATTTTTCAGATTTTTACATTTCAGTTAGCATATGATGAATAAAATATTTTCCTATCTTCAGTTTTATCCAGTGCTGTATCTCTAATAGGATAGCTAATTTGAATTTTCTTCTTCACTTAAGGCTCCCTTTTCATGATTTAAAATGTTTTATACTTTGCTTTATAATTTCCAATCCTTTCAAGTTTTAAGTATACTTTAATCCTGCGCTTCTTTCTGCTTGCTCTTTAGTCTTATGAATAACATGAGTTTTATCCTATATTTTAATAAAACCTCCTTTCATAAGCATTTTTATTTAGAGAGAGTAATTTATTAACCTAAAACAAAATGATCACATGCAAAAATTAAGAAACTATTGATAATAACTATATTCTCCTTATAAATAAAAGCAGCCATACATAAACATTATAGGAACATCTAATGGTTTACATAGAAGTTTTTAAATAACTAATCATTAATTATTAAGATAAAAATTGTTTTGTTTGAATATGAAATATATTTTTCTTATTTGAAATTTATACATTACCTTTTTGTAACTAGTCACAATTTCTCAGTTGTTTATTTCCAGATTTTAATGAGCTAAGCCCTGGTTGTCAAATAGCACTTCTCTTGATAGCAGTTTCATAGATTAGTCTGTATTTTTACAGTACAAAGCTGTTGTTTTATTGATCTTTATGAAGTCTACTGTGATATCCTTGCTACCTATGATTACTTTCCTGCAAATAAATCGAGACATTTTACTCAGCCATGTAATTACATTTATTAATTATGGCAACTGTTAATAAAATTCCTGAATACAATAGATAAGAGAAGTGGTTGAAAATGAAGGATGTAGGGAAAATGTATGGAATCTGTAGGTGAGGAGAAGCATGGTGGGTGGCAGTGACTCCAGTATTCACCAAAATAAAGATTGACAAAATTCCAGTTATAAACTTGCAATTTTCAGGTCTATCACTTTTTAAAAAATGTGTGAAATCTCGAAATTCTTTTCTGTAATATGAATGCACAAAAAGATTCACATATATGTGTATAAGTTAGTGCAGAGCTCGCTAAAACAGAAGAGGGAGTGATAGTGGATTGTTAAAATTTTGCAAGACATCAGCTGAGGATCAGACTGAGAATGATGCAGAAAGGAAACACAGAGCAAGGGCAGAAGTCTTTGGAAGAAAGTGATGCCCAAGTCGATGGACTGGCTTTATGTTCAGCTGAGCGCTCCGCTGGGGAGTGGGCACCTGCTCATCCACCACCAGCAGACAGTCTTCAAGAAACTCACTGGAAACCTGAATCCACAGTCAATGCATCACCTTGTATATCCGTCAATAACAATGACTCAAAATAAACATTTTTTTCTACAGGGCTCAAAACTCTAAGACAAAATAGACAAAGCTTTTTCATGATATAACCTCTACTTTGTGTCACTTTTAATTTGTTCAGTTACCTGCACTTGATTTTATCTGTTCGAACTTAAATTCCATTTCCTTGGATTAGTGTGAAGATCATTATCTTTTTTCCTGAAATGCTTTCCCCTTGCAACTCTCTATATAGCCCACATCATTTTCTCTTAACATTTTTGTTAACAGATAATTTTCTAGCGTTGTTCACACCAAAACAATCAAGACTACTGAGATTAGAAACAACTTTTCTAATCACTACAGTTTAGTCCTCTATTTCCGATAGAGCGTGATAAAGTTTAAATACACACCAACTACCGCTTTTATAGACAATGTTTAATTCTAAGGACATTTATTTCCACTACAATTCTAATGTATTTATTTATCTGCGTTTTTCCTTTTCAAATCATTGCTTGTAAATATTTTCATGGAAATCATAAATTATCAGAAAACATTTCTATGAATGTCTCGGTGCTTGGAGCTATGTGTATACATGAACTATTCATCTTAGTAGGAATTTCCAAATGTTTGGGAATTTCCAAAAACTGTTATGTGACAATTGAACATGATTATAACTGATAGAACATTCTATGTTACTTAGAATTGGTATGTCTTATCCTGTCTCATATTTATTCTAAATCGTTTTCTCAATTTTCTCTGACTGAGTCACCTGGTTAATTCTTTAGTTATATAGTTATATAGACTTTTTGTGGCAATCTTTGGTATCCCTGTGAACAGAAACAAATTATTTACATGATGAGCAAAATGATGGGTTCGGGTCGTTTTTTACTTTTTTAATTTAATATTTTTCTTTTAAATGAAGGATTATATTTTAAATAGTTATATTTATTTTTGAAAAACATTTATTTTTATTTACCCAATTTTGTAATTGAGTTCTTGTGCCTTTCATATAATACCTCTTAATCAAATGTAGACCTCCCCTCCCCCTGCACCCCCACAACAGATTTTAGGTAGTCTGTCATATATGTTAAATCCTATCCCATGCAGCATTTGTAGCTGGATGTTCCTCAGTGCAAGTTCATCCACTGGAGGCTAGTGAGCCTATTTAGAGCCAGTCCCTTAAAAAGATCTATTCTCCCTGACCCCACAGTAATTGTTTGTCAAAAGTTCCTACACCAGGGCTGGAGCCTGCTGCCTGTTTTTCTGGTTCTATGCTGGGTTTTCATCTGATTGATTTGGCATGGGTCTTGGGCATGCTGTCACAATTGTTGCAGGTTCTTATGAGCAACTTCCCAGTGGCCTGAAAGCCTTTGTTTCATTATATTTGTAAATCAGTGCTGCCTCTTACAATCTTTCTCCCATCTCTTCTGCAATGGTCCCTGAACCGTGGGTAGATGAGGTTTAGTGCAGGAGTGTTACCCAAGGACATGAACTCTACAGCCTCTTATTCTCTAAACTTAGCCAGTTGTTGTCTTCTGTGTGTATCTGACTCTGTTGTATGAGGAAGCCTCACGGGTAGGGGTTGTGGGATGTATTAGTATTCTCTCTATCCCCTTTTCTGCTATGTTCCATGAACCCAAGATGTAGCAGTTCCACTCTGGATATGTCACTTAGGGCTGGCCTCTCTCAGATATATATTCTCTGTGTGGGACCAGTTGTAGAACTCTGTGGTAACCTCTATCTGTTCCAAAAAGAAGCTTCTTTAATGAGTGGTAAAAGTATACTTTTCTGAAAATATAAGGATCCATATTTTGCATACAGTAAGAAATTTAGTTTGGAGATATGACAGAGAGAAGGCTTTCTCTAGGATCTATGATTTCTCCAACCGTTTGTTTTTGGCTATATTTACACTACCACCCATTAGTTCCTTCCCACTGAGAGAGCTTTAAGTCCAATTAGATAGCTGTTTATTAGCCCTTAGGCATGTGTCACTACTGCATCAATATAGTTTGCTTTGCCAGTCATTGTTGTTATTAGGCTTTACAGCCGGGCTGGACCATTGATTGATTTTCTCCCTTAGTAGCTATGGCTTTATGAGTTAATAAAAATAGTCATAAGCCACTATATATGATAAGACATATCAAAATAAATGTTTATTTTTTGTTAAGTCATAGAGCATAGACAATAGCTTCCTGAAAAAATGATATAATATTACTTCATGGTGCCATGATCTCTGTGTCTCTCTGTCTCTATTTCTCTCTTCGTTTCTCTCTCTGTTTCTGTGTTTGTCCCTCTGTATATCTGTCGCTGCGTATGTATGTCTCTCTCTCTCTGTATTGACAGAGAAGGAAGATTTTAGAAATAACCATTTCAACATCTTATTCTCTATAAATTATGCCCATTAGGGAAGTTATTAGAAAGGTCATGGACTTCTACAGCTCCTAATTATTTCTGTTCTCCAAACCTTTTGGAACGGTTTTCAGTGGCATCTTCCTCTTTGATTTCAAAATGAAACATATATTATCTACTTTAATTTAAAAAAAAATCACCCATATTTTTGCCATCCATTTTTAACATTTTTAATATCTTAGAAATTATTTTATGGGAGATCTCCCAAGACCACCTGAAGCACAGGTAGGTAGGAGCTGGGGGCTTTAGCAAGGCGGATTGTTGTTTGATTTAATCTAGTTGTCCTTGGCTTGATTCGCCTGTGGCCACATCTGTGGAGTATTGTCTGATTGTCGAGCTGTGGGGGAGGTCCCAGCCCACAATGAGTGGTGCCACTCTTGGCAGGTTTTTGTGTGCTGTATAAGAAGGCAGGCTGGGCATGGGTCAGGGGAGCAAGCAAGTAAACAGCATTCCTCCATGGCTTGTACTTCAGCTCCTGCCTCCAGGTTCCTGCCCTGAGTTCCTGCCTTGGGCTCCCTAAGTGATGAACTGTGAACCAGGAGATGTAAGCTGAATGAAACCTTTCCTCCCCAAGTTGTTGTCGATCAGAGTATTTTGTCACAGCAATGGAAGACAAACTAGAACATAAATTTTTACCAGGAGTGGGGTATTGCTGTGACAGACCTGACCTTGGTGTTTTGGGGAAGGATTGTGGAGGTATTTGGAACTTTGGCCTGGGAAGATCATGAATGCCTAAAGATTGTTGCTGTGGAGCTCTGAGAAGTTTTGCTGAAGGAGTTGTAGAAGATGGAGGCCTGGCTTGTGAAGTTTCTAGTATCAAAAGGAAGCAGAAATCATCAAGACTATTTAATCTGTGGGTTCTGGTCAGCTGGGGCTGAAGAATCAGCTGTAAGTAACAAGAGACCAGCATCACTGTGGTGAAATCTTCTGGGAAAAATTTCTTCAGGGTCAGCACACAGAAGCTATATTCCAGAAGGGGTCCAAGCCTCCATGTCCAGCCAGAAGCAGGACTTGGTAATGTGTAAGAGTCTCCTATATGGTTCTGGTGTTGAAAGCATGAAGGGGTCACAGAGAGCAGCTGAGGCCTGGCAATATGGAGGCCAGGAAAGGCCACTGGTCAGAGTGTGGCCTTGGTTGCAGTGAAGACCCCAGGATTCCAGGGGTCAGGAAGAGAAGCTAAGGTTTTGCATCAGATGTCAGAAGCAACCTCAGTTTCAGTGGCGACCCCAGTGTTTTGGAGATGCTGGGGCCGTGGGACAACCACCAAGAGCAGTGGCAGGTGTGGAATGGAGTCAGTATGGGCCTGTGAGATGAGCTGTGTGTGCCACGGATGGCAGAGTCAGAGAAGGGGAGCTGCGGAAACCCTTTGGAGCCCAGAAGATCGTGAGTGAATCCCAGGTGTCCAGCCTTGAGCTACTTGCTGGACTTAGGTTTTGTTTGAGTGTGCCTGATTATTCCCTTTGAAGTAAGACAGTACTTTTTTTGGATTTTACAGTAGCCCACAGTTAAGAGACTTTTAATAGACTGTGAACTTGTAAGTGTTTGGAAATTTTAAGGACTGTGGGCTTTTAAGATTGTACTGTCTTAGGTTGTGATTAATATTAGCATCATACTTTGGGGCTAAAAACTGGAAAGATGGTGGTTTAATAGTGATGTGTTTTGTGTGTCAAGTTGACAAGGGGTCAATTGTACTGGATAGCTTTAATGTCAACTTGACACACCTGGGTTGAGGGAGCCTCAATTGGGGAATTGGCTGCATTGAATTGGCCTGTGACCACATCTGTGGAGTATTGTCTGATTGTTGAGCACTGTGGGAGGAGGGCCCAGCCCACAATGAGTGGTGCCACTCTGGGCAGGTCATTGTGTACCATATAAGAGGGCACTTGGGAGGCAGAGGCAGGTGGATCTTTGTGAGTTCAAAGCCAGCCTGTTCTACAATGTGAGTTCCAGGACAGCTGGGGCTACAGGGAGACCCTGTCTCGAAAAGACCAAAAAAAAAAAAAAAAAAGAGGGCAGGCTGGGCATGGGTCAGGGGAGCAAGCCAGGAAACAGCATTCCTCCATGGCTTTTGCTTCAGCTCCTGCCTCCAGGTTCCTGCCCTGAGTTCCTGCCTTGGGCTCCCTGAGTGATGAACTGTGACCCAGGAGATGTAAGCTGAATAAACAATTTTCTCCCCAAGTTGGTGTCAGTCAGAGTGTTTTGTCACAGCAATGGAAGACAAACTAGAACACCAAGCTATCCCTTTTTGCTAATGATAAGATTCTGTACTTAAGGGATTCTAAAAACTCCACCAGAAACCTCCTAGAAATGATTAAGAGCTTCAGTAAAGTGGCAGGATAAAAAATTAACCTAGAAAAGTCAGTAGCCTTTCTTTACAACAACAACGAGCAATAGAAGAATGAATTCAAGGAGACCTTCCCACTAACAATAGCCTCAAAAACAATAAAATACCTAGGAACAAACCTAACCAAAGACACCAAAGATCTCTACAACAAAATTTAAACCCCTGATGAAGGAAAGTGAAGAAGACATCAGAAGATGGAACAATCTCCCATGCTCATGGATTGGGAAAATTAACAGAGTAAAAACATCCATTCTACCCAAACTCTTGTACAGATTTAATGCAATCACAATTAAAATCCCCAAGAGTTTCTTCACAGGCTTGGAAAAAAAGTCCTTAATTTCATTTGGAAAAACAAAAGACCCCAAATAGTCAAAGCAACCCTGAGTGAAAAGAGCAATACAGGGGGATCTCTATACCAGACTTCCAACTATTCTACAGGGCTGTAGTCATGAAAACAGCTTGTTACTGGCACAAAAACACACCTGTTGACCAATGGAACAAAACTGAAGATCCAAACTTGAGCACATACAGTTTCAGCCATCTCATATGTGACAAGGGGTCAAGAAGATACGATGGAGGAAAGACAGCATCTTCAGCAAGTGGCGTTGGCAAAACTGGATCACCCCTTGTAGAAGAATGAAATTAAACCCCTACCTCTCGCCCTGAACAAAAGTCAACTCCAGATGGAATAAAAACCTCAATGTGAAACCTCAAACTCTGAAGGTGATAGAAGAAAAATTTGGCACCAGCCTACAAGACATAGGCATAGGAAAAGACTTCCTAAATCAGACAGCAGCTGCACAAGAATTCAGGTCGACAATTGACAAATGGAACTTCATTAAACTCAAAAGCTTCTGTACATCAAAAGAAACAAATATGTGAAGAGAAAACCCACAGAGTGGGAGGAAACCTTCACTGCAGATACATCTGACGAAGCATTGATTTCCAGAATATATAAACTACTCAAAAAACAAAGAAGAATGAAAACAAATGACCCACTCAAAGGATGGAGCAAAGAGCTGAACAGACTTCACAAATGAGGAATTATAGATGGCTGATAAACATCTTAAAAAGTATTCAACATCACTAATAATTAAAGAAATGCAAACTAAAACCACTCCAATATGATTCACTAGGATCAAGAAAACAAATGATACCAAGTGTTGGAGAGGTTGTGGGGAAAGGGGAACACTCATCCACTGCTAGTGGGAATGTAAATTCATACAGCCACTATGGAAAGAAGTGTAGAGAAACTTTGGAAGACTTGGAATGAACTTGCCACCTGACCCAGCCATACCACTCCTTGTTATGTACCCACAAGACTCATCTTATCGCAGATATACATGCACAGTCATGTTTATTGCAGCTCTCTTCACAATAGCAAGGATCTGGAACCAACCCAAGTGTCCCTCAACTGACTAGTGGATAGAGAAAATGTGGTACATCTACACAGTAGAGTTGTATGCAATGGTAAAGAAAGATGACATCATGAACTTTGCAGGTAAATGGCTGGAGCTAGCAGATATCATGCTGAATGTAGTAACACAGTTCCCGAAAAACAAATGATGAATGGTATCCCTCATCTGCGGATGCTACCACAAATTACCTAATTGTATGGCAAACTGAGCAATGTCAATGTTCTCTTATATTGTAGAATCCCTTAAAAATAAACAAATAAAGAAAGAAAAAGAAAATAAATGAGGCTAGAGAGACATCTTAGGAAAATAAGTAATGCTCTTGTACAAGATCCAAGTTTGATTCTCAACACCCATGTTGGTCATCTTACAACAACCCATATTTCCAACTCTAGTATTTGATACAATTTTCTTGATCCCTTCTGTATACACACACACACACACACACATATATAAATAAGAAATATAATGAATGTTCAATAAAAAGTATTTTATTTTTGTAATTTTAATCCTCACCCATAAAGTGGTTTATTAATATCTACTTACTTATCTTTAATGTGCTGATTAAAAATTTGGATACAGAAATGTTACTATATGAAGCAGTCATTTATTAGTTACTTAATCTTTGAAATAATATTGTTTTACTGTTAACACATTATTTATATCTTAAACATGAAATTTTAGAAAATATTATGGCTAAACGTTTTACTGGATCAGAAAATTTGGTTTTACTTATATAGTACAGAAGTATCCTCCATTAATGTCAATGTCTGTAAATCATAAATGGATGTGTAAAAACAGACATGCATTTCAAAACTAAAAGTGATGGAAAAGTACAGCTTAAATTTTTGTAACTTTTGCATCTAAAAACTGATTTAATTCTCCTTCTAATATTATGACATAAACTTATGAGAAAGAAGGCCAAGTATAAGAAATAGAGCAAAAATAATTTTTATTTATTTGACATAAAAGCTCTTTAATAAAAAAAGAATTTGTCATTTCTGCTGGACATATATTAACTCAGCAGTCTATTTACACATCCAAGAGCTACTGGGTCATTGTGGAGTTTTCAGTATATCTGTCATGTATTTCTTATTCTTTCTTTATTTTTTAGACAGATTCTTCTTGTAGCCCTATTTGGCATAGAACTCACTATGAACAGGCTGTGTAGATCTCACAGAGATCTGCCTTTCTATGCCTCCCAATTGCTGGGATTAAAGGTGTGAACCCCCAAACCCAGCTCATATCTCTTATATAAACATGTTTGGATAATTTAGATGCTGAAATAACCATATAATTATTATAAAGAACTAAATACATGTACTATGATTATCAATTGAAATTCAAAATAAAATCTTACATTATTTTAAAGATAAAATATGAATTTTCCACTTTCAAACATTCATTTTGAACAAAAAAAATAAAAGTAATAATCAAATTTGGGAGATTTATGTTTCCAGAGTTTCTGTGGATATGACTGTATAGTCAATCTTTCAAAAAGTTGTTGCTGATATTATTTATGCAAAAACAGATTAATAAAGAAAAGAAATCTTGAAGTCTCATTCCCAGCTGAGGAGATATTGGGGACTGATAGATGTTGAGGGGTTCAATTTTCTTCAGAGATATGGGTCCTGGAAAGCTATCTATGTTCCAATATATGGTCCTACACCTGTGCATATCAACTTGACCCATTGGGCTTATAAAAATTAGTATATGGATTTGCAAGGGAAAAGTGGTGAGAGGGTTAAGAGAGGAATTAGGGAAGAGGGAATGGAGTTTGGATTTAATCAGGAGATGTTATACACATGTATTAAATTTTCAAATGGTAAAATATTATCATTTTAAAAAAATGAAGAAAGGAAGGAAACTTTGTAATTTGTCCATTTTATCCAAGGAGAAATAGCCTGCAAAAGTACCACTATTTATTTTCTATCTATCTATCTATCTATCTATCTATCTATCTATCTATCTATCTATCATCCATCTATGCTAAGGTTTCCAAAATCTTTCATAATATGCTATGATATTAGTGAATTGGTTTTGAATATGTTCCAAAGCAGTTTTCTTAGAACTAGGAAAATCTATTTCTGGACTTTCTTGGTCTGTCACTATCCTAAGAAAAGACAAAGAAGTGATTCTCACTCTTGCAAGCAGCACTTTTTATTATACAATCTCCTCTCCCACTAATAAGACTTCACAGTGAAATGGGCACAAATAAAGATGGGAGGAGGGTAGACACAGAGAATTGACAAAATGAACCAATGACAGAACAGGATACAACACATGAACTTTAAAATAACCAAGATATACATATTTTCATGCAATTGATTACATAAAATAATTGCTATTCAAGCTGCATGTTTAGAATTATGCTGCCCATATACGGCTTAGACCTTTTCCTATTACCATTTTTTCAAAGGTACATTTTTCCTCACATAAACAATGAAATATGCAGAAACAATCACATTCTCTGGGTTTTTTAAATCATTAAAGTTTCATTCAAATAACCTCATTCTTCTCATCATATTTAGGATGCATTCTTAGTCGCTTGAATAGGTAAAATAAGTGAATGACACAAAGTATGACCATCGATTTCAAAGTAATTACAGTAACTTTGCTTGTTCACACACTGTAATAGTTATTACTGCCTTAGAGAGAAGGATGGAATGTGTGTGAATTGGCCAAGATAGATAATACTAATGCTGTTAGTTATATGACAAAATAGAACTTAAATTCACATGGCAGTAGCTGCTTTTCTACGAATGAAATCCCCACAAGCAGATGGAGTTCCAGTGATGTTGCTAAACAGCTGGCTTTGGTTAAAAGCCACATTTCATATTTTCCCTTCTTGCTGAAGATCACAAAGCACCCTCCAAATATTACCTGTTACCTACTTGTTCTTGTACAAAATTATATTGCTGAGAATCTATCTCTCATGCAGCTCTCTTATTGACTTGATTCAGGAAATGCTGGTCTTGAGGTGGAACAGTCTGAACTCTCAAGGAGCCCCTGGTGCCTTTTCAATTATTTCTGTTAAAAATAAGGCTGTGCCTCTTATGGGAACAGTTTTAAAATTTTTCTGAGTGGCACATGGCAGCTGATAAATCATTGCATGTAAAAACAACCATTCAGAAACAGTGCCTTAGAAATCAAACAGCCCTTTGAAAATTAGTTCAATGAAGAAATATAAAAACTTAAACCTTCAAAAGAGTTGAATATTTCTAAGCCACTTTTATTTAGAAAATTAATGAAATGAAAAAATCCTTTCTATAAAGTCAAGAATAATATTTCCAATTTGATTACTACTGATGACCTTCTAGTGGCATCTCTGAAGGCCATTCAGAAACCTGTGAGAATTAAAGTCACTTTGGCCTGAGAACTTATCTCTGCTTTAAAAAGTTGTTATTCTACAAGGGCACAATAAAGTTATCACAATCAAAACTATTCCATGAGAGAATCTTTCATATGGCAGTTTCTATATGTGTTCCAGTCCCCAGTAAACATACCCTTTGCATGGCCATAGCGAGCTGCATTTTAGAGGGAGGACTGTGGAAAAGTGTGAATTTCGGCAATGTCTGATTTCTGATGTTTTCACTTGGTACTTTTTCTCTTACTCATGAAACATGAAGAATGCTAATGCCAAATTGTTAGAAATGTGTCAATAGCTGGAATTGTACTCCTGTCTTCTACTCTCACAGATCACCCAGGATCAGTTCAATGGGATGGGGAAGTCATTATTTTTTGAAGAACAAAATGGAATGAACATTTCCCAATATATTTTATTGATTTCAACATATAATGTTGATTACTTTTCCTAGACAATTTCAATAGATGTCAATTGTTTCTACCTATATGCATTGTTTTTGTCTATATTTGAAGAGATTGCTGTTATCTAAATATTAAATAGTATAGAAAATGAAAATATTGTGGAAGATTTTTTAATAATGCTAAGCCAAAGTTTTGACTCTGTAATATCATGATAGAAAATGTAGATTATTCTTCTTTTTTCTATACTTTGAATTTTGTACAGAACTATTTGTAAGCAGCAATGAGTTGAGTAGCAACTCAAATGGTTGCCTTACCAAAGTGAATTTCAAAAATAGTATGAAATATCTTCTTTCCTATTAGAAGAAATGTTTGAAGATTTTTAATTTAAACAAGGATTACTTACAAATCTTAGATGTCTTTCAATTCAAACCTTAATAATAAATTAATATATCAGTATGCAATTCTTTCTTTCTTTATTTAGATAGTTAAAACACCTAATTAGATCCTATCTTGTTAAAAAAACAAAGATATTTAATAAGTTTAGATGAACATTCATCCTTCTGAACTTTAGAATATATATAAAGAGCTGATAAACAAGAAAAATGTGGAATACTTATATTAGCAATCATTGCATTCCCTCAATGAAATCTCAGCATAGTATGCCAATGAATACATGGACTGAAGTAAGAGGTTCTATTATCACTCCCTAAGCAGACTCATCAATCATGCTAAAACAAAGAAATAGGCAAAAAAGACATCAAATTCTGAGGATCTTATAATTATCATGGAAGAAGGGATGGGAGGGAGTTACTGAGTGAAGAAAAATATATGGATAAAGCAATCCATTTTTTGGACTGGCCTTCTTTATGCAACTAGTATCATAGAAATTTCTCTGTGGAAATTATGTCAGTCTATTGATAGACAATGAATTTCTTAGTGATATCCTCCTCCAGAAGACTCATGTTGCCTTTGCATTGAGATTAAATTTCATGAATTTCATTTTTTTATTTCTTATTTTTCTTTATTATTATTTCAAAGTAGTGGGTCCATCACTGCTTAATTATTCTCTAAATAACTTGCCACTATATTCCCTATAATAATACTCAAGGTAGGCGCAAATCTTTCACATCTTCCATTCCTTGGTATAGTAAACTATGAAATCATTTGTTTCCTTGAGAGTGGACAGACCTGTGAATAAGATAATGTTACTGGTCAATTAATGCTATGACAAATCAAATTTATGTGCCACTGACCAAAACAGGCAGACATTTACAAAAGGGTGAAGCAATAGAGAGATGGCCAGTACTAAGGTAGAAGTGAAATGGCTTCATTGTAAACTTCCTGTAGGGAAGGTCTGGTGAGTATGTCAAAGTTTAGCATTCAGAAGCTTATAGTTATCCAATGAGGTAGACAGAAAATGAGTGCAACTGAAACAAATAAGTAATCTCCTGACAACACTCCAATAAAGTCGGGAAAGACCACAAGTCCTCAAAGACATGCCAAATGGCTGGTAAACCAGTTTTAGCTTTGTATGACTTAAAGTAGAGAATTTAATTAGGCCAACCAGGATGGCAGGATCTATTAGATAATAGAGAAAATTTTATATTAAGCTACTAAATTGGTGGGAATTTGCTAAAGAGCAGTGGAAAACTAAGTGTTAAGAGGTGTGTGTTCCCCTTTTGTAGCTTATCATGGCAATACAGATTGATTTCTGAAGTTTTATTTATATTGTTATTTCAATGAAAGTTTGTAAGAAATAAGGACTGGAAATATATAACTTTTTGTTTAGGTAATCCTTTACTTTAGTTTTAAATTTGACTCTCATCACTTAAAATTCATGACAAGTTCTATTTTTGTGATAAAAGTATTTACAGATGTAAACATTATGTACTACAGATGTTTACTATAAAACATATTTTCTTTTTTGTTCATTTTTTCTATATATTTTATTGAATTTTGTGTATTTTATATAGTACATCTTAATCATATTTTTTTCTTTTTATACCTTTGTTATTTTTTAATATATATTTTGTACAAGATAATCAAATCTAGACCCGTGTCCCCCACCCTATCCCCCCACCCCACCAGAGCTCATGTATTCTGCCAAATATGCTTTTCATCTCTCTCTCAGTCTTTCTCGATATTCTCCATGTGGAAGTTGACTGTTTGGAGCAGAAGTTCACTGTTTCAGTCAGTTCTTTGATGCGGTCCTTTCTGTTGTTGTTGTCAACTGCTTGGACAAAAGCTCAAGGGGCTGTGCACAAGAAATATTTACAACTAGGTAATTGGCACTAGCATCCACAGATGAGGGATAACATTCATCTTTTGTTTTTCTGGGACTGTGTTACTTCATTCAGCATGATGTCTTCTAGCTCCAGCCATTTTCCTGGAAAGCTCATGATGTCATCTTTCTTTACTGCTGCATAGAACTCCATTGTGTACATGTACCACATTTTCTCTACCCACTCGTCAGTTGAGGGGCATTTGGGTTGGTTCCAGCTCCTTGCAAACATATTTTTCTGTCTTATAAGAATGCAATGTCGGCCACCTGACATTTGACAAAGGTGCCAAGAACACACTGAAGGAAAGACAGTATCTTCAACAAATGGTGCTGGCAAAAACTGGATCACCACCTGTAGAAGAATGAAATTAGACCATTATCTTTCACCTTGCACAAAAACAAATGTATGATTGTATGATAAACCTTATTGTAAAACCTGAAGAAATTATAGGCAGTATCCTATAAGATATAGGTGTAATAAAGCACTTTCTAAATTGGACATGTGTTGCTCAGGCATTAAGTTCAACAATCAAGAAATGGGAACTCATGAAAATAAAAAGCTTTTGTACACCCTAAAAAAAATAAACTCCTGGGGAAGAAAAGAGACAACCCACCAGTGATAGATTTGGTATAGAATTACTATCCACAATATTGAAAGAACTACAAAATCAAAGCATCAAGAAAACAAATGACCCAATGAAATCATGGGCTATACATCTGAACATAGAGTTCTCAAAGAAGAAATAAAGATGGCTAAAAACATATCAAAAAGTGTTCAACATCATCAATAATTAGGAAAATGCAAATTAAAACTACTTTAGGATTTCATCTTACCCAAGTCAGAATGCTAATATCAAGAGAACAAATGATAGTAAATGCTGGAGATGTTGGAAAGGTTGTTTGCTGCTGGTGTGATTGTAAACTCTTGCAACCACTATGGGAAACAACATAGAGAACTCTTAAAGAACTAAAAATTAACCTACCATATGATACTGTTATACCACTCCTTGGCATATGTGCAAAGGACCCATGCTACTATAGATACACTTGCACATCCACGTTTGTTGCTGCTCTTTTCACAGTATCTAAAAAATGGAAGTGACCAAAATGTCTCACAATTAATGAGTTGATAATGATAATATGGTACATTTACCCAATAGAGTACTGCTCAGTAATAAAGAGATGAAACTATAAAATTTGCTGGTATATATATGGAACTAGAAACTCTTATAAAGAGAGAAATAACAAAGACTTGGAAAAACAAATGGCATATGTTCTCCATCATTTGTTGGTTTTAGCACCCACTCCTTACATGTGAGTATATATCCTGATGTACCTGCTGAAGACAGGAAAATGGACAGGAACTAGGGAGGAAAAGGAAAAACATGGAGCCAGCAAGGAAGTAATCGAAGGAGACAAATGTTAACTTGTAGGGGAGGTGAGTGTTATACAAGTAATCATGTGGGTAAAGGAGAAGGAGCTTGAGAGAGGGTAACTATAGGAGACAGGTATTATCAAAAGTGAAGTGGGGAGGGGCTGGAGAGATAGCCTAGCGGTTAAGAGCGCCGACCGCTCTTACAGAGGACGCCGGTTCGATCCCCAGCACCCACATGGCGGCTAAGAACCGTCTGAAACTCCAATTCCAGGAGAACCCCAGTTCCAGGGGAATCCGATACCCTCTTCTGACCTCCGCGGCGTTGCACGACACGGGTGCACAAACTTGCATGCAGACAGTACATTCAAACACATACAGAAATAAATAAAATTAATAAAAAAAAAATTTTTAAAAAAAAAAAAAAAAAAAAAAAAAAAAAAAAAAAAAAAGTGAAGTGGGGAAAATAAGGTTACTTTAACCTGGGAGGGAAGAAGTAGAATTAGGATAGAAGTAGGGAAGAGAAATAGTTGGAGTGAAAAACCAGAGGAAAGGGGATGGAGAAATGGCTCATCAGTTAAGAGCACTGGCTACTCATAGAAGACCTGGTTTTAAAATCTAGCAATCAACCCCATGGTAATTAATGACTGTCTATAACTTAAGTTCTAGGGATCAGATGTCCTCTTCTGTCCTCCATGAGCACTATAAAGAAGGATGCACTTATATACCTGCAGGCATAACACTCATACACATAACATAAAAATAAATACATAATAAAAACATATTGTGTCAAATTTTATAAAAAAAATTACACATACAACATCTCTACAAGAGTCCATGTGTATAGCTGAAGGATGTATAATAAGAAGCAGTGACATACAGAAGAAACAGTCCAAAGAGACTCCCAAAATTATATAGACTACTGCCACAGCCCTTGATTGCCTCCCAGAACTTGATGGTAAGAATCTATTGCTGAAGACAGGATATACTAAGGGCACAAGACATGGAGCAATGGAGCAACAACTGACCTGGAAGAGAACCCCTTGAAGTTTACGTCTCTTAGTTTTGGAGGATCATATGCAATCCGGTTAGGGAGAACATTAATTGATAGTTCCAAACCTATGTGTGGTGTCCTTTTTGTTTCTGGGATTTTTAAGTAGTGTTTTTGACACAACCATTGATCTTCCAGGATTTCAACTGAATTCAACTGAGATAAACTTAGTATCTGTACCTCCAGGACACTAATCTTGCTTGACATATTTTTAGTCTCACACAGATCACTGCTTTCCAAAAAGACTTTCTTTTAAAAAGCAAGTAGCAAGTTGTGGTGGTGCAAGCCTTTAATCCTAGCACTTGGGAGGCAGAGGCAGGCGGATCTTTGTGAGTTCAAGGCCAGCCTGGTCTACAGAGTGAGTTCCAGGACAGCTGGAGCTACAGGGAGACCTGTCTTGAAAAGACCAAAAAAACAAATAATAAAAATGAAAATAAAAAGCATGTGCAGAGAGCTAATGTATCTCTAATATATTCTGTAGAAACCTGCAATTTATTTTACTTAAAATTTCCAGTGAGTTAAACCAACTTTCTTCATATATTGTCTCTGAATTGATTTTTATATATCCATTTGTGAAAATTTCTAGTTTGACTTAATATTTTCTCTTGGCCATAAGTTCTCAATTGGTGCAGAGCTCAGAAGTTCTTCAGTGGGAGTGGAAGCTGGAACTTTCTGGCTTGAGACTTTGTTAACATGTATGCATATACATGCACATTATTTTGACATTAATGATTTCTTATTTGTAAAGCCTAAATTATGAGATTCTGTATTTACAGAGGCTCTTTTTTTTCTCACAGAGGCTCTTAAAGGGTATGTGGCTAAGTACACTAACCAAACTCCTGTGGAGGGACACACAAAAAAGAATATTTGGTGACATAATCTTGACTTGATTGGCCTTAATATATATATATATGTATGTGTCATATAAATATGACAGTATTTGTGATTCCAAAGGGGTTCAAATAAGGGAGGATATAAAAGTGTTCAGAATGTATTGTATGAAATTCACAAAAACATTGATAAAAATGGTTTTGAAATAAAATAAAATAAAATAAAATAAAATAAAGAAGCGTAAATTCCCATAAATTCTTCTGATTCGTATAATACTAGTCCAGGCACTACTGCAAGCTAATAATGTTTGTGTTTTCTTCTCTGGAAAACTTTCCTTACCCTACATGTGCTCATAATTTTTGCCCTTTTTGTTCAACCAAATTTATTTAAACTTTTCAATTATATACTTTCACTATGGTTGTATGCTTATTGTAGCTCTTAATATTTTAATTATTTACAGATTATCATTCCTCAAAAATATCTTCCTATTTTTTAAATGAATAACAGTAACTTTAATATAGTTTCATAAATAATGTTCTGGGCTGGAAAAATTGCTCTGTAGTTAAGAGCACTGACTGCTCTTGCAGAGGATAGGGGTTTGATTACCAGCAATGACAAGGTGGCTAACAACTATCCATAAATCCAGTTCCAGGAGATCTGACATACTCTTTTGACCTTAGTAGGAATTGCATGACATGGGTGTACATACACACATTCAGGCATTACACTCACACATAAAATAAACATAATAAATAAAAATTAAAAAAATTACATTGGATGAAATTCATGTAACATAGAATGAACCATTTGAAAATGAACAGTTCAATGGTATTAAGCACGTTCATGATGTTATAAGAATTAAAATATTTTATTGAATATTTTATGTGTTTCATACATAATATTTCAGTCAGTCTTGGTCACCATTATGCCCATGTCTCTTTTGGCACTCTCCCACAGCCCCCCACAACAGAGTTCACACCTTCTGTCATTTGTTCTAGGGTCCCTTGTAGCAAATTACTCCCTCCACCCACTCCTCAGTGCCAGCTCATCCCCCTGACTCTAGTCAGTCTAGCTGGAGTCTCTTTTTCTAAAGAAGACCAGGTCAAAAAAAAAAAAAAAAGACCATGTCTTCCTCACTTGATCTCCATATGCTGCCAATATTTCCTCAGCCAAGGTTGGGTTCTGCTACTCATTTCTGTAGTTCTGTGCTGGGTTTTTGTCTAGCTGAGCTTGCATAGGTCTTGTGATGCTGATAGCAATGCCATAATTTCATATGAACAGGGTCTCAAGAGCTTATAGGATTAATTTCTGATTGGTCTTGCACCACTTCCCTGGCTCTTACAAACTTTCCCCCACTCTTCCACAATGTTCTTTGAGCCCTGGGTGGGTGAAGCTGAATATAGGCAGCCTGTCCATGGAACCACACTCTGTAGTCTCCTAATCTTCATTGTTTGGCATTTCAGGCCCTTTTGAGTTCCTGGTCTCCTGTTGCATCGAAGAGCTTCCTTAAAGAAAGGTAAGAGGAAGTTATTGCCTTCTAGGCTAAAGTAATATTTTAATAAAAACAAAAGAAATATCCTTATATTTACTGCAAACATCCCAGACACTACTCAGAATAGAAGCTTCTTTGGAACCAGATGAGAATACTACACAGCACCACAACTGGACACACACAGATATTGTCTATACATTGCTTATGCCTAGGTGACATATCTGCAGTGCAACTTCTAGACATAAACCCTAAGAATAACAGAACAATGACTATTGTTCAAAACAGTTTTTTTCTCAATGTTTACAAAAATGGCCAAACTTCCATACTACTGTTTGCTTATACTTCATCCATAAAGATCCTTGCCTCATCTTGTCACTGATTGTTGTATTGTATTTGTGACATTACTGACATTTTATACTTTGATATATTTGGCATTATGTGGTATGTAAAAAATTACTTTAGTTTTCTTTCCAAGGAATGTATGATTTAGTGTATATCAATACTTCATTTTATAGCTATGCAATATTCCATTTTATGCAGATGTAACATACACATGTTTCATGTTGTGCTTATAAAATTATCCTCTCAGTTTATCTCTTTGTCCATTGATGGATGTCACAATTGACTTTATCTTTTCTCTCTCATAAATAGTTATACCAAGGACTTATACACAAGTATATGAGCACCTGTTTTAAATTCTTTTCGGTATTTATCTGGAAATTAAATTGTTAAGCCACATATTAGTTCTCTGTATAAATTCTTGAGGAATTGTCAAAATTTCTCTAGCACCTGTACCATTTTACATTCTTGCCAGCAGTATATGAGTGCTTTTGCAAATCTACATTAACAGACTGTATTAATTAATTCAATTAAGCTAATGAGTCTATAGCCATCCTCGTGGATTTGAAGTGGCACATCATTCTGATTTTAATTTTCATTTCTATGTAATGCTCTTGAGTTATTTAGCTAGCTGTATGTATTCTTTTGACAAATGTTTATATTTTATTCATTCTTTTATGTGGGAAATTTTGTTTCTTGAGTTATAGTTCTTTTTCTATTCTTGACACAAGAAGACTCTGATTCAATACATATATCTCCTATTTAGCACATACTCAATATATCTGAAAATTCTTAATAAATGACTATGATTTAATATATATGATTATGATGCTCAGGTTCCTTCTGAGGTCTCAGAGTGCACAAATCTTCAGTTTATGCTTTTTTGTTGCTCATACTTTTAATGTCATAGCTAAGCTTCCTTTTTTCTCACTGAATCATTTTATTTAGGACCACTAGCCTTCTGTTTTGAACAAAAATCCATAAAGGGTAGAGCAATGAAAATATTTAAAAGCCAGGTGTGTTGGTGCATTCCTATAAATCCAGTGCTCTGGAGACTGAGGCAGAAAGATGTTTGAGTTGGAGACCAGCCTGGGCTGGCGGTGACTCTCTATTTCAAAAACCTAAAACAAACAAGCAAGCAAGCAAACAAACAAATCAACTTAAAGCTGGAAAACTACTCCTTCAGTAGGGTATGTAGCTGTGGGTTGTGGGTGAGGTGACTGCTCATACCCGAAGAAAGTCATTTACAACTCACTCTGAGGGCCACTCAGCACATAATCACAGACTCATTTTCAGTTAGAACTGAAAAATCATTTCAAATGAGTTTACTTCACACATTTTAGTAAAAATGGAAATTGATGTTGATGTCGTTGCTGTCTTAAACACTGCACTCCCTATAAGATGCAGGCTTTGCAATGCTGACCAGCCATTCTGCGTATTTCTATCCTGCTACACAGAAGTCTTCAGGTCATCTCCTGTGATAGTGTGCACTTTGAAATCCTGACCTTTAGGAAGTCCTTCATGAAAAACTTTTTTAACCTCGTAAGAACTCAGATTTCTTGTCGAGAAAATGAAGCAGCTTGTATAAATGGTTCTTTTAAAGTACATCTAGAAGTACAATTCTATGGTTTTTTTAAGCTATTATCTAAAGCATTCGTTTCATAACTGTGTAACATCAGAATAATGTTTTGAAGCAAAGCAAAACAGAAGCCAGTAATACCTAAAGCATAGAAAAGTGAAGCTGATACTGCCCAACACTTATAGAACACAATTAGGCTACCACTGACTGAAAACTCTCTTCTTTTTTTTTTAAATTTGTTTTTTATACATATATTTTTTATCAAATCTAGACCCGTGTCCCCCCCCCCCCCCCAGAGCTCATGCATTCTGCCAAACACGCTATTCATCTCTTTCTCAGTAAACTCTCTTCTTAAAAGCACTTTTATTTTTTGTCTCGGTAGAAAAGGAAATGTGAGAACGCTCCTTCGTGTGCCTCTCCCTGTGTGCAAGCCATGCATTAAGACACCTGACAGACTTTTCTTCTCTAGATTAATTAGCCATTCTGGTTCCATTTTCCATCTTTTTTTCTCTTTTTTTGTAATGTTTTAATTGATATTTTGTGTTTTTCAGACATTGTTTCTCAGTTCAATTTAGACATATTCCCATTTCCTTTCCCCCCACCCCACCCCAGATCATGCACTCTGCCATAACTATCATGCATCTTTCTTTCAGTCTTTTTTTTATATTTAGGAAATGTGAATTTTCTTCCTTTAATTTTATATTACTCTTTAATATGAATACATACTTTCCACGCATATACAGTAATTACAGAGTCTGAAAGCAAGTTTTCTTTGTTTCTATTTCAAGGATTTCTGCTCTGATTTTTGTGATTTCTTCCTGTCTTTTGGGACTAGGGTTCATTTGTTGTCTCTCAAGTGTTTTTAGCTGCAGTGTTAGATTGGTTATTTATTCCCTTTCTGTTGTTTTGATGTGGGCACTTGTGTTCTAAACTCCCCTCTCAAGACTGCTTTTAAAGTATCCCACAAGTATTGTTGTGTTGTATTGTCTTTTTCGTTCAGTTCCATGAATATTTTATTTCACTCTTTATTTCTTCCCTGATCCATTCATTATTCAGGATGATGTTGTTAGTTTCCACATGTTCTTATAGCTAGTTGGGTTTATTCTGGTGTTCGTATTGAGCTTTATTGCACTATGATCTGATAGAATGCATGAGATAAGTTCAATCTTTTTGTGTTCATTGAGATTTCCATTGTGTGCCAGTGTTTGGTCGATTTTGGAGAATGTTCCGTGAGGTGCTGAGTAGAAAGTATATTCTCTGGTGTTTGGGTGGAATATTCTACAGATGTCTGTGAGGTCCATTAGGTGTATTGTATTGTATTGTTCAGTTCTGATGTCTCTGTTTGTTGTTTGTCCAGTTGATCTATCTAAGGGGCTCGATAAGTTGTTGAAGTCAATGAAATAGAAACAAAGAAAACAATGCATAGAATCAATGAATCCAAAACCTGGCTCTTTGAAAAGATAAACAAAATAGACAGACCTCTAGCCCAATTAACCGAAAGAAAGAAAGAAAGAAAGAAAGAAAGAAAGAAAGAAAGAAAGAAAGAAAGAAAGAAAGAGCAACTCCAAATCAATAGTATTTGTGATGAAAGGGGAAACATCACAACAGATAAGTAAATATCCAGACAATCATAGGGATTACTTAAAAAACCTATACTCCATTACATTTGAAAGCCTGAGAGAAATGGATGAATATTTTAAATCCCAGGAACCAACAAAGCTTAACTAGGAAGAGATTGACAGTTTAAACAGACCCATAATATTTGTGGAAATTGAAGATGTAAAAAAAAAGCCTCCCAACTAAATAAAGCCCAGGCCCTGATGGATTCACAGCAGAATTCTATAAAACATTTAAAGAGATTCTATAACCATTACTACTCAATCTGTTCAGAAGGATACAAACAGAGGGAATTCTCCCAAATTCCTTCTATGAAGCCAGCATCACCCTAATACCAACCCAGGCAAAAATAAAACCAAAAAAGAAAGCTATGGTGCTATCTCATTAATGAACATAGGTGCAAATTTCTCAACAAAATACTTGAAAATTGCATACAGACTCACATCAATATATCATCCATCATGACCAAGTTGTATTCATACCAGGGATGCAAGGATGGTTCAACATACATAAATCAATAAATATCATAAAACATTAAATGGACTGGAAGACAAAAACCACGTGATCATCTCAATTGATGGAGAAAAACCCTTTGACAAGATTCAGCATCCCTTCATGTTTAAAGTCCTAGAGGGAATCAGACCAAAGGGAACATTCTTCAACATGATCAAAGCCATATATAGCAAACCCACTGCCAACATCATCCTAAATGTAGAAAAATTGGAACCATTTTCCTTAAACACAAAAACCCAGCAAGGCTGACCTTATCTCCACTCCTCTTTAACACAGTGCTTGAAAAGCTTGCTAGGGCAATAAGACAAGAAAAGGAAATTAAAGGAGTACTAATCAGAAAAGAAGATTAACCTATCCCATTTGCAGATGATATGATAGTTTACCTAAGGGATGCTAAAAGCTCCACCAGAAAATTTCTAGAAATGATTAAGAGTTTCAGTAAAGTGGCAGGATACAATATTAACCTGGAAAAATCAGTAGCCTTTCTTTACACCAATAATAAACAAGTGGAGATGGAATATAAGAAGACCTCCCCACTCATAATAACCTCAAAAATAATAAAATACCTGGGAACAAACCTAACCAAAGATAACAATGACCTCTCCAACAAAAATTTTAAACCTCTGAAGAAAGAGATTGAAAAAAATGAGATCAAAGCATGGAAAGATCTCCCATGCTCATGGATTACAAAAATTAATATAGCAAAATGTCCATTTTACCCAAATTGGTATACAGATTCAATGCAATCCTAATCAAAATCCCCATGAGCTTCTTCACAGACTTGGAAAACAAATCCTTAAATTCATATGGAAAAACAAAAGATCCTGAATAGCTAAAGCAACCTGGGGTGAAAAATGCAATACAGGGAGGGTTGCTCTACCAGACTTCAAGCGATATTACAGGGCCATAGTCATAAAGACAGCCCAGTACTGGCACAAAACAGACCCATTGACCAAAGGAACAAAAAAGAAGATCCAAACATGAACTCACACAATTTCAGTCACCTCATATTTGACAAAGGGTCAAAAAAAACCTCAAAGGAGGAAGGATAGCATCTTCAGCAAATGGTGCTGTTAAAACTGGATAACCATTTGTAGAAGAACAAAATTAAACGCCTACCTCTTACCCTGTGCAAAATTCAACTCCAAGTGGATCAAAGATATCAATGTAAAACCCAAAATCCTGATGGTGATAGAAGAAAAAGTTGGTAATAGCATAGTCGTAGGAGAAGACTTTCTAAATCAGACAGCAGCTGCACAGGAAATAATATCAAAAGTCAACAAAGGGGACCTCATCAAACTTAAAAGCTTCTGCACAGTGAAAGAAACAATCAAGGAAGTGAAGAGAAAACCCACAGAGTGGGAGGAAATCTTCACCAGTGATTCATCTGACAGAGCATTAATGTCAAGAATATATAGACTGCTCAAAAAACAAAGAAAACAAATGATCTACTTAAAAGATGGAGTAAAGAGCTGAGCACAGACTTCACCAGTGAGTAAGTAAAGGACCCGGATTCGATCCCCAGCACCCACATGGTGGCCGAGAGCAGTCTGAAACTCCAATTCCAGGAGAACTCCAGTTCCAGGGGAGTCTGACACCCTCTTCTGACCTCTGCGGCGTTGCACGTCATGGGTGCACAGACTTGCATGCAGACAATACATTCACACATATGGAAATAAATAAAATTTTAAAAAAAAGTGTTCAACATCATTAATAATTAAGGAAATGCAATTTTCACCACTCTCAGATATCATTTCACTCCAGTACAACTGCCTAAGATCAAGAACATAAAGACACCAAATGCTGAAAAGATTGTGGAGAAAGGGGAACCTCATCCACTGCTGGTGGGAATTTTAACTTGTACAGTTTTTTTTTTTTTTTGGAATATAAAATGTTAATTGTTTTATTTATAATTTGTATTGGGTTAAGGTACACAAATGGTCTCTATATTTTTCTGAATTATACAACATCACATTATAACACTTTCTTTTACTCACAGGACAATTTAAAGGAACTAAGCTTAAATTTCCTTCCCAAATAAGTAGCATACAGTCAATGAGAAACAGTTTGGGTAAATTTAATGGAAGCTTATGCCTTGGCTCCTGTTTATGGGTATGTGTAATACAGTTTAGGCATCTATAGGTCAAAACATAAAAACATAAAAAAAAAGAGGGAGGTGGGAGGTGGGGTAGTATCCTTTCTGGGATACAAATGGAAAACTGTGTTCCAATCCTATTGATAAATTTTCAATTTTTGAGATCTTGAAACTAACAATGGAAGGAGAATTGTATGTTCCCACAGGTAAAAATCACCAATCTAAATGCCTGAAAACATACAACTTATGGCTGTGCAAGATGGACTGGGAAATGCCAGCAGAGAGGTTGACCCATCTGAACATTAAAGAAAGAGGAACCTCAGACTGCCTGAGTCACAGACACTGAGCATCTCTCTGAATACTACTGGGGTTAACTGTTTATAATGGGCCCTAATGAAGTTTACCTTCCAGATACTGAGAAACCTTCCTACCTCTCCCCTTTATAGGAAAAAGAAAAACATGACGGTAATGAAATCATTCCCTAAATGTAAATTAGAGCCAATTGTTATAGTTGGTAATTTCTTTTTTTTTTTTTTTAATTAGTTTTATTGATGCTTTGTGCCTTCATACATTTTTCCCCCAATTCAGTCAGGCTTATTTCCCTTTCCCTCCCCCCCACCCCCACCCCATCCCAGATCATGCATTCTGCCATATCTGTCCTGCAACTTGTACAGTTTTAACTGATCCACTGCTGATGGGAATTTTAACTTGTACAGCCATTATGGAAAACAGTGTAAAGAACCCTTAAAGGACTAAAAATGAGCATGCCACCTGACCCAGCCATACCATTCCTGGGTATATACCCACAAGATTCATTCTACCACAAAGATACATGCACACCCATGTTTATTGTAGCTCTTTTCACAGTAACAAAGAGCTGGAACCAACCCAAATGCCCCTCAACTGAAGAGTGGATTACAAAAATGTGGTACATCTAAACAATGGAGCACTACTCAGCAATAAAGAAAGATGACATCATGAACTTTGCAGGTAAATGGATGGAACTCGAGGCCATTATGCTAAGTGAAGTAACAGAGTCCCAGAAAACATGAGACAAATGGTAGCCCTCATTTGTGAATGCTAATACCAGGTCTCCAGATGAAGTTCAAGCTGAACAACATTAATGTTATATTTCGGATTATCCAAAAGCAACTATGTTTTTATAATGTAAATCTCTTAATGGGCTGTAGAATCGATCCACCACTTACTTTCAGACTGTAAATACTGTATATGAGTCGAGAGTATGTCTTCATATTTTAGAGTAATATAAAATTAAAGAAGGAAAATGAGAATTTCTAAACATAAAAAAAAGATGAAGGACATTTATGGCAGAATGTGTGAGCTGGGGTGGGGTGGGGGGGAAGGGAGAGGGTAATATGTCTAGATTGAACTGAGAAATGATGTCTGAAATACACAAAACATCAATAAAAGCATTAAAAAAGTAAAGAGATAAAAATGGGCTAATCAAAAAAAAAAAAAAGAGAGAAAGAAAAGAAAGTAAGTGGTGGATTGACTTCCAAAGTATATAAACTACTTAAAAAACAAAGACGAAAGAAAATAAATGAATCACTTAAGCGATGGAGCAAAGAGCTGAACAGAGACTTCACAAGGAAGAATTAGAGATGTCTGAGAAACATCTTAAAAAGTGTTCAATGTCACTAACAATTAGGGAAATGCAAATTAAAACCACTTTAAGCTATCATCTCACTCTGATAAGACTGGCTAGAATCAAGAAGACAAATGATATCAAGTGCTGGAGAGGTTGTGGGGAAAGGGGAACACTCATCCATTGCTAGTGGGAATGTAAACTTGTACAGCCACTATGGAAAGCAGTGTGGAGAACCTTTGGAAGACTCAAAATGAGCTTGCCATTTGACCCAGTCATACCACTCCTGGGTATATACCCACAAGACTCATCTTACCGCAGAGATACATGCACAACTATATTTATTGAAGCTCTATTCACAATAGCAAAAAGCTGGAACCAATCCAAATGCCCTTCGACTGTTTAGTGGATAGAAAAAATGTGGTACATGTACACAATGGAGTTCTATTCAGCAGTAAAAAAAAGACATCATAAACTTTGCAGGTAAATGGATGGAACTGGAAGATATTATGTTAACTGAAGTAACACAGTCCCAGAAAAACAAAGGACAAATGGTATCCCTCATGTGTGGATGCTAGCACCAATAATCAAATTGTAAATATTTCTTGTGAGGAGTAATGCATATTGGAAAGAACAACCCCACCACCAACAACAGAAAAGACTGCATCAAAAAACTAACTGAAACAGTGAATCTGGTGGGGTGGGAGGGTTGGGAGTGGGAAACAGGTCTATATTCGATTAATGTATATTTAATTGATGTGAGTTTAACAAGTATCCAAATTTGCCCAAACTTTTTCTACAAATTATATGGTATTTTAGGACTTAGTAAAAGTAAAAATGTCTATATTAAACAACATTGGTTAAAAGGTTTTAATAAAAAAGTTAATACATTTTAGCTAATTGGAAATATAAATTCTTGTCCACATTTGTTTTACTTAAAATTTGCATAACAACAACTTTGGAATTAATGTATACAAATGTTCTCTATAATTTTTGTGCTGTACAGTATAATCTTGTAACACTTTCTTTTATGTGTATGATAATTTAACTTAAGCAATTAAGTTTGCTTCCCAAATTAACAACATACAGTCACCGAAAACAGCCTGGCTAAATTTAATGAAATTTACACCTTGATTCCTGCCTATAGGTATGTGTACTACAACTGCCTTTTTGAGATTCATAGGTCAAAAAATAAAAACCTAAAATAAAAAAGGAGGGACACAGTTATATATTAAACCTTTTGTCAAATTTTTCAATTTAAATCTTAAAACTAACTATTGGAAAAGATTTGCATGTTCCCACAGGTCAGAACATCACCAAATTAATGGCTGAGAAAGAAAAGATACAGCTTTGCATTGTGCAGGATGTAGCAAGAAATACCAGCAGAGAAGTTGGCCCATCTAAACATTAAAAGGGAAAAAAATCCTCAGACTGATGCAGAAAACCTCTTTGTGGATTCTATTTGTAACAACTGTTTATAATGAGTCTTAATGAACTTTACCTTCCAGGCACTGCAAAGTTTTAATATGAGAGACTTTCTTACCTCCTTTTCATAGGACAAAGAAAAACATGATGGTAATAATGTCATTCTCTAACTGTAAATTAGAGCTGACTGTTGCACAGGTAATCCCTTATAAAACTAGTATAACTGTTTTATTTAATTGACTAATATACATAGGAACTGTGAAAAGGATTATTCTCTATTCAGAGCCAAATATAATACTAAAGTCTATTTAAGCTGTGCAATTAAGCAAAATATATTAATACAGGAGAGCTCTGATATCAGCAATGGATTACTCTTCCAAGGAGATGTTGGCCAGGGGATCCAAGCCCCCCCCCCCAAAAAAAAAGGTAAAGGCTTCTTGCCTCTAAACTGGGATACCTGCAAGAAGAGGGTGGTAAGGCCCTGCTGTCGAAGACCTGGTGTAAGCATGGGAAAGATGTACTGAGAACACACTTGCAAGTGTACAGTTGGTCTCTGGAATGCCAGAGAGTGCTACCAAAGGCCACTACCAATAAAGCAAATATTGGTGTCCTTGAGTCAAGCAAGACTCCTCCATCAGCATCAGCTACATCTCACCTGCCTGGAAATACTGTGCAGCAGTGGCAGCCATATGTTTGTATATCCCCAAAATAATTGGCTATTAGCTCTCTCCTTGGAGGAATAATTCACGGCTGATGCCACAAGCTTACAATCTCTAGTGGTTAGGAGATATTATAAGCCACAGTAAGACCTTGTCATCTTTTATAGAAAAAATATAGTTCATGGATTAGCATACCACGCAAACATCTGTGTCTATACCAAAGTAATCTACCATAATAATTAGTTCTGTTTAAATGCATGTATATCTAATTGCTTGTGCTTCATTAGTAGGATTGAAATGTTATTCCTGGATAAACTGTCAACGTGAACTGTCAGTCTGAACTGATCAGAGTCCAAAATAACTTCTCCAGAGAAAGTAGACTGTTTAGCTTCTCATCCACTTATGCCCTTTTTCTAAGCCTAGGGAATAATCTTCAGAAGAGGGGGCATGGTAGAATGTAAGGACTGCGAATGGGGTGAATTGTGAAACTACAGCGATATACACTGGACTTTTATTTGATCAACATAATTGTACATACAAGCCCCTCCAGCTGGATGGTGGGAGCCTTGGGCTCTGTGGGTTTGGGGATAGCTGCTTGCAAATTGGTTTTACATGAAAGATGCTTGTATTCACTACTTATTATTTATCGTTAAAAAATCAAATAAAAATATTGTTAGAGTGAGGAAGTTTGGGAGCAGGAAGGGTGGAGGGGGGATTCCTGTTAATCTCCCTCTAGGGATAGATAGGCGGAGAACAATGGATCTCAGCAGGGGGTTTGGGTGGGGATGAGGGTGCCATTGGGGTAGGTGGAAATGTCAGAGAGCTCAGTCTCCTTGTGACCTTCTAAATCGGAAACACAAGGCAAGGCCAACTTTTCATCAGTATTTTTGTGGCAGGCAGAGTTATGCTCATGAAGGACTTCCTCAGTCGAAGGAGCCTTTAAGGCTATTGATAATGGCTAGGAGAATGGAGACAAATGGAGCAGGGGCATGGATGCCAGACAAAACCTCACACTTACGGGAAGGACCCTCGTCCAGATGGAGGGGTCCCAAATGTTTTCAGGAGTGATCCAAGGGCCAATGTATACGGCCTCCTCCTAAAATGAATCCAAGTCCCAAGATTTCACTTTAAGGTCACGTGTCCGGAGGAGAGCCTTAAGTGCAGCTGTCTGTGGCTCTGGAACATGGGGAGGGATGTTCCCCATGAGGGCAGGAAATGGGAAGGGAGGTTAAGTGTTAGAGGGAAGAACCAACAAAGCAGTGGCAAGAATGTAGGTCTCTAGCCAAGGGCAAACACACAGAAAACTAATGAGAAGGAGAGGCGGGTTGGGGGAGGGGTGGGGGCCAGGCGCTCACCCTAATGCCTGCCGAAAATCAAAGAACACGAAAGAAGGCCTACTCAGGGATCAAGGAAGGGGGCACCTCGCCAGCACCAGGGGTCAAAAAACCACATGGGGTGCCAGATGTAGTCAATCCCCAAGACCTGCTGGGGAATTTCGTGGTCCAACCAAAGGAATTGGGGTGAGAGGCGCAGAGCCAAGACACAGACCCTGGGAGTTGGGTGAACGCAGATAGAGGGTGAGCTGTCAACAGACTCGTTTATTGGGGGCAGGGTTAATGGTTATGTACTGTTTGCATTCCCTCTCTCCTCTTGTCTTCTTTTGATTGGCCCAGGTCTGCAACTCAGGTGCTTGTATGGTCTCACCTGCCTAGGGCAGGTTAGGTTAAGGGACAAGCTCTGCGAATGCATAATTCTCAGCATACTGCCTACTACAGTTTCTATTTCATTGATTTCTGCTCAGATTTTTGTGATTTGTTCCTGTGTTTTGGGTTTAGGGTTAATTTATTGTTACCTCTAAAGTGTTTTTAGCTGTAGTGTTAGATCATTTATTTGTTCATTTTCTGAGTTTTTGTTGTTGTTGTTGTTGTTTGATGTGGGTCTTGCCGGGGGTGGTGCACACTGGTAGGATATGCTGAAGAGGCTGAGGCAGGAGGATCTCCAGTTCAAGGCCGGCCTCAGCTACATTGATGTGGGCCCTTAGGGCTATAAAGTTCCCTCACAAGACTGCCTTTAAAGTATCCCATAAGTTTTGTTGTGTTGTATTGTCTTTTTCTTTCAGTTCCATGAATACTTTTATTTCACTATTTATTCCCTGACCCATTCACTATTCAGGATGGTATTGCTTAGTCTCCATGTGTTCTTGTAGCTAGTTGGGCTTATTCTGCTGTTTGTATTGAGCTTTACTGCACTGTGGTCTGATAGAATGCATTGAATAATTTCAATCCTTTTGTATTTGTTGATATTTCTTTTGTGTCCCAGTATGTGGTCGATTTTGGAGAATGTTCCATGAGGTGCTGAGTAGAAAGTTTATTCTCTGATGTTTGGGTGGAATATTCTGTAGATGTCTGTGAGGTCCATTAGGTGTAATGTATTGTTCAGTTCTGGTGTCTCTCTACTATTTGTCCAGTTGACCCAACTGGACAAAAAAAGGGTGGGGCTCAGTGGGGTGTTGAAGTCTCCCACTATTAGTGTGTTAGGATTAACCTGTGTCTTGAGGTCCTGCAGAGTAGAGCTTATAATGTTAGGTGCACCAGTGTTTGGTGCACAGACATTTAAGATTGTGAAGTCTTCATAGTTATTTGCTCCTTTGACAAGGATGTAATGGCCCTCTTTGTCTCTTCTGATTACTTTTACTTTGAGATCTATTTTGTCTGATAGTAGAATAGCCACTCTGGCTTGTGTCTTGGTACCATTCACTTGAAATATTTTTTTCCATCCTTTCACCCTAAGGTGGTGTCTGTCTTTGAGGGTGAGATGGGTTTTGTGTATACAGCATATAGAAAATTCCGATTCCTAATCCATTCTCCCAGTCTATATCTTTTGACTGGGGAGTTTAGACCATTAATATTTAAGGTTATTATTGAGAGATGTGTGTTGCTTCCTTTCACCTTATTTTTTGTTTGCTTTCTTGGTCTAGGTTTATTTAGTCTGTTATGCTTTTGTTGATTTCTCTTTAACTGCTTAGGGATAGCTCCTCCTTTCCTCTGTTCTTTGGATTGCTTTGAAGATTTTCTGAAGTGTTGGTTTCTTAGACATGTATTCTTTCATTTTGTTCATGTTGTGCAAGATTTTTCTTTCTCCTTCGACTATAATTGATATTTTTGCTGGATATAGTAGTCTGAGTTGGCATCTAAAGTTGTTTAGCACATTCTTCTAGCTTTCATAGTTTGGACTGAGAAGTCAGCTGTGATTCTGATAGATTTTCCCCTTATATGTAACTTGTATTTCTTTTGTGGCTTTCAGTATTTTGTCTTTGTTTTGGGCATCTAGTGTTTTAATAATTATGTGGTGTGGGGAGTTTCTTTTCTGGTCCTCTCTATTTGGTGTTCTATGTGCTTCTTGTATTTGTATGGGTTTGTCTTTGTTCAGTTTGGGAAATTTTCATCTATTATCCTGTTGAAGATCTGGTCAATAGTGTTGTCTTGGGATTCTTCTCCTTCCTAACCTTATGATGTAGAGGTTTGGTCATTTCATAGGGCCCCACATTTTCTGGTTGTTCCACTCTTGTGTTTTTTGTTTTTGTTTTTTAATTTTTCATAATCGTTACTTGAGTTTTCTAATTGCTCCATATTATCCTGCAGGTCAGATATTCTTTTTTCTGCTTCTTCCACTCTGCTTCTGAGGCTTTTTGCCCATCCTTTCCTGGTGATTGCATGAATATTCAATTTTCTTTTGCATTTCATTCTGTGATTTCATTAGATTTACCACTTCCCTCTGGAGCCTGTCATTCTCATCTTGCATCTCTTTTGTTCATTGGTCGTTTTCTTTATTCCATTCTGGCCTGGGATCTTTTCAGTGTTTCTACTTCCTTCTGGAGTTAGTCATTTTCTCCCTTTAGTTATTTCCAACGTTTGTCATTATCTCTCTCTAGGTCCTTCTTGAGGTTTTCATTCTCTTCCCTTAGTTCTCTAATTTCTTTGAATATGTCTACAGTTGTTCTTCTATGGTCAGTGTCTTGGCTTCTTTCCTAGGAAATCTCCTTGTAGGGATCATCTGTAGGGTTTGTAGAGATAGGTGTGGATTTATTATGAGCTTTTCCCATGTTGTGTTTTTTTTTGTGTCTTTGGCATGTCATTTATCTGTTTATTTGTTTCTTTGGTTTCACGCACCTCAACTTTGGCTGCACAGACTATAATCACTAATGTTACGCCTTCAGGATTTGCTGCACCACAGATCCACCAAGTTCTTTTTTTTTGGGGGGGGGGGTTGTGTCGCTACTTTGGTCACATGGTATTGCATGCCAGTAGGCCACCAAGGGTTAAGGCAGTTCTGCATTGCCTTATTGGCACCTCACTGAATCTGTGCACCTGTCTAGAACCCAAGCTGGGACTTCTGTGGGTATGTGTTGAGCCCCCCAAGGGTCAAGTGAGTTCCACCTTGCCCTACTGGTACCTCACTGAGTCCACACCCCTGTCTGGACCCCAAGCTGCAACTTACAATAGCAGAGGTTGAGCCCCCCAAGGGTCAAGTGAGTTCCACCTTGCCCTACTGGTACCTCACTGAGTCCACACCCCTGTCTGGACCCCAAGCTGCAACTTACAATAGCAGAGGTTGAGCCCCCCAAGGGTCAAGGTACCTCACTTGGTCCATGCGCCTGTCTGGAGCCCAAGCTGGGGCTCATAACTCATAACTAAACTTCTAAGATCATGAAGAATTACCTCTATGTTTTCTTCTGAGATTTTATTGTTTTACCATTTGTATTGAAACTGTTGATCAATTTTGAACACATATTTATAGTACTGTGAAATAGGGATCCAATTCTGTCATTTTTCGTGTGTATACAGTTAGTGCCTCACTGGTTGAAAAGACATTTCTTTTCCTTAGGGAATGGAAAATTTGTGCATGCTTGGCACCAATAAACTGATCACAGGTGAATGTGCTCACTTTCCTTTTTATACTTACAAATATCTAGGTTTTAACTTTGTTTATTTGCATATGATATGCAACATTTCTAATATCAATACTGATCAGTTTCAAGTCTCTGTATTAAATGCCATCTTCTGTAAAAAGATTCTCAAGGTAGTGTGATTGTACATGCCTTTAATTCCGGCACTCAGGAGGCAGAGGCAGATGGATTTCTGTGAGAGCAAGGCCAGTCTGGTCTACTTAGAGAAACTGTGACACAACAACAACAGCAACAACCAAACAAGCAAAATAAATGTTTCTCTGATGAGGGATGAGAATTGAGAATTACACACAAATACATGTGTTTTCTTCCTGAGAGTCATTCTCACTCAGTGAACCTCTTTACCAAAACATATAATACAGTGATAATCCACAAAGTAATATTTTAGAAATCCATTTTACTGTGCAAATTTTATGTTACATGTTTTTAATGCTACCATATTTCTTGCAAGATGTTGAAGAACATCAAACAAGGAAGTAGTTCCAGTAAGTAAATAAGACAAAGACAAGTTGATAAGAAATGTTTCTAGTAACCTTAATAGGGTGACAGTGAAACTCAAGGAAAATGTTTTAGTGAAAACAAAGAAAACTATTGCAAGATTCCACCAAAAGCACAAAAGACAGTCTGGTATGTTGCACATTAAACTTTGTACTATTTTAAAAAATTAGATATTTTTGCTTTTTAAAGTATTCTGAGTTGGCATCAATAGACATTTTGAATTAGAAGCCGGGTGTCATGGCACACAACTTTAATGCCAGCACTTGGCAGACAGAGGCAGGCAGATCTCTGTGAACTCAAGGCCAGTCTGGTCTACATAGTGAGTTCCAGGATAGCTGGGGCTAAAGTGAGACTCTGTCTCAAAAAGACCAAGAAAACAACAACAACAACAGCAACAACAACAAAAACAAAAAATAGAATTGGGAATACGTTGGTCAAGTTCTTCTGGCTTCCATAGTTTTCACTGAAATGTCGCCTGTAATTCTAATGGGTTTTCCTATATACGCAACTTGTGTTTCTTTTGCAGGGTTCTCCACACTGCTTTCCATAGTGGCTGTACGAGTTTACTTTCCCACCGGCAGTGGATGAGTGTTCCCTTTTCCCCACAACCTCTCCAGCATTTCTTGTCTTTTGTTTTCTTGAACTTGGTCAGTCTTATTAGAGTGAGATGATACTTTAGAGTGGTTTTAATTTGCATTTCCTTAATTATTAACAATGTTGAGAATTTTTATTTTTTTTTTAATTTTTTTTATTATTATTTATTTTTGTATGTGTATGAATGTATTGTCTGCATGCAGGTCTGTGCACCCGTGTCGTGCAATGCCGCGGAGGTCAGAAGAGGGTCTCGGATTCCCCTGGAACTGGAGTTCTCCTGGAATTGGAGTTACAGACGGTTCTCAGCCGCCATGTGGGTGCTGGGGATCGAACCCGGGTCCTCTGCAAGAGCGTCAGTGCTCTTAACCGCTAGGCTATCTCTCCAGCCCCCCAATGTTGAGAATTTTTAAAGATGTTTCTAGCCATTATTACTTTCTTATTGGTGAAGTCTCTGTTCAGCTCTTTACTCCATCTTTTGAGTAGGTCATTTGTTTTCCACTTCCTTTCAAAGCTTTTCATTCTCTTCTCTTTTATAAATGTATTTTTATTTAACTTTTTTTACTGCAGGGGAGAGCACAAACACAGTCCCCCACTACCACAAATCATGCATTTGAGTTTCCCGCATTTGGGGAAATCACAGTGGTCAGCACATCTAGAGTGCAATGGATAAGCCTTTCCCTGAGAAAACCACCTTTGTGATAATGGTATCTCCCCTGCCAGGTAGGTATGTTATTAAACTTTTTCATACATCATTTCTCAATCCAATTTAGACTAATTTCCCTTTCTATGGCCCCCACCTGATTTCATTCACTGTGCCATATATGGCCATGTTTAGTGCCCCTTCATTCTCTTCTTGTAGCTCCTTGCTACATTGGTCAATTTCCTTTTTCCATTCAGTCTGAGATCTTTTCAGTGCTTCCACTTCCAGAGTTTGTCATTCTCTCCCTCTAGTTCTTTCCAGAGTTTGTATTTCTCTTCCTCTAGCTCTTTATGGAGTGTGTATTTTACATTTTTCTATGGCAAGTTTATCATTGGTACACTGACAAGGGTCCCTCGAGAACCATATTAAATTCTAAGGATAGTGCTCTCAATGACTTAACCACTTCTGATTGGGGTCTGTGCTTTACATATTCTATCACCTGTTAGCATTGTCATAAGGAGAACCTAACTCTTATCATGTGAAATTTCTGGGGATAGTAGCTGAGACAGATAATTGATTACTTTCAGAATGAATTTCTAGTCAATTTGAATGGACAAGTCATAGTTTAGTATTGATGACTGAATAGGTACCCAAGAACATTTCTTCTTGTGGGTTGAGTCATTTGTTTTGTCCCCAGGAGAGAAGTGGGAGTAGTGGGTCATTTCTCCTATATCTGTTGCTTATTTTATTCCATAAGCACATCCTCTTTTATGTTTCTTCTGGTCCACTAATTTACAAGTGAGGGGCCCATTTGTTGGAATCACATAAATCTTCCAGGAACGTCTGATAGTTTAGCTGATGTAATCTTTGTAAGGAAGGAAATAAGGGAATAATATATTTGCCCTAAATTTTAGCTACCTATTGTACCTGCATCTGTCAGTGTCTGCTCTTACCACAAATCCTATCTTCTCCTCAGCTCAGTTGAGTATTTAGTGACCTTAATATGATTCTTGGTTGTTTCAGTTTCCCAAATCAATTGAAGTCCAATTAGTTATCAAGGTCTTTGAACTAACAAATACATAGCAATTGTTCCCAGAGCAAATTCAGGGCTTAAATGCAACGTGCCTCTGAGTATAATATTTTCATTAACTTAGCAATATTTAACATTTGTTTATGTATGTATCAGATTAAAGGTGCCATGTTTATGGGTTGGAAAGTTGGCTCAGTCATTAAGAATACTGGCTGCTCTTGCATGGAACCTGGGTTCAATTCCCAGCATCCACTTGATGGCTAAAAACTATCCATAACTCCAGTTCCAAGGGATCTGACACCTTCTGACCTCCCTGGGCATTGTACGACATGGCTATACTTGCCTACATGCAGGTAATACATTCATACACATAAAATAAAAATAATAAATAAAATATAAAAGGTGCCATATTTAATAAATGCTGTTGATTTTTAACATTAAAATTAATACCAGTATCACTATGAACTATATCTGAATGGAGCTTATCTAACATGTATATTCTACTCAGTAATTATCAATAAAGTATATATATCCTAGTCTCCTTCCTTTAGTAACAAATAAAAGTAGGGTAGTCCTATTTTGAATGGCTATTATAAATAGAAATACCATAAATAAAATGAAAAATAGAAAAATCAAGAACAGAAAATAAATAATGAAGAAGGCACAATATTAAAACACAAAAGCTGATCGAGAATTTAGGGAAGACCCACAGCAGGTAGATGACACTTCTTTCTACTCTGACATAAGCATGGGTGATCTTGAAAGTGCCTAACTGTTGATGACATTAGGGTCAGGGATTCTAGTGAGTAGATGAATTCACAGTTATAGGATCTTCATAGGATACATGAGGAGGCTCAACTGCACTTTCATATACTGTCTCTCTTTGCATTCTTTCCCTTCTCTCATATATTAAATTCATTTGTAAATTTGAAATAATTTAATTTAATAAATTAAACACAAAAAGATAAATAAGTCTGATAGAATTACAAGTACACAGTTTAAAAATGATTAGCATTTTACCATAGTGTTGACAAGCAATTAGTGATCAAGTAACATTTTCAATGCTGTTTCTAATGAGATTTTAAAAAAGTTTTCAAACCACAACAATATAGACTGGACACTCATTTGATCAACTTGATTGAACATACAAGCCCCCCCCTGCTGGATGGTGGGACCCATGAGCTGTGTGGGTTTGGGCACAACTGCTTACAAATTGGTTTTACATGAAGGATGCTTGTACTCACAAATTATCACTTATTGTTAAAAAAATGAAAACAAAACAAAACAAAAAAGCAGAGAAAGATGCAGAAAACTTATGGCAGAATGCATGATCTGGGATGGATAGGGTTGGGGTGGGGGGAAGGGAAGGGGATATATGCCTGAACTGAATTGGAAAATGATGTATGAAATACACAAAGCATCAATAAAAAAAAGTTTTCAATGAGAGAAACTCAATAGATGGAAGTAAAATCCTTACCTAGTGATAATACTTCAAAAGATTTTCATGTGGTGTTTAATGTGATATTTTTAAAAAAAAATCATCTTAGCTGATTTGAATAATGAAAATGAAAAAAAAGTTACACATTTATTCTGGTGACTCTCCAGCTTCATTTCACTATCCTGCCTGTAGAAAGGGGCCTATAACTTCTATAATTCTATTGTTTCTAACTATTATTCTCTATGAGGTGACATTTACCTTCTATACTTTCTCATGACTCCTGAGATTAAAACTTCAAATCAGCCCCCTGTTCTCTGAGTTAAAGCAAAATAACATTCAAACAGTCGCCCCTACAGATGAAATCAAGAGTTAACACATTGTGTCCTACTTTTCTTGGTGATTCAGAAATAATTTTTTATCTTGTCAGTTCACTGATTCATTAGAAAACACTTAAACAGCAGTGTTACTTTGCTATTGTTCTAGTTTGTCTTCCATTGCTGTGACAAAACACTCTGACACCAACTTGGGGAGGAAAGGGTTTATTCAGCTTACATCTCCTGGGTCACAGTTCATCACTCAGAGAGCCCAAGGCAGGAACTCAGGGCAGGAACCTGGAGGCAGGAGCTGAAGCACAGGACATGGATGAATGCTGTTCAATGGCTTGCTCCCCTGGCTCATGCCCAGCCTGCCTTCTTATATGGTACACAACAACCTGCCCAGGGTGGCACCACTTATTGTGGGCTGGGCCCTCCCACATTGCTCAACAGTCAAGACAATACTCCACAGATGTGGCCACAGGCCAATCCAATGGAGCCAATTCCCCAATTGAGGCTCCCTCAACCCAGGTGTGTCAAGTTGACAATAAAGCTATCCAGCACAGCTATGTTTGACTTTCCATGCACCCATTCAGCCCTCATTAATAATAAGGAACATTTTGCTTTGATAATTTATTGGTGTTTATGTTGGACTACATTCTTAACCTCTGAAGTAAACTGTTATTTTCCTATATATGCCTGGCTACCTTAGCTGGGCACATGATAAGGTGGTCTTCAACTACAAGTTTAGAAATCTTTCTCCTTTATCTGGATCTGATGAAAGAGCACAGTACAGTTTTCTGACTTATAGAATCCTAGCTGAAAAGGCTCAGTGCCTGCCCCTCCCCCACCCCAGTGGCAATAGAGTTCTTCCCAGTGGTATCACCTTCAGTTAGCAGGAAACAATGAGAACAGGTAAAGGGTAGCAAAGAAACATTATTTGACTCCGATGTATTCTCATGAGAAGGATGGTTCTGCTGAAAGATAATGTTATGCCCCTCTTCAAGGCTACCTCTAGAGCAGTAGCCAGGATGATCCCAAACACTGTTTCAGTAGTAAAAAGCTCCATAAGATTATGTGGTCAAGACAACACTAAACTCCCACTTGGATGAAGACCTAAGTTTCCAGTTTTGCCAGATCCCCTGGGCACAGGATCACCCTAGGAAGGCAGGTTCACCTTAAGTTATGCTAAAGAAGTGGGCAGATTGTCTCTTGCATTAGTGAAATGATGAAGTTTTCTTACCTGGAATCCCTAACCCTTAGTTCAGTTCTCATGGATCGGTGTCACAGACATGGCTCTCCATGTTTTGCAGGCTTTTCATCTCCTTTCCAACCATGCTTTCCCTAGGTCTTTGATTTGCCGCAACATCTTGTATTTCCTTAATTTTCTCTGAAGCTCCCTTCTCTTCCTCCCTATGTGGCTGATAGTCCACCACCTGTCTGACTTCCATGGCAGCTCTAAACTGGTATGGATTCATGACTTTATTTCTTCTCCCCTACAGTCTCATCTCCAAGCAGCTGCTGAGATTTATGGCTTGCCTGACCTGAGGACAGTTCCTTAAATTCTAATAAAATTGTCAGAAAGCTTCCATCTGAGTCCATGTTTTTTTGAATGCAACTCAGGACACTAGAAGGGAACCCTTTTCTTTTAGTATCAATAGGCAGTCTTCATGCCTATCGTCCTCAAGTCATTGCCAGCGTTGGTTTAAACCTTCCAAACAAAGTGTCAGAGCACACATTTTCTGTTCCTGCTCTTTTTTTCCAAGGAGTTGATCAAAGACTCTTTTTAGATTTGACAGTGATCTTCCTGTTTCTTATCTCACTGTACAATAGAAAATAACATTAGCAAGTAAGCAGGCTTTTAATATTAATGAGAAATTTGCCATGAATGTGAATGTATGCTCTAAATACTACATAATGCTTATTTTAATCTGGAGGATTTCTATTTGAGAATAAAAAAAAAGGAGTAGTCGTTGAATTACAGCTGCTTCAAAATGCCTTTCATATGAACTTTGTTGTGTATTATATTTCATTCATATTTTCTGCAGCCCAGCTAATGTACAAAATCCAACTCAGGTAACACCAAGCGGTAGTCACAGATGCCTCCACGTTCTCTTTAGTACCATCCTCTGAAATGCTTTTTCTCTGAGCTCTGCTCTTTATTCAAAAAAGCAAAGCAGCGGGACCCCCGCTTCACGTGATCCTTTGAAGAGAAAGCATGTCACACACTTCATTTAGAAATAAAGAGATTCTGAATAAATCCTAGAGGAGAAAATTCCATTAGATAACTGCTAATAAATGCTTAGCATTTAAACTCATGAATTTGAAGGATCGCGCTGCTCTTGAAGTGGCCATTTCGTTTAGCAGTTTGTCTAAAACTTGATGGACATAAGCTTTCAAAATAGTCATCACCACTGTGCTCCATACTGCGAAAGTATTCATCGCCTCTGCTCCATGTTACATGCTGTGATGCTCTTGTTGTCAAGGTGTCTACTGGGTCATTAAAAATCTTAAGATGAATGAGTATTTAGTGACAATTTACAGATTATTTTTTAAAAAATTATTCTATATAAGCTTGGAATTAGTAGTAGAATTATACATTCTGCAGGAGTAGAAATCAATCTTTGGACCTAGTCTTTGGGTATATTTAACATTTTTCTGTCATTTGTCCCGAGAAAATTGTAAGTACACCTAACTGCATTTAAGAATGTCACTGGGTGTGGGCATCACCGCCACCCCCCCCCCAATCAGGTGCTATGTATTTCCTTGGTCTCTGAAAGAGCTCCATTTTCTCTCAGTCTTCATGATTTGTCCACTTCCTACCAGGCTCCCTGTTATCCTTATTACAGTTCAGTGGGAGACCTTCCTTGGGCTCTGAGAACCTTGTGCTGATCTCTGACCTGTGTTTGATGTACTCCTGAGAGCAACACTAAAAATAGCCTTGTTAATTACATGGTAGGTCAGACTAATTTGGCACTAGGGATATGTCTCTAATATATGCATGTGACTGTGTATATTTATAGATGATCTGAAGTAAGGCTAAGAACTTTGAAAACACTAATTATTAAGACATCAAACAAAATAACTTTTTTCCTTCAATGTAGCAGAGATTGGTCTGCATCCACTTCCTGAGTGCTGGGATTAAAGTAGTGTGCCACTAGTCCAGCTCGAAGCAACTTTTGTTTCCTTGATTTTACTCTGTCACTTTGAATCAATCTTAGCAGAACTCTATTACAGAGTTTACTTGTTATCTAGACTACACTGAGCAATGATGCAGTCGAAATTTCCAACCAGGTTACTCCTTCAATTTTGCTGCTGTGCAAACTGGCCAGATGTCAGAGGTTGTTTTGATGCTGCTTGTTTTAAATAATGTTTTTACATTTGTAATGAATCATTTTAATAACAATTATAATGCCTCCTATTAGGAAGGAAAATATATCTATCTAGTCTTCCATAAACAATTATTTAATTAAGAAAATATTCAACTAGATTAACAGAATTCTTCCCAAGTGACTGAAGACATTGTAGCTGCCACTGCATGATGCCTCATACTAGGTAATCTTGAAGGACTGTGGGGAAGAGGAAATGTCTTCCTTTCCCTCCTTCAACTACATTCCTTACTCACTACATGAACACAGTATGCTCCAAAAATTTTATATCAACATTCACTATACTCAGGATTCTCATAATTAAGTTATTGTATGATTATCTCTTTAGTGGTTATCTTTCTCATTATATACTGAAATTCATCAGCATAGAATTTTAACATCTCACTCAGAGATTTTTTTCTGTTATAAATCCTAGCAAAATGCTGCAAGTATGGTAAGATCCAAGAAAATATTACAAATAGGCTGACAAGTAACATGTCCTTTGAGACTGTAACACATATTCTCTTATCTGTGTATGATTTGTCAATGGATTGTCTGGAAGCAATGCTGTGAACTGAGAGAAATGAGAATACTTGTCATAGTGTGGACAGCCTATGCTGGGGTATTTTTAATTCCTGAGAGACAGAAATTTTAGGACCATTTAACGATGGGGTATTACTTTCTTTGAATTAAATAGTTGGAAAATCTAGAGAGTACATGTTCTGATTCCAGTCCTGTGTACAGTGGTGCCAATCTTCAGCTAACTGATATGTCATGCAATAATGGCTGTGAACTGTTGTCACCAGGGATGGCTGTACTTTAACTGAGCTTTGGTTAATATTTATTATGCAGGACAAAACACATTTTACTGTATACTGTAATTGATCATAACTTTTCTATGAAATGATTTTATCTTGGTGAAATTTTACTACATTTAACTTTTGCCTCATTCAAACAGATTTGCTTAAGAATATACTATATTAAGTATTTCTACAGCATAAGTATCTCTATCAGGGATATATTATAAACATAATCCTAATGTCATGTGTATGCATGTCTATTCATTTCTAACTGTTGATATTCACCTATGCCAAATCTCTGCCATTGTCTTTAACTTTGTTTTGTCCTAAGCTCCTATGCTTTGAGTTCATGAAATCTCAATTGATGAATTCACACATTACTTACATACTCACAGGATAAATAAGCAGGTGTCACCATTGATATTTTTTGTTTATTACTAAGTAGGCAATATTTTATTTATCATTTTTACTTCATGTGTAAGAGTGTATTGGCAACATGTATGTAAGTATACTCATGTACAGGTGCAGTGTCTGCAGAGGTCAGAAGATGGTGTCAGAACCCCTGGAACTGACACCATCTTCTGACATCTACAGATGGTTGTCAGCCACCATGAGGGTGCTGCAAATCCAACTCAGGTCTTCTTTAAGATCAGCCAATGTTCTTAACTACTGAGCCATTCCTTAAGCTCCCAGCTTGTTTTTAAATGAAGCCCATTCAAATGGAAAGGCTACATTAAAAAAAATAACTAAAATTATTTTAAGTTTTCATTATGTGAATTCATATACATGGTAGTACGTTATACAAGGAGACTGTCACACAAGTATACATTGTGTGCTGAGCACATTCCTCCTTTCACAGTCCTCATCCCTCTGGTTAGTATCCTTTGCTTCCTTGGACTATTGAGTTTCTACTTTCATATCATATGTAAACAAATAACTTTATGTAATTACATGAATTATAGGATCTACAAAAGAGATAAATATTTTATTTGTATTTCTGAGTCTGGCTTGATTTTTTTGATATGATATCTCGCCAGTTACATCAATTTTCCTGTAAATAACATAATTTTGTTTTACTTTAGGGCTGACAAAACTTTATCCATTCTTCAGTTAGATACTTAAATTGGTCCAGCACTTAGCTACTGTGAAAACTGCAACAGACATTGATGCACACATATCTTTGTGATATGCTGACTTGGAATTCTTTGGGCAAATACCCAAGAGTGTATAGCTGGGTCATATGGAAGATCTAGTTTCAGTTTTTTGAGGAGCATTCCTACAGAATTCCATACTAGCTGGACAAGCTGACATTTCCACTTTTGTCCATATCGTGAGAAGCATTTGCCATTGTCATTTTCTTAATGACTGCCATTATGACCGATATAAAATAGAATCTGTAAATGCAGTTTTAATTTGTTTTCCTCTGATGCTTAATGAGTGTACCAGCTTTCACCAGGTACTCATGAAAATGGCTGCCCTTGGGGGACAGATAGAAACATAGGGCAATTTGATTACTTCAAATGGTCAAAATCTTTGAAATGCTAGTGTGAGTCAGTGAACCCTGTCCCTTGACCCCCTGACTATGAAGAAGTGTAAGAGCAACTTTCACTTCTTCTACCAGCAAATTGTTATCTGCTTCCCATGACTACTGGGCCAAAACACTTTTATTTTGAGAAAAAAAAGTAGAAGTAGTGTTGGCCTATTCCTAAGTGAGAGGCCTTATAGCTCTTTAGATATAGATTCTCAAAAATGGTTGAATCTAGGTGTGGTGGTTTGAATGACAGTGTCCCCTCACAGGATTTAAGTATTCAAACATTTTTGTCCCCAGTTGGTGGCACTGTTCTTGGAGGTCTTAGAAGGTGTGGCTGTGCTGGAGGAAGTATGTCATTGTGGGTAGGCTTAGTGAGTTTAACAAGCCTTGTGGTCTCCAGTCTCTCTCTCTCTCTTGACTTCCTGTGCTCATTGCAAGATGTGACCCTCGGCTTGCTGCTCCAGCCCTAGCCACAATGCCTACCACCACAATGGATTCTGTTTCCCTGGAACTGTCAATAGTAAACTCAAATAAACTCTTCTTTTTATAAGTTCCCTTGCTCATGCTGGTTTATCACAGCAACAGGAAATAACTAATACAGTTTTTTGGTACCAGAGAGTGGTCAGTTGGCTATGAAGAACCTGACCATATGGATGTTTGGAGAAATGTGGAAGACTTTGGAACTTTGGAACTTTTAGAAAAGCTGTTGGCTACTGTAAGCAGAGCTTAACAGGCCATTCTAGTAGAAGCCTGGAAGAAAGCATTGCTGCAAAAAATGTAGTTCCAGAGGAAAATAAAGACTTAGGCAGCAACTGGAATATATTGTTAAAGAGTCTGGCAGCAGTTTGCCCACAGCCCAAATGCTTGCCTGATGCTAAGTTGAAAAGTAACGGACTAATGTCTTTGGCAGAGGATATTTCAAGACAGCCTAATGTAGAAATGGTGGCATGGCTACTAATGGTGAATATTGTACAGATCTACAGTGAAGAAGAGCAGATGGGCCAGAAAGAAATGCAGAATGTACAGTTTGGATATTAAAACTGCACTAAGAAGATTAAAGGTGGGGTCAAGGCATGTGAAGGAGAGGTTCCTTTTGATAAGGAGATTAAAGTGATTAAGAAGAGGCCTAGCTATTTACAAGTAAACAATAGACAAAGTGAGATTAAAGTGATTAAGGAGAGGCTTATAATTTATAAGCCAGATTTATAAGTAAACAACAGAAATAGTACCTTCAGGGCAAGACCACATCCAGCTAAGCCTCCAATTTTTGAAAGGAAAATACTGAAAGTGTTTTCTACTCCAACAAGTCCAGGGCAGAGAAAGTTTGCAAATGTGGTTAAAGTAGAAGAGAGTTCATCCCGAACTTACAGCCAAACTCAGCAATTTCATTCACGTGGTGCTGGCTTTAGAGGCACAAAGGATACAAGAGTGAAGGGGTTATCAGTTCTTCCTCTGAGGTTTCAGAGAGCCACAGAGGCCAGGCAGAGTGCAGCAGGGGTGGCCCTGAATAAAGAAGGCCCTGATAGGCCATTGCGTGAAGCTGTGAATGCGAAACCTAGTTGGCAACGGAGACCCCAAGAAGACATTCGAGATGCCAGAGCTGTGCGATATTTGCCAAGGAGAGCTGCATACAGGGAGTGGTACCAGCCTAAGAAAGAGATGTATGTTGCAAGCAAAGCTGGAAGAGCTGAGCCATCTAAGCCCTTTGGAAGTAAAGTCCCAGAAGTTGCACATGGAGCTACTGGACTTGGTGTTTGCCCTGCTGGTTTTTGGTCTTGTTTTGGTCCAATATTTCCTCACTATGCCTCTATTCTTCCATTTTGGAATGGGAATGTGTATTTAGTTCCACTGTATCTTGGGAGTATGTAATTTGCCTTTTGATTTTACAGGAGCTTACAGTTAAGAGATTGGCCTGTGTCTTAGAAGAGATTTTGGACTAAAGACTTTTGAATAGAATTGAGACTGGTAAAGACTATGGGGACTTTTAAGGTTGGACTAAATGCATTTTGCATTTTATATGGTCAGAAGCCTATGGGGGCCAGGGAGTGGAATGTGGTGGTTTGAATGAGAGTGTTCCCCTGTAGGCTTTAAGTATTCAAACATTTTGTCACATTTGGTGGCACTGTTCTTGGAGTAACTGTGCTGGAGGAAGTATGTCATTAGGGGCAGGCTTAGTGAGTTTAACAAGCCTTGCAGTCTCCAGTCTCTCTCTCTTTACCTCCTGTGCTCAGCTCGAGATGTGACTCTTGGCTTGCTGCTCCAGCCACAGCCGCCATGCCTCCCACCACAATGGTCTCTGTTTCCCTGGAACTGTCAATAGTAAGCTCAAATAAACTCATCTTTTTGTAAGTTCCCTTGCTCATGGTGGTTTATCACAGCAACAGGAAAGTGAGTAATACACTAGGCCTTCTCGAGATTTGTCGCATATAGAAGTGGAGTTTTATTTCCCTGGGGAATGAGAAGCAAGAAGACTTGAAAACCTTCACAGTTAGGCTTCAGACATATAGTTCTTTTCTCAAAAATTTTTCATTTCTATTTTTTAAAACTTATTCATTTTAATTTTATGTGTAAGCAAGTTTTTTTATTATTTTTTAAAATTTTTTTAATACCACTCAGACTGCACTCCCTCCCTCTAACTCTCCCAAAGGAAGAGTAGAATGATCATCAATGGTAAACAGCAATTGCAAAAAAGCAATACGAAGAACCAGCTTCATGCTCAGGAGGAAGCACTACATCTTATCTTCGTGGTTTCTGGTACTCTACACAGTCAGAGAAACTTCTCTAGTTACAAACTGTAGAAATGATCCCTGAAAGTATAGTCTTTTAAGAATGTTTTGCCTGCATGTATGTAAGCATACCAGTCTGATTTAATGTTCATTGAGGTCAAAAGTGGGCCTTGGATTCCTTAGAATAGGTGTGCTCATCAATTGTTAGCCTCCAGATAGGTGCTAGAAATCAAACCCAGGTCCTCTGAAAGAGCAGCTTGTTGTCTTCATTGCTAAGCCATTTCTCCAGCTCCTAAGAAATACTGATATTAAGACTGAATGAATGCCCTACTTCCTCACTCCTTGTGAGTTCAGTGTGCAGTAGATGGATGGCTGGCTAGTGTGGAGGGAGAAGCAAGAACAAGAGTGAGCATCTTTTGTTATTTGCATCTTTCCAGAGTCCAGGATAAGAGTAATGTGGAACAGAGTTGGCTATTTGCCCTCCAGATCCTGTATTAACAGTAACAGGTAACAACCTATCACTTGATAATTTAGAGACTGTTCTAGTAGCGTTTCAGTTGCTGTAAGCAAGCACTCTGAATAATACTAACTTGTGGAAGAAATGGTTTATTTGGCTTATGTCTCCTGGGTCATTGTTCATCACTGAGAGAGCTGAGCATAGGGACTCAGGGCAGGAAACTAGAGTACAGCCTTTTGAAGATAACTGCTTACTGGCTTGCTCCCCTGGCTCATGCTCAACTTGCTTTGTTATACAATACATGACCAACTGGTCAGGGATCACACCACCCACATCAATCAACAATCAAAACGATGGCCCACAGACATGGCCACAGGCCAGTCCAAAAGAGGCAATTCCCCAATTCCCTCAACCCAGGTGTGCCACGTTGACAAGTAAAGCTATCCATCACAATTCACTCATTGTCAACTTGACAGATAAAATATATCATTATTAAACAACAAGCTTTCCATTTCTTATCCCCAAGGTATGATGTTAATATTAATATCACAACATAAAACAGTACAACTTTAAAAGTCAGAGAGTCCTTAGAAAACCTTCAACACTTCAAAAAATTAAAGCCTGTTTTAAAAGTCCCTCAACTATGGACTCATGAAAAATAATAAAACAAAATAAGTATTGTTTTATTTCAAAAGGGAATGGTTAGGCAAACTTAAGCAAAACCACAGTCCAGAAAAATAGCTCCAGGTTGGAGATCTGGGATTCACTCAGGTCCTTCTGTGCTTGAAAGTGTTTTGATATAACCAGCAATGATTGTCCCTCTAAGACAAAGGTTTCACTCCAGATTCTGGTCTCCTACTAATCATAGTTGATTCTTCAGTCTCAGCTGACTAGAACCCAAGGATAGTCTCCTCTTCCCTTTAAAGCTTCACAAGCCAGGTCTCCATTGTCAACAACTTTTTCAGTATAACTTTCAGTACATCTCTTTCAGTATAACAAGCTCCACAGAAACAAAATCTAAGCACTCAGTGGCTTTTCCAGACCACATTTCCACAATCCTCCCCCAAGTACCAAGGATAGGTTTGTGACAACAATACCCATGATCCTGGTACTAATCTCTGTTCTAGTTTGCTTTCAATTGCTTTGACAAAACACTCTGACCAATACTATCGTAGGAAGGAAGAGGTTTATTTGGCTTATATCTCCCAGGCCACAGTTCATCTCTTAGGGAGCTCTAGGTCAGAAAACTAAAGCACAGACTATTGAGGATAACTGCTTAATGACTTGCTCCTCTGGTCCATGCTCACCCTTCTTACTTATACAATACAGGACCACTCACAGTAGGCTGGGCCTTCCCATATCACTCAATAATCAAGAAGATAACCTAGATGTTTGAAGTTGACAAATAAAGCTATCCAGCACAGACACTGAGTATTGTATTTCTCCCACATGGCCTCTAAAAAATCATATGTATTAATGACATTATGTCAGCTGCAATCAATATAAACCACATTTCCAACTAAACCTAGCCATAAACAGAGAATTCCTGCATGTACCTCACGTTCCCTTATAGGAGTAAGCTGAAACAATTTGACCTCAAATTTGACCTCAAAATAGTGGAATGTTTAATCAAGATTGAGAAGGATATGGGGTGTATAAAGACAAAAGATATGACTTCATTTGATCAGTACTCATTGTAAACATATGTATAAATACACTGAACTCCATTAATGTATACTAATAATGTGCATTATTAAACTAAATAAAATTGCCTTAAACAATAAGAATATTATGTAAAGGGAAGTTCAGAAATGGAACTGCTTCAAGATAGGTTTATTCATCCTTAAGTGACATAGTGAGGGTTTTAGAAGTTTTTGCACTCTCTATTTACTGGCTTTTATTTTAGGCAAATGCCAAGATGCTGCAAGATGTCCAAGCATTAGAGTCAAATATAATAGTTTTAGATGAATAAATATTATTATTTTTCTTTCAGTATTCACTTAGGGACTCCATTTCTTAGAAGTCCCTCATTAAGCATTATTTCACATTTCATTGCTCAGAATTGGGTCACATTTCCATTTCATTAAGTTAAGACCAATTAGACCCACTTATGGAGATGTATGTATTTTCAGAGTCCCATGAGACAACATGGAAAGAGAGTGAGTACCTACAAAGCAAACTAGATTTTAAGGAAGAAAATAGAGACATGTGTTATGATTAATAATAACAACTAATGATAATAAAAAATATCATTCCCTATTTCTAGAAGATTCCTAGCTGATATTAAAGGATGAATTTTTACTAATTTGCCATATTTAGCATATCTGCCTCTGTTGGTGTAATCTTCTGGAATTCCAGTTGGTCACTGCTTCCACTTGAGGCAACAGGGTTTGGTGAATGCCTAAAATAAATTCCTTGATTTTAAATGACATTATTTTATATCTTTCCATCTATAAGCCCTTGGAAAATTCTCAACTATGTCAATCATTTTACTTCCACAGCATTATGTACAATGCTGTTTTGGGCAAGATACTGAATTATTGAACTATATTTTTAATAGTTCAAAAGTGCAGATTGCAGTGTGCCAATTTTGTATGAAAAATATGTGGTTCCACAACCAATTTTTGTATTTTTGTATGATTGTCTTCAACACAAGATAATTTAATCATCATGTAATAACTCAAAGCTTGAAAATAGATGGCCAGCCATATGGATATAAAACATTTCATTCATCTCTCATAGATAATAACTTGACAGAAAAAATGTCAGATAAGATTATACTTAACTGATAAGGAGTTCTCCATGGAAATCCTGTAATTCTGTTGCACCTCTTTCAAAAATTCTGTGCCTGGCTTGGATAAAATTTCTATTACTAAATAAACATTTCATGTAGTGTTTCACCAAGAGTAATTGAGTATATCATCCAAATTCATTCTAAAAAATATCATTGCAGATGGCAATTCTAATAGAAATCTTTAGAGTATTAAATTTATATTGAATAAAATTACTCCAAACATCCATTTTTAGTTCTTCATACTTCATATTTAACTGACTTTAAGACTTCTAAATTGATGTCTGAGAGGTGAGTATTTAAGTTCTAATGTCTCTAAGTCATTGTAATCTATAAAACGTCTAGGTGAACATGTCAGTGAAAATGGAAGAATAAGAGCTTGTTGCTTTGGAAAGTAACAACAAACCTTGTCAGAGTCTTCGTAACTAACTTGCAGATAACCCTGGAGTCTTATAGCAACTTGGGAAACCTTCTCACATGGACACTGACTGGATATTGGCAAAGCTGGTTCTGGAATGTTCTACCTTTCCCCAGTTCAGTTCTCTGTAACTTAACTCATTGGCATCCTAGGAAAATAACACCTCAACTTCCTAGAACTGTAGGAAGCAAGGTAGTTGGAGTTTTTTCCCAGCCTTAATCTGAAAAAGGACTCACTTCTTGACCTGTGACATCATTTTCTATAAGGCATTGGATGAATGCAATAAAAATGAAAAGCTCTAATTATAAATAAAATCACCACAAATAGGCCTTGGGAATTATGAATATTGATTACAGGATTTCTGGTTTTCAGCAAAAAATGAATTGAGATATTCTGCCCCATAAACAGAACCCAGAGCAAGCAAAACAAGCTGTATAATTCTCTGGACTGAAGTAACTGTGTTATTGTTAGTATCAATGGAAGATGAAAATTCAAATACAAAATGTCCTCCCCACTTTTAGATTTTCCCCACTAGCAACTCTCATAGGTTCTCTTTTATTTTAATATTTTAAAAATTCCATTTTATGTATATGAATATTCTGCCTCCATGTACTTTGTGTAATGTATGCATGCAGTCCCTGTGGAGGACAGAAGAGGACAGGTGTTGGATTTCCAGGAATTGGAATTATGGATGGGTCTTATCAGCCAACTGGGTGCTGGGAACTGTATGCAGGTCATTTGCAAAAGGACCCAGTGTCGAGCCATCTCTCCAGCCCCAAGCCCCCTTTTTAAAATACCAGCATCAATCTATCTATCATTGAAGCACTCTCACAATCTGAATGACACTCATTCCCCAGGTTCCAATACTATTGTGTTGGGTATTAATTTTCAACAACAATTTGGGAAGTAAGCAAAAGATTCAATCAAAGGCACAGATTGATAATCTCAAATAAAGAGACTGTACATATCTAACAAAATATGGATAAGCGTTTTTGACCTTGGATAGTACAAAACTTTGTTAGATTTTATATGCAAGCCACAAGTCATCAATGAATATATAAGTAAATTAGGCTTCAGTAAAGTTAAAAACTTCTGTGCAGTGAGGGAATATATCAATAAAAATAACTAAACCATGACTAGAGTCTGAGAGACTATTTGAAAATTTATATCTGATAAATTTTAGATTTTTTTTTTAATTATTTTTCTTTGCATGTGTATGAATGTACTGTCTGCATGCAGGTCTGTGCACCCGTGTCGTGCAATGCCGCGGAGGTCAGAAGAGGGTCTCGGATTCCCCTGGAGCTGGAGTTCTCCTGGAATTGGAGTTACAGACGGTTCTCAGCCGCCATGTGGGTGCTGGGGATCGAACCCGGGTCCTCTGCAACAGCGTCGGTGCTCTTACCCGCTAGGCCATCTCTCCAGCCCCTAAATTTTAGATTTTAAAATCTATAACAAATCAGTCATGAAATGACAACAGAATTAAGTAATGGGTAGAAGATTTTAGGAGATATTTTACAAAAATTTATAGAGATAACCAATAAGTGTACACAAAAAGATATGTTTATATTAGTTACAAGGAAATTGAAGTGAAAACAATAAATATGGCTTTTTATCTATTAGACTGATTATAAATAAATAAGTAACCAACATTGGCCATAATGTGAAGCATCAGACCTTCATACATTTCTAGTAGAATAGGGAATCCAATGCAAAAAATAATATTGAAGCTATATGCGAAGTTATCAAATGACTCAGAAGTTTGATTTTGAGATACATACCCAAATGAATTGAAAACATATATTGAAGCAAAATATTTTCCAAAATTGTTCATAGCTGTATCATTCATAATAACCAGAAAGTAGAGACAATAAAAGTGGCCTTCATTTGATTGATAAATATAAATTTTCCATACATGAGAAAGTTATTCCTGCACAAAATGAAGTACTTATCCATGCTATCAAGTAGATCATTATTATAAATATGTAGTATTGATCTACTTGGAAGATGCCAGTAATTAAATGTCATATATTGTAGCATTCTGTTTGATGACAGTTCTAGAATGGAAAGTTTATAGAGAAAAATGTCACTAGGTGATAGGACGCGTTAGGAGGCAAGATGGAGAATAAATACTAATGGTCTAAGTTTCTTTCTGAAGGAATTTCAGAAATTATGTGAAATCAATGTTTCATAACTAAGACTATATTAAAATCACTCAGAAATATTTGATTTTATGGTATATGTATAATAGCACAATAAAAATTTTCATTTAAATCTTTGTCTTTTGAAAACATTAGAAGATAAATGGCAGAATATTTTTCCAACCTTATCTACTTAATCTTTGACTATGGTAACATAATTAAAATCCTTGTTCTAGATCTAATTGGGAAAATTTATTCTCTTAGTGATGAATTCACAAGATTATTGATGTTAGGTGAACTAAATCTATATTGAGATTGTAGAAAGTTAATTAAAAAGATCTTGCTGTTAGGGACAGAAAGGGTACTTTTCAGATACAAGTAATTTATTTATTTATTTTTTTAATTTCATATCATTCCAAAATATGCATATACACACTACACACATAAATCAAAATTACGAATTCTGAAAATAAACTATACATTGATTCCTAAACACATTTAGAGATTCACATTTTAACAGTAAAGTTGCATGCAGGTAAAAAGATGTGTAACGGCATTCTTACAATTTTTTTTAGAATATGAATATGTATCTTCCATCCACATATGGTAATTACAATGTGTGAATACAGGTGGTAGGACAATTCTAGAGCACATTAAGAGGTTCACATTGGAATAGCACAGTTGCTTTCACATACAATGAAATATAATAATAAAGTTGCTCAGTTTGCCCGCCAACTGGAGCATCCATAAATGAGGGAAACCATTCACCTTTTTCTGTTGTGGGACTGTGTTACTTCACTTAGAATAACTGCTTCGAATTCCATCCATTTACCAGCAAAGCTCATGATGTCATCTCTCTTTACCACTGCATAGAACTCTATTGTGTAAATCTATCACATTTTTGTTATCCAGTCATCAGTTGAGGGGCATTTGGGTTGGTTCCAACTCTTTGGTATTGTGAAGAGAGCTGCAATGAACATAGCCGTGGATGTATCTTTACGGTAGGATGCATCTTGTGAGCATATACACAAGAGTGGTATGGCCGGGTCAGGTGGTAGGCTCATTTTGTGTTTTTCAGGGTTCTCCACACTGCTTTTCACAGTGGTTGACCCTGTGTACATTCCTAACAGCAGTGGATGAGTGTTCCCCTTTCCCCACAACCTCTCCAGCTTTTGGTGTCTTTTGTTTTCTTGATCTTGACTAGTCTTATTGGAGTGTGGATTTAATTTGCATTTCCTTGATTATTAATGATGTTGAACACTTTTTAAGATGTTTCTCAGCCATCTTTACTTCCTTACTTGTGAAGTCTCTGTTCAGCTCTTCACTCCATCTTTTGAGTAGGTAATTTGTTTTCCTACTACTTTGTTTTTTAACTAGCTTATATATTCTGGATATTAATGCTCTGTCAGATGTATCAGTGGTGAAGGTTTCCTCACACTTTGTGTGTTTTCTCTTCACTTCCTTGATTGTTTCTTTTTTTTTTTAATTTTATTTATTTCCGTATGTGTATGAATGTATCGTCTGCATGCAAGTCTGTGCATCCGTGACGTGCAACGCCGCGGAGGTCAGAAGAGGGTGTTGGATTCCCCTGGAGCTGGAGTTCTCCTGGAATTGGAGATTCAGAAGGCTCTCGGCTGCCATGTGGGTGCTGGAGATCGAACCCGGGTCCTCTGCAAGAGCGGTCGGCGCTCTTAACCGCTAGGCCATCTCTCCAGCCCCTTGATTGTTTCTTTAGCTGTATAAAAGCTTTTGAGTTTGATGAGGTCCCACTTGTCAGCTGTTGTCCTTATTTCCTGTGCAGCTGCTGTTTGATTTAGAAAGTCTTTTCCTGCACCTATGTCTTGTAGGTTGCTGTTGACTTTTTCTTCTATCACCTTCATGATTTCAGGTTTTAGGTTGAGATCTTTGATTCACTTGGAGTTTACATTTGCACAAGGTGAGAGGTAGGGGTTTAATTTTGTTCTTCTACAAATGGTGATCCAGTTTTGCCAACACCATTTGCTGAAGATGCTATCTTTCTTCCACTGAGCTATGTTTTGCCCCTTTGTCAAATATGAGGTGGCTGAAGTTATATGAGCTCAAGTTTGGATTTTCAATTTTGTTTCATTTGTCAATGGTTCTGTTTTTTTTTTTTTTTTGTGCCAGTACCAGGATGTCTTTATGACTATAGCCCTGTAATATAGCTTGAAGTCTGGAAATGTAATCCCCCGAGTATTGCACTTTTCATTCAGGGTTGCTTTAGCTATTTGGGGTCTTTTATTTATCCATATGAATTTAAGGATTTTTTTATATAAGTATATGAAAAAGCTCATGGGGATTTTGATTGGGATTGCATTGAATCTGTATATTAATTTGGGTAGAATGGACATTTTTACTATATTGATTTTTCCAATCCATGAGCATGGAAGGTCTTTCCATCTTTTGACGTCATTTTCAATCTCCTTCTTCAGGGTTTTAAAATTTTAGCTGCAGATGTCTTTGGTGTCTTTGGTTAGGTTTATTCCTAGGTATTTTTTGAGGCTATTGTGATTGGGAAGGTCTCCTTATATTCCTTCTCCAGTTGCTTATTTTTGGTGTAATGGAAGGCTACAGATTTTTCTAGGTTTATTTAGTATCCTGCCACTTTACTGAAACTTCTAATCATTTCTCAGAGCTTTCTGGTGGAATTTTTAGTATTCCTTAGGTAAACTATCATATCATCTGCTAAAAGGGATAGTTTTACTTCCTCTTTTCCAATTAGTATGCCTTTAATTTCACTTTCTCACCTTATTGCCCTAGCAAGCATTTCAAGAACTATATTGAAGAGGAGTGCTGATAGTGGACAAGCTTGCCATGTTCCTGCCTTTAAGGGGAATGCCTCAAACTTTTCTCCACTTAGGATGATGTTGGCTGTGAGTATCTTGTATATGGCTTTGATTACAGTGAGGAATGATCCCTCTAGTCCAATTCCCTCTCGGACTTTTTAAAATTATTTTTTAATTTATTTATTCCTGTACGTGTATGAATGTACTATCTGCATGTAGGTTTGTGCACCCGTGTCTTACAATGCTGCGGAGGTCAAAAGAGGGTGTTGGATTCCCCTGGAACTGGAGTGAAAGATGGTACTCAGCCACCATGTGGATGTTGGGGACCGAACCTGGGTCCTCTGTAAGAGCAGTCAGTGCTCTTAACCACTGGGCCATCTCTCCAGCCCTCCTCTAGGACTTTAAGTATGAAGGGATGCTGGGTTATGTTGAAAGCTTTTTCTGCATCAATTGAAATAATAGTATGGTTTTTATCTTTAAGTCCATTTATGTGTTTATGATATTTATTAATTTATGCATGCTGAACCATCCCTGCATCTCTCGTATGAATCCATCCTGGTCATGATGGATGATCTTTGTGATGTGGGTGTGTATGTGATTTGCAAGTATTTTGTTGAGAAGTTTTGCATCTGTGTTCAGTAATGATATGGGTCTATAGTTTTCTTTCTTGTTTGTGTCTTTGCCTGGTTTTGGTATTAGAGGGATGCTGGCTTCATAAAAGGAACTTTGGATATTTCCATCTGTTTGTATCCTTCTGAAAAGTTTGAGTAGTAATGGTTGTAAGACCTCTTTGAATGTTTTATAGAATTCTGCTGTGTAACTATCTGGGCCTGGGCTTTTTTTAGTTGGGAGTCTTTTTATTATATCTTCAATTTCCTCAAGTATTATGGGTCTGTTTCAGCTGTCTGTCTCTTCTTCAGATATACATGCATTTCCCTTAGGTTTTCAAATTTAGTGGAGTATAGGTTTTTTAAGTATTCTCCTATAATTGTCTAGATCTTTTCTTTATCTGTTGTGATGTTTCCCCTTTCATCACAAATGCTATTGATTTGGAGTTGCTCTTTCTTTCTTTTCATTAACTGGGCTAGAGTTCTGACTATTTTGTTTATCTTTTCAAAGAACCAGCTTTGGATTTATCGATTTTTTGTATTGTTTTCTTTGTTTCTATTTCATTGATTTCTGCTCGATTTTTATTATTTCTTCCTGTCTGTTGGGTTTAGAGTTCATTTGTTGTTGTCTCTCAAGTGTTTTTTATCTGCAGTGTTAGATCATTTATTTGTTCTCTTTCTTTTTTTTTAAAAATGGGCACTTAGGGCTATAAATTTCCCTCTTATGACTAATTTTAATGTATCCCACAGGTTTCATTGTGTTGTAATATCATTTTTGTTTAGTTCCAGGGATGCTTTTATTTCATTCTTTTCTCTTCCCTGACACATTCATTGTTCAGGATTATGTTGTTTAGTCTCCATGTGTTCTTATAGTTAGTAGTGCATACCCTGATGTTAATATTGAGCTTTATTGCACTGTGGTCTGATAGAATGCTTGGAATGCATTCAATACTTTTGTATTTGTTGAGATTTCTTTTGTGTCCCAGTATGTGGTTGATTTTGGAGAATGTTCCATGGGCACTGAGTAGAAAGTATATTCTCTGGTCTTTGGGTGGAATATTCTGTAGATATCTGTGAGGTCCATTTGGTGTATTGTATTGTTCAGTTCTGATGTCTTTCTGCTTATTTTTGTCCAGTTGGCCTATACAGGGGCTCAGTGGGGTGTTGAAGTCCCCCACTATTATCATGCTGGGATTCATCTGTGTCTTCAGGTCCTGAAGGATTGTGTTTATAAAGTTAGGTGCACCAGAATTTGGTGTATAAAAATTTAAGATTGTGAAATCTTCCTGGTTAGTTGTTCCATTATAAGGATATAATGGCCCTCTTTGACCTTTCTGATTAATTTTAATCTGAGGTCTATTTTGTCTGATATTAGAATAGACACCCCAGCTTGCTTTTTGGTACCCTTTGTTTGGAATGTTTTTTTTCCATCCTTTCACTCTTAGGTGGTGCCTGTCCTTGAGGGTGAGATGGGTTTCTTGTAGGCAGCATATAGATGGATTCTGTTTCCGAATCCATTCCCCCAGTCTATGTTTTTTGTTTGGGGAGTTTAGACCATTAGTACTTAAGTTTATTATCCAGAGATGCGTGTTGTTTCCTTTCCACTTATTTTTTGTTTGTATTCTTGTATTTATTTTCTCTGTTATGCTCTTAGTAATTTTTGTCTTGGGTTTCTTAAGGATAGTTGCTCCTTTCCTCTGTTCTTTGAATTGCTTCGAGTATTTTCTGAAGTGTTTTTTTTTTTTTTTGACATGTATTCTTTCATTTTATGTCATGAAAGACTTTTCTTTCTCCTTCAACTGTGATTGACATTTTTGCTGGGTATAGTAATCTGGGATGGCATTTAAAGTCATTTAGCACTGGGAATACTTCATTCCATGTTCTTTTGGCTTTCATATTTTGCACTGAGAAGTCAGCTGTAATTCTAATGGGTTTCCCCTTATATGTATCTTGCTTTTCTCTTGTGGTTTTCAGTATTTTGTCCTTGTTTTGAGCATCTAGTATTTTAACTATGATATGATGTGGGGAATTTCTTTTCTGGTCTTGTCTAATTGATTTTTTTTTTGTGCTTCTTGTATTTGTATGGGTTTGTCTTTTTTCAGTTTGGGGACATTTTCTTGTATTATTCTGTTGAAGATTTGATCAATACCATTCTGTTGGGGATTTTCTCTTTCCTCTATCCTTATGATGTGTGAGTTTTGTTATTTTCATGGTGTCCCACATTTGCAGGTTGTTGCACTCTTGTGTTGTTTTTTTTTTTTAATTTTTCATAATTTTTACTTGAGGTTTATAGCTGTGGTGTGTTATCCTGTAGGTTTGATATTATTTTTTCTGCTTCTTCCATTCTGCTTCTGAGGCTTTTTCCCATCCTTTCCTGCTGATTGGATGAATATTCATTCAATTTCCTTTTTTTATTTCATCCTGTGATTTATTCAATATTTCCACTTCCTTTTGGAGCTTTTCATTCTCTTCTTGTAGCTCCTTGCTTCACTGGTCAGTTTCTTTCAGCCTGAGGTCTTTTCAATGTTTCCACTTCCTTGCAGAGTTTGTCATTCTCTCCCTCTAGTTCTTTTCAGAGTTTATACTTCTCTTCCTCTAGCTCTTTTTGGAATTTGTATTTTCTGAGTTTTTCAGTCTCTCCTTTTAGTTATTTCCGGAGTTTATCATTCTTTCCTTCTAATTCCTTCATGAGTTTTTCATTTTCTCCCTTAACTCTGATTTGTTCTTTATAGTCTTTGAATATGTCTACAATTGTTCTTCTAAGTTTGGTGTCTTGGTTTCCTTCTAGGTAGATTTCCTTGTTGGGATCTTCTACAGGATTGGTTGAGTTTTCCCATATTGCTCTTTTTCCATTGTGTCTTTGGCATTGTGTATTTTTGTTGTTTTTTCTCCCCTTTGTTTATTTGTTTGCCTTCTGTTACTCATCTCAAATGTTAATCTAGAGGACTAGCTGGTCACTCAGTTTGCATCCTACTGGTTTCTTCCTCAGTTTTGGCTCTGTAGCATTGAATCACTGACACTGCTGTATCTTCCCAACCACAGTAAACCACAGCAACAGCAGTTTATGTTTTCCACCACAGTATCAGTAGCTTGAGGGTGGGAGGAGTGGTGAATCCTTTTGCCCATGCAGGACCCCACCTGGACAACTGGGCATGGAGTGTGTACACCCCTGGTTGTCCTATCCATGCATGCTGTTCCTCTCTATGGTTCTAGTATTGGGCTTTGGGTGCCTGAGTGGGCTGCCAAAAGCCTGCATGCCAGAAACCCACATGGGAAACTGGGCACAGGGTGTGCATTCCCCTGGATGTCCTATTCATGCTCACTGTTCCTCTCTATGGTTCTAGCATTGGGTGGCAGCTGCCGGGGTGGTCTGCCAAAGACCTGCACGCCAGAAACCCAGATACATGTAATTTTAAAAGGGGAAATATAAAGTATTTCCAAGAGAAACCCCATCCATGTATGTATTAAGCTTTGAATATCTGAATAATATTCTGTGAGGTATATACGAAATTAAAGTTGAATTTGCAATAAAATCACATTTAAGTTTTCTTTGGTGCACTTGAAAAAAAAATCATTCAGAGATGTGGTCTTCAAAAGTAGTTGTTATCCAAATTGCTGTAAGGGTTAAGTTTATGTCTCAAAAACGTTAACATAACCCAACTGTCCAAACTTTGTCAGAATCGAGACCTAATTAAGTTTTAATTTCTGGAAAAGGAAGTAGAGTGTATGTATCTTAGAATAATAAAGGAAGTGATGAAGATCACTCAGAAAGTTAAAACCCTGAAGCACAGTATAAGTTGTAAATGTTGCCTTTGCTTTTCATACTGGTTGTTTTGGATATATCCACTACCTTCATAAATATTAAAATCATGAAGAAACCACTGAAACTCAAGACTGTTCCATAAGCAGAGTGTGGCATATTGTTAGTTACAGGAAGCTTCAGGGTTATAAAATAGAAAAGATGTGGACCGTCTCTTTCAAATGAAGAGTTTTTCTCTTAGCCGAGACACTGATTAATATTTACATGGCTGTGGGATACATTAATTGTCCCTTTCAAAGTAGCCATCATCCCTTTGTTTCTAGACAGCTGCTTTCTGTCTTGATCTCCAGCTCTCTTCTAGGAGCCCATAAGGTGCTTTGGTTCTGTTTGGTATGCTGCAGGAGGAAGTGTCCTGCGTATATAAACTCTAGAGGTGACAATCTTAAATGGGGAGCAGCTGCTCTGTAGATAAAAGTGTTTGTAGAACCTTTTGTCTAGGATCCAAGGGATGGAAAGTTTATATCTTTGGCAAAAGGTGTCTATATAGTACAGGGAAATATACCATGGCATAATGTCAAGATTCACTGCATTCTTGGTTTAAGTGAATCAAAGGCATTAGGTTAAATATGGAACTTTATCCTCTAAATGTTTTTAGAGCTGTTGAAAACCGTACAGTGCTTAGAAATTCAGTGTTTTATACCAAGCAAGTCTAGAAGAAAGGTTTCTGTTGAAAGTATGTTCTAGATATTTGCAGGTAAACTTTCTCTCTGCTGTTATACTAAATAAGTAGAAATAAAACACACACAGGGAGCTGAACCATTGTTGTGTGAGACAAGGTTTCACTAGGTAGCCTTAGTTGGCCTAGAACTTACTCACTATGTAGACCAGGCTGGCCTTCAACTCATACAAATTCATCTGTTACTGCTTCCTATGTGATGGGATTAAAGGACTGCAAAACCATGCCCCAGCATGGGAGCTGAATTTTTTTTTAAATTAGTTTTTATTGATGCTTTGTGCATTTCATACATTTTTTCCAATTCAGTTCAGGCTTATTTCCCTTTCCCTCCCCCCCCCACCCCCACCCCATCCCAGATCATGCATTCTGCCATAACTGTCCTGCATCTTTCTCTCAGTTTTTTTTTTCATTTTTAGCTATAAGTGATAATCCATGAGTACAAGCATCCTTCATGCAAAACCTATGTGCAGGCTGTTGTGCCCAAACACCTACAGCCCCACCATCCAGTGGGGGGTGACAGGTTGTTTGTTCAATCAAGTTGATCAAATGAGTGTCCAGACTACATTGCTGTGAATTTTTTTTTAAATGTCATTTAGCAATACTGTCACAGGAAATTTTCTTTTGCTGGAGACCAGGGTACATACTCATAAGCAGAAGAACTTGGTGGTGTAGAACTGTCTCATCCCCACTTCAGGTTCAAGAGTGTCTCAAACTACTGTTTATGGGAGACTAGCTGGTTTAATGGGCTTTCTTACAGAGTGAATGGATAAGGGGGTCACTTACAAGGTCCTTTTGGCACCTCTGGCAAGAGAGAGGGACCCACCCACTAGCACTGGCTTGTGAGTCCTTAGCCCCTCCCCCTAGGTTAGCTGGCTGGTAGGGAGGAGGGGTTGCTGCTCTTTGGCTCTATCCTTCCCTAGCCAGTCCTTTCAGGAAGAAAGTCTATTCATGCCACAATTATTATCTGAAAGAAAAAGTTGCAAACATTTAAAAAATGTGTCTATAGTAATTACAGACTATTTATGTTGCTTAAATAAGAAAGAAATCATTTCTGTCAGTTTTGAGATTTTGCTTTCTACTTTTTGAAGAAGAGACCCATCTACTTTGTACAAAGAACACTTTCACAAATGCTTCATTCTGCAGTTTATGATCTACCCAAGAAATAAAAAAATTATAAGTATGTTATTCCTTTTCTCCCAGGATCTACAGTTATTCCAACAATTTTGTCTGTTTCAATGGAGACCTATATAAAGATGTTTGGGGAGTCTTTTGGACTATCCTTACCAAAATCTTGAGGGTGGTTTCACTTGTCTGGCACTGTGTTTATAGTTTTATACTCTTCAGCTCTACAGATGCTATACATGCTCTATCATCTATCTATCTATCTATCTATCTATCTATCTATCTATCTATCTATCTATCTAATATATCTATCTATCATCTACCTATCTTTCTACATGTTTTATATTATTCAGTAGGATTTTGAACTAATACATTTCATTGTGTTTTTTCATACACCTTAAGTAAAATTTATCTCTCCTCCTTCTTCCCTTGTGTTTCCTCCAGTTAAATAACACCCATTTTTTCCATTTCCACCTTGATAACAGTTACTTCCCACTACCCCCCATCTAAAGCTCTTTCTTCATCTTTATCCCCATGGTTTCTATTCATTCACCTGCCTATTTTATGATTTCATTTGTCTCTGCCACTGACTAGAGCTCTTTTGTGTAAATGTCTCACATTTTCTTTATCCAATCACTGGTTGAGGGATATTTTCCTTGTTTCCACTTTGAAAAGATCATCCACAAACATGGCTGATTAAATATCTGTGTACTGGGATGTTGAGTCCTTTGGGTATATGCCAATGAGTGGTATTACCATATCATGCAGTACATTTATTTGCTGAGTAGTTCACAACTTAGTTCCTATTCTCCAGTAAAATTATGCCATAATTTAGAGTTATTATTATTTTTACATAAATATAACAGCTTACCTCAACTTCTGACATCACATTCCATAATCAATAGGATATCTATACAGAAATTAATTGCAGAAGATTCAATAGTGAATAGAATATCTCATAATTCTTTAAGGTAAAGCTTAATGTTTTTTCTTCAAGCAGTGAGATTGTTACAGTTTTCTATTAGATTAGGTATTTGATGGATTGGTTTTCTCATTTATAATTTTGTTTTTTCCACAATGATTTTCATCCCAAGCCCTGTAAGAGAGGATTCTGAAGTCTCTCTTAATTGGGTTAGCTAGAATTTTAGTTCAGTTTTTGAGGGATAATTTGGTTAGCCACTGCAGTGCTCTGAAGGACATTGTCCCCTCCAAATTCATACTGGAAATGTATTCCCCAACTTCATGTTAATGATATTTGAAGGCTGGGCATTTGAGAGATAAATAAGATTAGATCAAGAGATAATTAAGATTAGATAAGGTCAAGGAGAAGAATCCCTGTCTCTCAGTGAGCACATCAGTGGTTTTACAAGATGAAGAAGAGAGATAAAACAGGGCTACCAGTTGGTCTCACCATGGGACTAATGTCCTCTTTTACATTGTAAGAATTAAGGACACCTGTCCATGATTCAGCACAATGTTTTTGAACTTCTTAGATGCCAGAATTGGGAAATGAATACATTTTTATTCTTACAATAAATTTTAATTCTTAATTTTAACACCACATATTTTGTGGTGTTAAAGCAACACAAATGATCTAAAATAGATGTCTTGCTTACATGATCCCTGATGAGAATGATTGTTCTTCACCCATGGGCAAAAATCGTTGCTTGTTTGTTTTGAGGTTTGGTATACTTAAATAATTCTCTTCATTTTCAGTTATTTAAAGCTAGAATTCTTACATGTGTATTCCTGGACAGTTATCTTGCCTACTGTTTCCCAAGCTTCTTAGATCTGTGGTGGTTGTTATTAATTTTGTACCATTATTACTTTGAATCTCTCTCTCTCTCTTTCTCTCTCTCTCTCTCTCTCTCTCTCTCTCTCTCTCTCTCTCTCTCTCTCTCCTTCCAGAACAATTACATGTAGTTATATATTTTGAAATCATCTCATGGTTCTTTGGAATTCTGTTGTGTTAATTTTCATTAATTGTTCTCTTGGCAATCATTCTTTTTAGGAAGTTTCTAATGAAACTTCTCCAAACAAATAAATGAATTCTTTGCTTGGTCATGTCGCCTCTGGCGAGCTCTTGAAAACATTCTTCACATTATAATTGGTTGTTTTGATATTTTTGAGACAGGGTCTCCCTTTTAGTGCCAGCTGTCCTGTTGCTTGCTTGCTCTGTAGACCAGGCTGGCCTTGAATTCACAGAGATCCACCTACCTCTGCCTCCTGAGTGCTGGGATTAAAGGCGCTTGCCACCATGCCCGAGTTATAATTGTTTTTATTTGTCTAACACATCCTAAATACTGTCTATGTTTTCTATCACTGAACATATTAATTAGTGAATTTGCGACTCCTATCAGGCAGTTTCTACATATTTCATAATTCAGTCTAGCCCAGACACTTGATTTGTCTCATCATACTGTATTATTCATTGATGTTAGTCTGCTTTTTTAATTTTCTGTTGGAAGCCAAGTGTGTTTTGTCAGACAGCAGGAACACTGTTAGTCACATTTTCATCACTATAACAAGTATCTGAGAAACAATTTACAATGAAGAATGATTTATATTGATCCATAATTTCAGATGTCTCACGCCAAGGTTAGCTTGCTCAGTCATAATGTAAAGTGAGTTAAACATCATAGTGGCAGGAGTATGCTCAGGAATATGCTGATCATTTAATTGGTATTAAGAAAGAAGGAGAGGGGAGAAAGAAAGAGAGAGAAAGAGAGGAGAGAGGAAAGAGAGAGAGAGAGAGAGAGAGAGAGAGAGAGAGAGAGAGAGAGATTAAAATATTCTTTCTAGGATATACTCTCAGTGAATTACTTCCTTGAAAATTCCTCCCTCATACTCTGGACACATTTCTAATAATACCATTATATAATGATTTAATCAGGAGATAAATCCATTGATTAGAACGGAAGTTTTAAGAGCCAATCATTTCTGGATTCAACTTAAACACATGAAATTCTCGACATCTTAGCCATACCATTAACTGTGCATAGGTCAGTTTTGAAAATTATTATCTTAATATTAGTAAAAAGACCAATGCTCAATATTCAGTGTATCTGTCTATTATAGAAGTGAAATTAAATTATTTTTGTTGTTTTCATATTCTCTGTCACTTTTGGTTTTCTTCTTAAATCATGTTTTAATAAGACTTTGTTTGAAGATACCTTGATATCTTTTATCCTTCCTTACTACATTTAATCTCTATCTATCTATCTATCTATCTATCTATCTATCTATCTATCTATCTATCATCTCTCTATCTCACTTGTGAAAAGGAGCAAATTGGCTTTCCTATTAATAGGAAACTGTCTTACCAATTTACTGTCCTAAGACATTACCTGAATAAGTGAAGACATTTGCTGATGATGTTTATATCTGTATTCTGGAAATGGAACACCAAAGCAAATGCAGCCTGTAAAAATATTAACCAAATTTCATTACCAGACATGTGTTTTCTCCTGTGGATGAGGCCTTAAATCCATTCAGAAATAATATAATAATATTTGTGCATTGTTGCACTTATGGGCCTATCTTTTGACAGTGTTATTGTAGAAAACAGTGTTCATAGATGCATAATGCTGTTTATGACTTTCTCTCCTAGCATCCTACAGAGCACTTTCTGACACTGTGAAAGCTAGCCACAAGGGAAAAGCCTTGGTGAGTAGTGCCACCTTGATTTTTCTGTCTTTTGACCACGTTGTGTGTTGTCTTCAGAAACAGGGTCTTACCATCAACTTCTTTTAGGCAACTAAGAATGGGGACAATAGCTTGTCTTTTTTTGGTGGAACACTAGGACATCTGGCACTAAGCTTTACATTTGGCAGCCTATGGCTTTTGAGAGGAGCAATATCTCATTTGTGGCATAATACAATGGTTTCAATGGAAAATGTATTTATGAAGCTTATAAATAGCATATTTCCATAGTACTTTTCAAACATCCATACTATAATGTAAATCTGACCAAGAATGCATAGCTGGGAGTCCATAGGCCCCAAAGCTGACCCCACTACTGTTTTGATAATTCCTTTCTAAAGTTGTATATCTATACCCATAGATTATTGCAGCTCTTGGACTTCATCAGAAAATTTTCTTTGTGCAGTGGATGGTGCTTAATGAAAAAGCTCAAAACTGGTCAAAGTACAGACAATAAGTTACTATGGTGTGTTCAACCACAAGAAGACAAGTATAGCACCCTCCCTTCCCAAGGCTCAGGGGTTACTGTGAAAGACGGGGAAGAAAGGTCATAAGACCAAGAGGTTGAGATCAGAGGAAAACCATGCCTCTTACATATGACAGGACCATTGTGTTGTATTAAAGAGCTCACAGCAGCTGGGATTTCCTGCAAAATCCCTGCACAATATCAAGCCACATCAGTTGTCTAGGATGGGGGAAGGGTATTATGAGCCCCCAAATCTACCTAAGATGAAGTGGGCAGATGATTGCTGAGGGGAAAGAGAAATGTTTTTAAGGGTATGGCCCTGAATAGGTTGAGCACACTTTAGTGGACAGGCTCACACCCATGAGTATGTGGCAGAGCTATACCCACTGGGTGGAATTATTGAAATTAATTTTTCACTTTTTTACAATTATTCCATATGTATTTTGCTTTTCAAATATCTGAACTAGTATATTATTTTCTCTGAATAAAACAGATTGGATGTGGTTTTCGTTTTGTAGGTCATTTTCTAGGTTACTAATTAGTAACAAACCTTAGTGAAAACCTAAAGAAATATTTTCTTACACTGGAGCATTCCCAACAGAAATAGTTTGATTTTATTTTGTTCTGGAATTATTATCTACTTAGAAATGCCTCTTTTGTTTGCAAAACGTTATTGTTTTCATTTAGCTTCTTTTTTTCCAAAGCCAATTTTTATTGAAGCTTTGTGCATTTCATACAAAATTTCACAATCAAGTCTAAACCTATTCCCTCTTCCTTGCCCCCCCCACCCCACCAGAGTGCATGCATTCTGCCAAACATGCTTTCCATCTTTTTCTCAGTCTCTTTTAAAATTTTTGATGCAGAACTTTACTGTTTTGGAATGAAGTTCACTGTTTCAGTCAGTTCTTTGACCCAGCCTTTATTGTTGTTGTTGTTATTCCTTCCAATTTGCATCACTCCAAAATATGCATATTTGCATCACTCCAAAATATGCATATTTGCATGCCACATCATAGGTTTTAGCATCTTCAGCTTATGATTTCTTTTTTTTTTTTTTTTGTCCTTTATTAGGATGAAAGATGTTATGTTTTCCGGGGCTGGAGAGATGGCCTAGCGGTTAAGAGCACCGACCGCTCTTACAGAGGACCCGGGTTCGATCCCCAGCACCCACATGGCAGCCGAGAGCCGTCTGAAACTCCAATTCCAGGAGAACTCCAGTTCCAGGGGAATCCAAGAACCTCTTCTGACCTCCGCGGCATTGCACCACAGGGGTGCACAAACCTGCATGCAGACAGTACATTGATACACATACCGAAATAAATAAAATAAAAAAAAATTAAAAAAACAAAAGAAAGATGTTATGTTTTCCTTAAGGCAGTGTTTGAAAGCTCCTCCTTGCCAAGCCCAAACAACCATCAGTCCTGCCCTTTTCCTCCAAACTGGAGCCTTCCCTTCCCATGGTCACCAAATGAGGTCCAGTAAGCACCATGTCCTGTCTTGATCTTCCTGTACTGGTCTCTGTGATTCAGCCTGGGTAATCCAACAATTTCAGTCTATACTATGAAGAAGCTGAAACCCCAGTAGTTGCTCAGACTGCAAGATGGTAAACTCATTTGTCAATGGTCTAGTTATTTGGCTTAATATACTTAACATGGCATAGCAACATATATCTAATCCCAGCCTTAGGGATTTAGCAGCACAAAGATCTCAGAGACTTCATGGAAGCTTGGTCTAGAGCTATAATTCCAGGTCAGCCAGGGCTACAAAGTGAGACCCTGTCTTAAAAAGTTCAAATATATTACTTATATCACCTACCTTACAATTGCTATGAATCAGCACTTCTGGTCTTCCCATTAGGCTGATATTAGACCTGATATGTAAAGACATGCATGATTGTTTCTTATGTTTGGTAATGTAAACAAACATAAGGAACAATCTCATAATTTTACTGGTATGGAAATAAAGTTATGCCATATCTTAGACCACTTCATGAATATTTACTATAAATGTGATGTGAATGTAGTATTTTCATTGTTTATATTAGATTCATTAGGCAAACATAAACAGACACAACAAGGAAGAATTCTGTGAATTTGGGAATAATGTTGAGCATATTCTAAGTTGAGTATTTACTAATTGTAGTTTTATTCATAATTTGTATTTTAGACATTTCATTGTCAGAGTCCCTTGCCTTGAAATTCAATCTTATAACAAATTTATTTGACAAATGAAACAAGGCCTTCTAATATTTTATCATCAATTTTCATAATTAGTTTGACAGTTGCTCATTAAATATTTCAATGAGAACTAAGTTTTGAGGGTGAGACAGAATGCAATGTGTTTGAGTAATGTTTGCTTTCCCTTTTCTGTACATTGATAGTAGTTAATTACACCCTATAATGCAAAGATATATTGGTCAATCTTATCTGAGACTGCTTCTCTTTCAACATAAGACAGGTCTAGAGTAGTGTTAATTCTAGCTAACAGCAGTTTGGAGCCTAGTGGATTCTGTGAGTAGAGGGCTAATAAAATTCACTTTTTAGCTTTGCCAATTGCTTTGATTATATGAAATTCTTGCCACAGCCATTTTACAAGGGTTTGCATTCCTGTTTATCCTGAGTGAAGTTCCTTTCATTTTTCATGACTGTGTCCTCTCTGTTGGTGCAACTAATTACTCTTCCTCTTGCATACTTCATACTAAGGGTTTGATTACAGCAATGTCTATCAGTCAGCATCAAGGAGATTAAGATAGTAATGTCTCTCTGCTCTCTGTGCATCCATGATGTTGCTCTTTCTTTGAAGGCCTACTATCTTGATGACTTCATGGTAGAATAGACATAAATTTCTCTGAACAACTTTGCTAAACAGATTTCATTTCATTATTGCAGCATCTATTCACAGACTATTGCCACTTGAGGCTTGCTTGATCCCTCTCATTTACATGACTTTAATATATAATATTCATTTTAGATATTAATTTTAGGAACTGGTGCCAGTACTTATTTATTGTTTCTTATTGACTAATTTTGATAAAAATTCCCAACATTTATTATTATCTTCTAAGGATTCCTTAGCCACCTGGTGACATATCAGTTTCCACTGGTTAAGGATGTTAAGTTATTTTATGAGTAAAAAATATATTTCCAAGTGGCTACTACAGACTGAAACAACTTCTAAGATTAAGAACAACTTCTCCTACTATTTAGTTCATTACTGCAGCTTTAAATATTTTTTTTAATTTTTAGGTCTCACTTTTCCCAAGGCTACTAGTAGCAAAATAGAGGCAACAGAGAATTCAGTTCTTTTGTGAACTGTCACTTCATGCAATAAACATTTAGTCAACAAATATTCATAGAACACATACTTTCTATGAGGCATTATTTTGGGCATTGGCAGTGTATAAACAAATAAAAGAATGTTATTATCTATTTATAATATCCAATATTACAATGTGATGAGAACATAATTAAATGCCATGAATTTTAAAAAGTGAGGACAGGAAAGTGGTATGTTTGTGCTTTGTAAATTAAGAAGGGTCATAGTAATAAACTTGCAGATAAAATGAAATATAAATATGCTGTCTTTTGGGTCTCCTGCTGTCTTCCAAAAACATTCCCCTTCCTTTATTCTCTAGAGATGAAATTTGCTAGCATATTTCTTACACAGTGATACCTAGCTTAGTTTATAATATTTAGTATATTGTTTCATTGGATTTAAAAACGATGACACCTGGAAATATAATTGATGTTGCATTTATGTTCAATTAATCAGTATTTAATGAATGACCTTTATATTTTTCACTTATTCTATTACTTTATACAGTTTTTTGAGTGCATCTATGCCTTGTTTATTGCCCAAAGAACAAAGGTATTTTTTTATCAAATCTAGACCCGTACCCCCTCCATTCCCCCACCACACCAGACCTCATGCATTCTGCCAAACATGCTTTTCATCTCTTTCTCTTTTTTTCTCAATATTCTCCATGAGGAAGTTGACTGTTTTGAGCAGAAGTTCACTGTTTCAGTTAGTTCTTCGATGAAATCCTTTCTGTTGTTGTTGTTGTTGTTTCCAATATGCATCAGTCCCAGCTGCTTTGGACAAAAGTTCAAGGGGCTGTGCACAAGAAATATTTACAACTAGGTAATTGACACTAGCATCCACAGATGAGGGATACCATTCGTCATTTGTTATTCTGGGACTGTGTTACTTCACTCAGCATGATGTCCTCTAGCTCCAGCCATTTTCCTGCAAAGTTCATGATATCATCTTTCTTTACTGCTGTGTAGAACTCCATTGTGTAGATGTACCATATTTTCTCTATCCACTCATCAGTTAAGGGACATTTAGGTTGGTTCCAGCTCCTTGGTATTGTGAAGAGAGCTGAAATAAACATGGCTGTGCATGTATCTCTGCGGTGGGGTGAGTCTTGAGGGTACATGCCTAGGAGTGGTATGGCTGGGTTGGGTGGCAAGTTCATTCCAAGTCTTCCAAGGGTTTTTCACACTACTTTCCATACATTCCCACCAGCAGTGGATGAGTGTTCCCCTTTCCCCACAACCTCTCCAGCACTTGGTGTCATTTGTTTTCTTGATCCTAGCCAGTCTTATTGGAGGAAGATGACATCTTAAAGTGGTTTTGATTTGTATTTCCTTAATGATTAGTGATGTAGAAGACTTCTTAAGTTATTTCTCTGCCATCTCTAATTCCTCACTTGTGAAGTCTCTGTTCAGTTCTTTGCTCCATCTATTGAGTGGCTCATTTGTTTTCTATCTTCTTTGTTTTTTGAGTCATTTATATATTCTGTAAATCAATGCTTTGTGAGATGTTTCTGTGGTGAAGGTTTCCTCCCACTCTGTGGGATTTCTCTTCACTTCCTTGATTGTTTCTTTTGATGTACAAAAGCTTTTGAGTTTAATGAGGTCCCATTTGTCAATTGTCGACCTTAATTCTTGTGCAGCTGCTGTCTGATTTAGGAAGTCTTTTCCTACGCCTATGTCTTGTAGTCTGCTGCCAACTTTTTCTTCTATCACCTTCAGAGTTTGGGGTTTCACGTTGAGGTCTTTAATCCATCTGGAGTTGACTTTTGTACAGGGTGAGAGGTAGGGGTTTAATTTCATTCTTCTACAAGTGGTGATCCAGTTTTGCCAACACCACTTGCTGAAGATGCTGTCTTTTCTCCATTGTGGTTTCTTGGCCCCCTTGTCAAATATGAGATGGCTGAAATTGTATGTGCTCAGATTTGGATCTTCGGTTTTGTTCCATTGGTCAACAGGTCTGTTTTTGTGCCAGTACCAGGCTGTTTTTATGACTATAGCCCTGTAGTATAGTTTGAAGTCTGGTATAGAGATCCCCCCCTGTGTAGCTCTTTTCACTCAGGGTTGTTTTGGCTATTCGGGGTCTTTTGTTTTTCCAAATGAATTTAAGGACTTTTGTTTCCAAGCCTGTGAAGAAATTTTTGGGGATTTTGATTGGAATTGTGTTAAATGTATACAGGAGTTTGGTAAAATGGGCATTTTTACAATGTTAATTTTCCCAACCCATGAGCACGGGAGGTTTTCCCATCTTCTGATGTCTTCTTCAATTTCTTTCTTTAAAGGTTTAAAATTTTTGTTGTAGAGAACTCTGGTGCCTTTGGTTAGGTTTGTTCCTAGGTACTTTAATGTTTTTGAGGCTATTGTGAGTGGGAAGGTCTCTTTGACCTCTCTCCAGTTGCTTGTTCTTGGTGTAAAGAAAGGCCATTGATGTTTTTAGGTTAATTTTGTATCCTGCCACTTTGCTGAAGCTGTTAATCATTTCTAGGAGTTTTCTGGTGTCGTTTTTTAGCATCCCTTAAGTAAATAATCATATCATCAGCAAATAGGGATAGCTTGACTTCCTTTTTTCCAATTAGTACTCCTTTAATTTCCTTTTCTTGCCTTATTGCTCTAGTAAGTGTTTCTAGCACTATATTGAAGAGGAGTTGTGACAGGGCCAGCCTTGATGAATTCCTACCTTTAAAGGGAATGTTTCTGTTATTTCCCCACTTAGGATGATATCGGCTGTGGGTTTCCTGTATAGGGCTTTGATTACAATGAGGAATGATCCCTCCAATCCAATTCCCTCTAGGACTTTAAGCATGAAGGGGTTGCTGGATTTTGTCAAAGGATTTTTCAGTATCAATTGAGATGATGGTGTGGTTTTTGTCTTTCATTCCATTTATGTGTTTGATGATGTTTATTGGTTTTCATATGTTGAACCATCCCTGCATCTCTGGTATGAATCCAACTTGGTCATGATGGATGATCTTCTTGATGTGGGTCTGTATGTGATTTGTCAGTATCCCGTTTAGAATTTTGGCATCTGTGTTCATTAGGGAGATGGGTCTATAATTCTCCTTTTTAGTTGTATCTTTGCCTTGTTTTGGTAATAGAGTGATACTGGCTTCATAGAAGGAATTTGGGAGAATTCCCTCTGATTGTATCCTTCCAAATAGTTTTAGTAATAATGGTTGTAGGTCTTTTTGAAATATTTTATAGAATTCTGTTGTGAAACCGTCTGGGCCAGGGTTTTTTTAGTTGGGAGTTTTCTTATTACATTTTCAATTTCTTCACGTATTATGGGTCTGTTTAAGTTGCGCATCTCTTCTTGGTTGAGCTTTGGTGATTCCCAGGATTTCAGATATTCATCTATTTCTTCTAGGATTTCAAATTTGGTAGAGTATAGTGTCTCCATATGATTTTCTGGATCTTTTCCTTGTCTGCTGTGATATTTCCCTTTTCATCATCGATTGTATTGATTTGGAGTTGTTCCTTCTTTCTTTTGGTTAACTGGTCTAGAGGTCTATCTTGTTTATTCTTTTTTTTTCACATAAATTTATTTATTTATTTTTAACAAATCTAGACCCGTGTTCCCGCTCATTCCCCCACCCCACCAGAGCTCATGCATTCTGCCAAACATGCTTTCCATCTCTCAGTCTTTCTCAGTATTTTCCATGGGGAAGTTGACTGTTTTGAGCAGAAGTTCACTGTCTCAGTCAGTTCTTTGATGCAGTCTTTTCTGTTGTTGTTGTTGTTGTTGTTGTTGTTGTTTCCAAAATGTATTATGCCCAACTGCTTTGTACAAAAGCTCAGGGGGCCCTACACAATAAATACTTACAACTGGGTAGTTGGCACTAGCATCCACAGATGAGGGATACCATTCATCGTTTGTTTTTCTGGGACTGTGTTACTTCACTCAGCATGATGTCCTCTAGCTCCAGCCATTTTCCTGTTTATTCTTTCAAAAAAGCAACTTTTGGATTCATTGATTTTTTTGTATTGTTTTATTTGTTTCTGTTTCATTGATTTCTGCTCTGATTTTTGTTATTTCTTCCTGTCTGTTGCATTTAGGGTTCATCTGTTGTTGCCTCTCAAGCGCTTTTATTTATTTATTTTTTTTATTTATTTTTGTATGTGTATGAATGTACTGTCTGCATGTAGGTTTGTGCACCCGTGTCGTGCAATACTGCAGAGGTCAGAAGAGGGTCTTGGATTCCCCTGGAACTGGAGTTCTCCTGGAATTGGAGTTTCAGATGGTTCTCGGCCACCATGTGGGTGCTGGGGATTGAACCCGGGTCCTCTGCAAGAGTAGTCAGTGCTCTTAACCGCTAGGCCGTCTCTCCAGCCCCTCAAGTGCTTTTAGCTGTAGTGTTAGATCATTCAGTTGTGCTCTTTCTGTTTTTCTAATGTAGGCTCATGGGGCTATAAACTTCCCTCTTAGGACTGCTTTTAGGGTATCCCATACGTTTTGTTGTGTTGTATTGTCATTGTCATTCAGTTCCAGGAATGCTTTTATTTCTTTCTTTATCTCTTCCTTGACCCATTCATTATTCAAGAGTGTGTTGTTTAGTCTCCATTTGTTCTTGTAGGCAGTAGGACTTATCCTGGTGTTGAGGTTGAGCTTTATTGCACTGTGGTCTGATAGAATGCATCAAACTATTTCAAACTTTTTGTATTTGTGGAGGTTTCTTCTGTGTCCCAGTATGTGGTCGATTTTGGAGAATGTTCTATGGGGTTCTGAGTAGAAAGTGTATTCTCTGGTATTAGGGTGGAATATTCAGTAGAGGTCCATGAGGTCCATTTGGTGTATCGTATTGTTCAGTTCAGATATCTCTCTGTTTATTCTTTGTCCTGTTGACCTATCCAAAGGACTGAGTGGGGGGCTGGAGAGACGGCCTAGCGGTTAAGAGCGCCGAGCGCTCTTGCAGAGGACCCGGGTTCGATTCCCAGCACCCACATGGCGGCCGAGAACCATCTGAAACTCCAATTCCAGGAGAACTCCAGTTCCAGGGGAATCTGAGACCCTCTTCTGACCTCCGCAGCATTGCACGACACGGGTGCACAGACTTGCATGCAGACAGTACATTCATAGACATACAGAAATATATAAAATTAAAAAATAAAAACAAAGGACTGAGTGGGGTATTGAAGTCCCCTACTATGAGTGTACTGGGGTTAGTGTGTGAGTTGTCATCCTGGAGAATTGTCTTTATAAAGTTTGGTGCACTGGAGTTTGGTGCATATATCTTCATTATTGTGAAATCTTGGTGAATTGTTCCTTTGATAAAAATGCAATGGCCTTCTTTGTCTTTTGTGATTTCTTTTACTTTGAAGTCTATTTTGTCCGATATTAAAATAGTAACACCTGCTTTCTTTTTGGTACCATTTGCTTGGAATATTTTTTCCATCCTTTCACTTTAAGTTGGTGCCTATCCTTGAAGGTAAGATGTGTTTGTTGTAGACAGCATATTGATGGATTCTGTTTCTTTATTTAATCTCCCAGTCTTTGTCTTTTGATTGGGGAATTTAGTCCATTAATATTTAAAGTTATGACTGATAGGTTTGTGTTGCTTCCTTTTGCCTTGTTTTCCATTTTTGGTTTGGGTTTAAGTTTCTACTTCTGCAGTTATGCTTTTATGGATTTCTCTTTCTAGGTGTGATGGTTGCTCCTTTCTTCTTTCCTTTGAATTGCTTCAAGTATTCTCTGAAGGGTTGGTTTTCCAGACATGGACTCTTTCAATTTGTTTATGTCATGGAAGGTTTTTCTCTCTCCTTCAATTATAATTGACATTTTTGCTGGGTATAGTAACCTGGGTTGGCATCTATTGTCCTTTAACACTGGGAATGCTTTGCTCCAGGTTCTTCTTGCTTTCATAGTTTGCATTGAGAAATCAGTTGTAATTCTGATAGGATTCCCTGTATAGGTCACTTGTTTTTCTCTTGTGGCTTTAATGATTTTATCTTTGTTTTGGGTGTCTAGCATTTTAAATATGATGTGGCGTGGAGAATTTATATTCTGATCTTGTCTGTTTGGAATTTTATGTGCTTCTCGTATTTGTATTTGTTTGCCTTTTTTTAGTTTGAGGAAGATTTCATCTATTATTCTGTTGAAGATCTGATCAATACCATTCTCTTGGGATTCTTCTCCTTCCTCTATTCCTATGATGCTGTTTTGATCTTTACATAGTGTCCCACAGTTCTTGATTGTTCCACTTTTGTGTACTTTTAAATTTTTCATAATCTTTCCTTGAGGTTTTTAGTCGTTCTTTGTTATCTTCCAGGTCTGATATTCTTTGTTCTGCTTCCTCCATTCTGCTTCTGAAGCTTTTTCCATTCCTTTCCTCTTGATAGGATGAGTGTTTGATTTCCTTTTTCATTTCCTCTTCTGATTTCTTTAGTATTTCTACTTCTTTTTGGAGCTTCTCAATCTCTTCCTGTAGCTCTTTGCTTTGCTGGTTGGTTTCCTTATCTTTTTCAGCATGGGATCTTTTCAGTCTTTCCAGGTCCTTCTAGAGTTCGTCATTCTCTCTCTCTAGGTCCTTCTTGAGTTCTTCATTCTCTTTGCTTCGTTCTTTGATTTGCTCTTTATAATCTTTTAGTTCTTTAAATATGTTCTCAATTGTGTTTCTGATATCTGTGTTTTAGGCCATCCCAAGGGGGATCCCACTGTAGGAATCTTCCATAGGGTTCGTAGAGCTTGATGCAGGATTATCCTGCCCCTTTCCCGTATTGTCTCTTCTTCATGTTCCTGGCATATGAGCTTCTACTTGCCTGTATTCCAATGTAGGCCCTAAATGCCTCTTCACTGTGTTGAATGCTTGCTTTGTTTTCCTCCTTCAGATGCCTTTATAATCCTAGTTGGTGTGTGGGGGGACTGTGGTGTGGGCTCCCACCTGTGCTTGCCTAAGCTGGTCTCCAGAGATCTCAGGTCTTGAGACTCACACAACCCTACCTTTTATACCAGCTGGGAGGATAACTCCGCCCTCCACTGGCCAAATACAACTGGAGTAATGGATTAACTATATTAAATCAATCAACAATCAGCCTTGGTGAAGCACCCATTTGCTCCCTACCTACCTGTGCTTGCCTCAGCTGGTCTTGGGAGATCTCAGATCTCAAGACTCAACACCACCTTTTACATCAGCTGGGAAGATAACTCCGCCCCAATAGCCACAAAAGCCAATTAAGCCTAAAACAACTGGATTAGCGGATTAACTATATTAAATCAATCAACAATTGTCCTTGCTGAAGCACCCAGCTGCTTCCTACCTACCTGCGCTTGCCTCAGCTGGTCTTGGGAGATCTCCACATTTTTTTTATAGAGATCCTATCATTTACAAGATTTTTCATATTTAAATTAAGTAAATCTTTGAAGGTAAAACATGTTAATGTTCTAAGCTATGTTCTCATCTGCTATGAAGTTCTGTGACATCTTAGCGTTTGGTTCATGGTTTTTTTTTTCAAGCAATTCTTCTCTTTTGTCAGTGGGGCAATGTTGCTAGCAGCTTGACATTCTCTTTGGCCAGTCATTCAGGAGGCTCACCTCTTGCATTCTGTGAAAATTCTATGTGATTTCTCAGGACTGTCACTTTGCTTCACAGAATTAAAGAATGTCTGGGAATCTACTGTCCCTAACTTATACTTACTCTTGCTGTGATAACTAGAGGGAGTGTCATTTCATCTTTCAATTTGTACTCTTAGCTTCAGAGATGTATTATTTTCCAAGTCTTTGAGAAATTCTTTTTTGTAAATTATTTTTTTTTCTGTTTTTGCTTCACACCTGTGCAGTCTACTTTATATTTGCTACTAAATTTCTGAATACATTCTGTGCTTCTCAGTTACTTTCCAATTTTTATCAAGGCCAGAGCCTGCATTTCCATTTTCTTTCTTTAATTTATTTGATTTCTGAGAAAAACAAGTGAATATTTCACATTATTTGGTACTTAGTGTTCATTTTGGATAACTATATAGCAAATTCCAAATATTTTTAAGACTAATAATACTGTTGTGTTGTAAAAAGGTAATAGGAGTTAAAGAAAGTACTTATATGAGTAAATGTTTTATGTGAAAGTACTCATTTATTCAAGAATAAAGATAGGAGACAATAGTTTTTATTTAACTTACAAGATTTTGAGCAGATACATGACATACTTACATTATATTGACTTTAATTATGAACTGTGTACAGAGTTAATTGATATATTTTATTCACTAATATTAAAACATTAATTCAAATATATTTGTCTATTTATGAATTTTCTTATGGATGTAAAATTAAAAAAGCACAGAAAGTTAAATGACTTAATAATTTAAGTGATTAACTATGCTTACAAAAGAGTGAGTAGTAGGTTGAGACCTGAATCTCATATATATCTATACATATATATTACTATTTTATTTATTATTTTTATTGTATATGTATGAATGTATAGCTAGCATGGATGTGAGTGTATCCATATCATGCAATGCTGAGGAGGTCAGAGAACATATCAGATTCCCCTGGAAAGGGAGTTAAGAATGGTTCTTAGCCAACATATGGCTATGGAGAATCAAATCCTGGTCCACTGCAAGAACAGTCAGTGCTCTTAATCACTGAGTCATCTCTCTAGTATCCTGTATCTAATATTTTAAAGCTAAGAGTCAGTAGTTAGGATCTTCAAGCTAAATGATAACAAAAAATTGTTGACTGTGTAATTCTACCTCAAATTTGAATGCCCTGGAATCAAGAAGGCAATATGTTTCTATAGCTATTAAATCAAAGATATCCTTAGTATAATGTGGAAGAAAACTTAATGCTAATGAGTTTTGAGTGAATATAGATGCTGTCTCTAACCTGTGAGTAATGATTATAGCTTAGCATCCTTTCCCTGGAGTAAAGTTCTATATATACAATGCATGCTACCATTGGATCTATGTCTACAGGTTTATGTGTGTGAATTCAGCCATACTTGGATATATAACATTCAAAATATCCATCAGTGCTGAACATGAACAGATTTTTATCTGATTACCCTTCCTTAGGCAATGTGAATTTTGGCATAGTTTTAATTTTGTATTAAGTACTGTGAGTAATCCAGAGGTAATTTAAATTATACATGAGTATATTTAATGTATTATATTCAAATGCTATGTGAATTTGTATTAAAATTCAACTATCCATGCTTTCTCATACCCTTGGAGCATTCAGGAATAGCAATAGTAACTGTCTATGGGTAAACTATGCATGTTCTCTCATATATTTTTTTAATTTTTATTTATTTTGTATGTGTATGAATTTACTGTCTGCATGCATGTCTGTGCACCCATGTCGTGCAATGCCATGGAGGTCAGAAGAGGGTGTTAGATTCCCCTGGAACTGGAGTTAAAGAAGGTTCTCAGCTGCCAAGTGGGTGCTGGGGATGGAACCTGGGTCCTCTGCAAGAGCAAATGGTTCTCTTAACCGCTAGGCCATCTCTCCACCCCCCCTTTTTTCTCTCTCATATATTTTAATCTTCAGTTTACTTATAATACTTAATACTATGCAAACAGTCATTATGCTGTATTATTTTGAAAACAGTAACAAGTCTATACATGTTAAGTTTGAGGCACATTTATCTGTTGGTATACCATTTGTATTGAATTTATCAATAGAGAAATGTAGAATTGAGTGTAAAGTTGAGAGTGTGTTTAGAGTCTGTGATATTCTGAGATAATGTGTATATGAGAGAGGAGAGAGAGGGAGGCAGAAGCAAACCCTCTTCACTATTAATCTTTAACTAAATTGTTAAAAATATGATTTATCATTTGTTTTCTTATATGCACTCTATAAATTGGCAACAGACATGGTCCCTGTAAGCTTTTAAAGAATTCAAAATATTTTCAAAGTTGAGCAGAACTGTTGACCAAGGAAAATAGGTATTCACATTAGTACTGATGTCAAGAGAATGATTCTCATGTTTATAAATTGATTTGAAATGGAGAAGGACTGAGATCTAAGCAGCAGGTCAGAACAATTTTGCCATTCTTAATAGCCCCATATTGCTACTTGAAACCAAATGCAAACATGCAAGACCGTGAACGAGAATGTAGTGAAATGTTTCAGGGCCTCTGTGCAGAGAACAAGGACATCACACTGAGTCTTCCAGGGTGCATGTTTATTAGGTTTGTCATTGAATGTTGTAGCCCTGAATATAATACGGGCTAGCACATTATACACTTTATACATCTCGTTAGATGCCCCTTACAGCTAAGTCTTTGTGTATCTTATATATTGTAATGTGTGTTCTAATTGGGTATTCTATGCTACAGATTCATGACAGACAGGATTGTGTGCATGCTGTATTTCCATTGTTCTTGGCCTTATCACAAAAACTGCAAAAAAAAGTATGTGTATGGAGGCTTTGACATCTATGAAGTGCTTATTATCCATTATTTTAATTGCACAATATAATGTTTTAAAATATTTTCTCTCAAATAAGCATATTTTCTTAAAAATCACATAACCATCTACTTACAAATGAATCTACTCAATTTTCTGCGTATGTCACTGATTTAAAATGGAACACAGATACAGTGCTGGTTATCATTTTCTGGCCTTTGAAAATTCTCCTTTAGGCTTTACCTCTTAATACTGCTATGTTGACACCAAGCCTCACATGTGTTTCGATGGGGATGACACATATTTAAAGCAGTGTGTGTGTGTGTGTGTGTGTGTGTGTGTGTGTGTGTAAATTACTTTATTATTACAAGGACTTCAAATTAATTTTTCAGGCTATACTTAGCAACCTGGAGAATGGAAATTGTTGACTGTGTAGTTCTATCACTAATTCGAATGCCTTAGAGTCAAGGGGCACAAATATAAGTTTCTATAGATGCCTGAAGTCTTTAGGGCTAGGAAGAATACCATGTTAGTTATGTTTGAATTCTATCCAAGGGGAGCTGTTTATTTCATATTGAGTCCAAGGGAAGATAAAAAGCAATATTCTAGCTCAGGTAGTAAGGCAGGAGAAGTATGTTTTCTCTCAGCTTTCTAGTTTTATTTAGGCTTTCAATGAAATATGTGGGATTTGTCCACGTTAGAAAAGGAAATCTGCTTTACTTTTCCTACCAACTCAGATGTTAATATTGAGAAATGCTTTAATAGGCATGTACAAGACAATCATGAAAAAAAAATCTTTGTGCTTCCTATGGTTAAAATAGATTGGCACATAAGATTAACCATTATAAATTACTGCTTTGTTAGCCTGTTACCTACTGATATCTTATTAAACAGGACCGAATCTCTAAATAAACTTAAAAGCAAGATGATAATTCTGCCTAACCATATAACTAAACTGTGTACAAGTGGAAATAGAATAATCTCTTCACCAGTACTTCACCAGTAAGGAGGTTAAACTCTTCAAGTAATTATTCTCCTCTGGTTACATTTTTATGACTTAAATCCATAATGTAAGTTCTTAGAAATGCATTTGTAGTTTATGAGTATGATTATTTATCGCCATTTATGTACATGTGCTTGTATTTGCAGTGCCTGCAGAATCCAGAAGAGGGCATCAGATCCTGAATCCGCTGTTTCAAGTGGTTGTTATTCAACATGTGGGTGGTGGGAACTGAACCTGGATCTTTTGTAAGAGTAGTTAGTGCTCTTAAATGCTAAGCCTTCTTTCCAACACCCCCATAATGTAATTTTTAATATTACATAATTACTATGATATAAAGTCTATAAACTTATTATATGATAAAACTGTAAGGGAAGAATTATTCTGCCTAGGAGATGTTGGCTAGGGGATTCAACCCCCCCCCCAATTATGAAGGTCTTTTGCTTATAAGTGGGATATATGCAAGAAGAAAGGCAGTAAGTCCCTGTTGTCAAAGACCTGGTGTGAGCATGAAAAAATGTTGAGACGACACTTGCTAATGTACAACTGGCCTCTGAAATGCTGGAGAGTGTTACCAAAGGCCACTAACGCAATACAGCAAAATATTGGTCTCCCTGAGACAAGCAAGACTCCTCTCTCAATATCAGCTACACCTCACCAGCCTGGAGACCACACCTGCCACTGTGCAACAGTGGCAGCCAAGTGTCTATATATATCCCAAATCTAATTGGCTATTAGCTCTCTCCTTGGAGGAATAACTCACAGCGGATGCCACAAGCTTATGTCCTCTAGTGGTTAGGAGTTGTTATAAGCCACAATAAGAACTTGTCACCCCTTATAGAGAAACCACAGTTTGTGGATTAGCATACCATCCAAGCATCTGTGTCTATGCTCACAGCTTAGCTTGCCATAATAATTAGCACTGCTTAAATGCCTGTACATCCAACTGCTTGTTCTTTGTTAGCATGACTAAAAAGGTATCACTGGATAAGCTGTCAACCCATGAAGGGAAACAACCTGAACAGACTAGAGTCCAAAATGACAACTCCAAAGAAAGTAGACTGTTTACTTCTCACCCACTTGTGCCCCTTTCCCAAAGCCCAGGGAACAAATTGCAGAAGAGGAGGCGTGGTAGAATGTAAGGACTGTGGAGAGATAGGGGTGAATCATGAGACTACAGCAATATAGTCTGGACTCCTAATTGTTCACATGTATGTGCATACATACAAGCTTCTCCAACTGGACTATGGGAACCTTGGGTTGTTCAAAATTTAAACATAGATACTTGCAAAATGCACCAATTACCTAATTGTATGGCAAACTGAGTAACATCAATATTATCTGAAAACAACCTTGTTATTATATTGTAGAATCACTTAAAAATAAACAAATTAAAAGAAATTTACTTAATAGATGAATAAATGCTTGAAATAAATCAATGAATGTGAATATATTTATATCTACTTAATATATTAGTGAATGTACTATAATATTAATAGAAAAATAAAGAAAAATATAAGAATTACCTTGTTTTTATTACTGGTCCTATTGGCATAACTGATATTTATAATATCGTTCTTCACTTACTCATGCTGTAGTTTCTGACTTTTGAAAGCACTTCAGTTTGTGGTTGTTTTTTCTTCTTAGAGTAAAGTAAACTTTTATTTCTGAAGTATGTGGGCCACACGGATCACTTGTGTTGGTTTACTTATTGTGTTTTATTGGCATCAATTAGGACACATGGTAATAAATAGGGCTTTACAGAATCACTTATGTTCCATGTTTATTTTCTTTACCCCTATTATTGAATCATAATAATGTCCTCGTGGTAGTTAGAATCAGTGTCCCCAGTCATCTCATTGATTCTCTTTGTCTGTTAACTCAGTGACAGAAAGGTCCCAAAGTGGCTGGGTAATAAATTTGGCTTTTAAAATCTCAGTGAAATAATGATTGCACCTTCTGTTGGATTTTTTTTTTTTTTTGTCTGAAGCTAAGACCTTTGGGCCAGCACATCACGAGGTGATGAGAATAGGAAGCAGAAATCATGCTAGTGGATGACTAGGGAAGACAGTGGGCGGTAACACAGTTTTATCTATTAAATCTTGGATCAATAAATCTTTGCTATTAGAAAAACAGCAGTGTATATTTGAGATGATTCAGAACATACAGCCATCTTATCAATGCTAAAATAATATGTCCCATTAGCACTTGAGAAGTCACTAGAAGCAAGGTTGCTTTTATGTTTCCATTGATGTTTTCCCCTCTAGGGGACTTTTCTGACATTTTCCTTTTTCCTTTGAGACATGCTATAAGATCATTATGTAAGTGATGAACTTGTCCTTTAAAGAAAGTAAAATTTTAGTCTATGATGATAGAGAAGCATGTAGAAGAATGTAATGTGACAATATTTATTTTTGTATAGAATTTACCTCTGTTTCATACAAAACATCCCAATCATCTCTACACCCCTTTGCCCATTGGCACCCTCCCACAGCCCCCCCCCATTGGAATTCATACATTCCATCATCGGTGTCAAGGTCCACTGTGTCAAGCTAGCATACTGTTCAGAGCAAATTCATCCATTGAGGTCTAGTTAGCCCATCCAGAGTCCCTCCCCTCAGGAAGATCAGCTTTTTCTCTCTCAGCAGTAATCAGCTGCCCATAATTCTCTAAATAAGATTGAGACCTGCTGCCCCTTTCCACAGTTCTGTACTGGTTTGGGGATGCTTGGGTTTACATAGGTCTTGTGCATTTGGACATGATTGCTGAAGCTTCATATGAGCAAGGTCTCAGGAGCCTGTAGAACTCTGTTTCCATATGGTCATGCACTAACTGCCCTGCCCCTCTCCTGGCACTTACAATCTTTCTGCCTCCTCTTCTGCAATGCTCTCTGAGGCCTGGGTGTCTGTGGTTCTATATTGGAGACCTGTCCTCAGACCACACTCTGAAGAATCTTATTGTCTATGCTCTGGCCATTTGCAACCCTTTGTATTCCATGTCTGTTGCATGAGGAAGCTTCATTGAGAAGAACTGAGAGATGTATTAGTGTTTCTTTACCCCTTGTTCTGTGTCCCATGAGTCTTAGGGATATAGGTTGCATCAGAGGGATGCCACTTAGGCTTGGCCAATGCACATCTTATCTTGGGTGTGACCATTTTTGGAGCTCTGTAATAATCTCTATCTATTGCAAAAGAAGCTTCTTTGATGAGTAGTAATTAGGATACTTGTCCATTGATATAAGGATCCATATTTCACACATAGAAAGAAACTACATTTGTCTAAGGATGTGTCAGCATTGGAGTTTTCTCTAAAATATATGACCTCTCCATCCATGTGTATTTGGCTATGCTTACAGTACCACACATGATTTTCTTCCCTCTGAGTGGGCTTTAAGTCCAATTAGGTGGCTTTTTATTATCTTGTGACAGAATTTTTGAAATCTCCTCAATTCCATTATCATTACATTAAAATTTCTCCTTACAATTACTATTTCAATAACAGCCATTATAGGTTGGTAGGGGGATATGGTAAGATTGTAAATTTCTTGAGCATGGGCCTGTTGCCAGACATCTTTATGAAGTAAATTTTTGGCCAGAAGCAATGATATATAGAATATCATGATGGTATATAAGGCATCTTGTCATATACAAATGGTAATTTTGGCAGAAATACTCTACAGGAAAAAAACGTATACCAAAGTACCTATAACATTAAGAAGAAAATCCTTCCCTCTACATAAACTGAAACAATTAAATGTAATCAACCTGCTGGCAAGTGGCTGAATAATTCCTCAAGGGAATGGTATTATGTTTGGCATTTGTAGTAAATCTCTGCTGTGGTAGATTAGAGTCACAGCAATGGCTGTAACCATGTCAGCCACAGTGAGTTTTAGTCCATGTCTTTGATCCTATGCAAAATTTGCTTCTAGGAACTCAGTATTGGTATTGTGTTAATATTTTCATGGACAGAGGCAGTTCTAAGCAGACATCAACCTAAGCCCACATTTTGCAAAATATACTATGGATAATTTGTTTTCAATCTTCTCATTTTCAGCAATGATACTTCCACAGCATATGCATGCATACATTAATTCTGGGTCAGGAGCTTAGAAAGGTCATGAGGGAAATGTGGGGAATATAGTTTAACCTTAGCCTGATATGTTCAGCTTAAGTTGCAGATGATGATTACAAGACGCAACTAAGGTGTAGCAAGACTGTTTACATTGTTTTCTTAAAGGCTAGTTATATTCAAATAAGCGGATTATACAGTAGGAGACAAGGGGAATAGACATTATTAAGTGATTTCAAAAGGATATATTTGGTTACAAGGTTAAGTAAGACAAGTGGCATTTCTTCTTTTTGCTTTGTGGCCAACATTATGTGAGTTATTCTACTTTGTTATTCTTTCCAAACCATAATATCTTAAAAATTGTGTAAATGTATACCAAAACACATTCTCATTTCATTAAATTGTTTATCTCATGTAATTATCACAGAGATAGAAAATCTGAAAGACTTGTACCTTAAAATCTGCATTTCTACCAAGGATATAAGCAGTCCCAATGCTGCTTACCCATGGTCCATAGCTTGAGTAGCATGGTGTTTAGTTTTCTGAAGATAACTAAATAAATCATAACAAATTATGCATAAAGCTTTCATTCTTTTCATTGTTATGGTTTGTTTTCTGTTGCTATGATAAAATACTGACCAAAGCAAATTGGGGAGGGAAGGGTTTACTTGGCTTGAAAGTTACAGTCCATCATTAAGAGAAGCCGAGCATGAAGTCAAGAATCTAACAGAGGAAACTCTTTAGTTGAGGTTCCCTCTTCCAAGTTGTGATGACAACTGGTTTAGTCAGTTATTTAATGCAGAGGCAGAAAATCTTGAGTGTGTGTAGGGGGAATCCCCTGCCTCTGAGGTCATATGGGAACCTAGATGTCTTCCGAAGTGATACTCTGTCATTTTCCAATGGCACATATAGTTGGATATCAAATGTGCACTATGGGGATTTATTTGCTTTTGATAGATAAAGAATAGGGACTACAAGGCCATTAGGTCTCCCTCTCATAAGATGATGTGCACAGAGCACATGTTGATCCCAAAGCCACAAATAACTTCAGGGAGGGCTGGGAAATGTTCAGGCATAACTTGTATGATTATGATTTTTGCCACTGTGCTTCACACATAATGCACTTTTTAATCAAATTAAGTTGTTGGACAACTCTGCATCAAGCACTTAAAAGCACCCTATTTTTTCCAGCAGTATGTATTCCTTTCATGTCACTTATTACATTTTGGTAACTTTTACAGCACTTAAAAGTTTGTCATTAATATTATTATGATGGTAGCCCGTGATTTATGATCTTTGGCATTCTAACACAATTATATTGGGTCCATAAAAGATAGTGTACATAATGGACAAATAATGACTGCTCTGAAGACATTGATCCACAACCTCTCTACTTCTCCAGGCAATCCTGTTTCCGGAGACACACATTTTGAATTCTGGTCATTAATATTCCTACAATGACCTTTACATCTTCAAGTGAAGGAGAAGTCACATATCTCTCACTTTAAATAAAAACTAAACATTTTCAAGCCTAGTAAGTAAAGTTTATTGAAAACCAAGTAAGGTCAAAGGCTAAGTCATCCCATACTACAAACTGTTACTCAAGCTGTCTATGAAGAGCTGAAGAAAATTTAAAGTTCTTCAATGAACACAAGAAAACAAAGTAGCCAGGTTATTGGTATGGAGAATAGTGATTTGTATGGATCCATAACAATCTATTAAGTCACAGTCTAATCCATGGTCCAATATAGAAAATGTTATTTGGCCTCTTGGTTATTTGCTTTTCCCACTGCTATGACAAAATTCCTGAAACACAACTTAAGGAAGGGAAGATTTGTTTTGACTCAGTAATTTGATGTACACTCCATTATAGTTGGGAAGGTGTGCAGGCTAGAATGACTTTCAGCTCTAGCTGCAAGAGACTGAGGATGCTTGCTCACATCTGGGAAGGCAACAAAGGAGAGAAAGGGAGATGCAGTGTTCAGTTGGACTTTTCATTTTTTCCCTTTTAATTTGGTCTCTGGACTCAAATTATAGTTTAGTACTTCTCACATTCAGGATGCACACCCAAGTGAAACCTCTCTAAATATGCCCTATGGTATACACCTGCAGCTGTGCCTCACTAAGGCCATAAACATTTCTCAGTGTAGCTTAGTTAACAACCAAAATTAAACAGTATACCATATTTTGCATTTTTAAATTTATTTTTATTTATTTTTGTATGTGTATGAATGTACTGTCTGCATGTTAGTTTGTGCGTCTGTGTCGTGCAATGCCGTGGAGGTCAGAAAAGGGTCTTGGATTCCCCTAGAACTGGAGTTTTCCTGGAATTGGAGTTACAGATGGTTCTTAGCCGCCATGTGGGTGCCGGGGATCGAACCCAGGTCCTCTGCAAGAGCAGTCGGTGCTCTTAACTGCTGGGCTATCTCTCCAGCCCACAGTATGCCAGCTTTAACCCACAGAAGCATAGATAGGTTAGGAACCTGAGGAAGAAAGTTTGGTATTCATGAGATTTAAGAAAAAGATTCATCCTCATAGAATAAAAGTATAAAATGAATCAGCAATTTCTGATGTAGAAGCTCAGTAGGTTACATAGAATGTAGATAATTGCTTGTAGTTAAACTAACAGATTCTCAGTGAAGAGAAAATAACATTTTATTGGAAAAAGATGACACCTAAGTTTTCCATAAATAGAAAGGACAAGTCAATTCTTGGCTTCAAAGCATTTCATAACAGGTTGATTTTTTTTAGTAAGAGCTGATACAGCTGATGACTATGAGCTAAAACCAGTGCTCACTTACCATTCAAACTATGACAGAGCACTTAAGAATGATATTAAATTTATTTTGCCTGTGTTATTTATGCAGAAAAAAATAGTTTACTGGCCAGAGCATCAGTTTACAATGAACTTTACTGAATATTTTAAGATTACTGTTTACAGCTATTGCTGAAGAAATGAGATTCTTTTTAAGATGTTACTACTTATTGGCACAGTATCTGGTCACTCCAGAGCTCTGGAGGTATACAATGAGATTAATGTCAATTTCTTACATCATAACATATTATTTATTCTGCAGTCTGTGGATGATGGACTAATTTCAAATTTAATGTTTCATTGTTTAATGAATACATTCCATAAGGTAATGGCTGCCAATGATGATGATTCTTCTGACAGAGAAAATGCAAATCTTTTGGAAAAGCTTTCCCATGCTAGACGCCACAGAAAATCATTGTGGGAGAAACAAAAAACAATCAGTATTAACAGTCATGTGGAAAAGGTTGATCCCAACCTTGATGGACAACTTTGAGGCAATCAAAACTTGAATGGAAGAAGCAACTGCAGATGTAACAGAAATAGAAAAGGCATTAGGAGGAGTGCAGCATCAAGAGTGGCCTCCATTATTGCAGCTCATTCTAAAATTCATGAATTAGAAGTCATTTTTCGTGGATGAGCACAGAAGCTGGTTTAAGATCAAATCTACTGCTGGTAAAGATGTTTTGAACACTGTTGAAATGTTAAGGAAGGATTCAGACTGTGAGATGAATTTAGTTAAGTAGGGTGAAGGTTTGTAGAGTGTACTCTAATTTTGGAAGGACTTCTACAGAGAGAATGGTATCATCAGCATCATGTGTTTTGGGGAAATCATTTGTGAAATGTAAAAGGACATGGTGCATCACATGTGTTTGTTATCTTATTCTGAGAAGTAGACACAGCTACTCTAACCTACAGAAGCCAGCACGCTGATCCAACAGCAGTCATCAAACTTAGAACAATATCCCCCACATGCAAGATATTATGACTGGCTCAGGACCAAAGGACAATTCAGGAATTAAAGTGCATTGCAAGTATGATTTGTGTATCATTTGCAGAAAAAAAGTGTATGCTTCATAGTATTTAGTGCATTATAGGCATAACGTTCACATTCACTGAGAAAATACATATTTTCATGTCTTGCTTTACTGTCCTGTTCAATTTATATGGTAGTCTGGAACTGAAAAGGCATCACCTCAGAAGTAAAGCTGTAGTTTAGTCATTGGCATTCATTGGGAAGTGAAACCATAAAGGAAAGAAATTTATGAATTTGTAGGAACAGTGGCTGGTCTGCCACACCTCAAATTTCTGATACCTTCAGTTCAGAAACTATAGACCTTCCCGATCCTTCCACTCCTCTAGCTAGCCTGTCAGTGGTCCCTCACTCCATGCCACTCCTCTGTAACCTGAACTACCTTTCATTATAGTCTCCTACTTTCCACAGGACCTCCTAAATTTTCTTCTTTGCCATTTTATATTATGATTCTTCATTGAAACTGCTTTGTGTATCCTCTTAGTGGCTTTTCCTCTTGTCCTGATGCCATTATTACTTTTAAGTAATTTCCATTCTGGCTTTCAGGAGACAGTTGAAATAGTGGTTTCTCAGAAATGTCTTATCCTAATACCTAGTTTGAGATATGCTTCACTCTTAGGTAAACTCTCTGCCTTTGACTCTCTAATGATGCCATGTGGGTGCTGAGTATTGATCCTAGGTTCTCTGCAAAAGCAGCACTTCTGAGCCACTGACACAGCCTTTCAGTACATATTATTAAAATGAATCATTCAAAGTTTCAGTATTTGTTTCTCATTCTCCTTTCATTAGAGTCAAGTAGTCAAGTATGGGCAGACATACTCAATTTTATTTTATCCCCTACTACTTCTACAATATATGAAATATCTAGCAGAAAATCTTAATAAATATATTTGAATGAATGAATTAACAATAGTTGAAGAAGTGATGAAATTCATTTTATTCTGATAATCAATTTCTGTAGCTCATATGTTCATTAATAGCTACAATCAAATAATAATATACCTAAATAAAGCCTAAAATTACCTTTTTAGTATATATTTATTGAGTTTTGTGTGTTTCACATAGCATAACTCAATCAAATTTAGACTGCTCCCCCATCCACACCTCCCCAACACTCCCTCACCCTATTTCATGCACTCTGTCTTATATGTTAAGTCCTATCTGGTCAAGCATTTGTACCCAGATGTCCTTCAGTGGAAGTTCATCCACTGAAGTCTGGTCAGCCTTTCCCAAGCTGTAATCAGTTGCCAATAGTTCCCAAGCTAGGGTTGGAGCCTCCTGTCCTTTTTCCTGGGAGCCTGCTAGGTTTTTGCCTGATTGAATTGGTATAGGTCTTGCACATGCTGTCACTATTGTTGCAAGTTTGTATAAGCAAGTTTCTAGTGGCTGAAATCCTGTTTCTTTATGTTCATGCATTACACACAGAAGACTACAAGTGGCTAAAATTATTCGTATGTTTCATTTAAAAGTAAATAGAGATGGGCAGATGGCCCTGGAGGTAAAGTTCTTGTTATACAAGCATGTAACCTGAGTCCAGACCTTAGCACTAATGTAAAAAGCTGTCACAACAGCATATATATATATATAGTAATTAGTATATGTAGATATAGATATATAATATGCCAGCACCAAGAGTCAGAGGTGGGGAGATTCCAGAGGTTCACTGGCCAGCCAGCCTAGCCAATAAATTCCAAGTTCAGTGACCAACACTATTTCAATATGTGGAGAAAAATAGAAAAATAGAAAACACTTGATTTGATCTCTGGATTCTACATGCACACCATGGGTGAGTCTCTCTCTCTCTCTCTCTCTCTCTCTCTCTCTCTCTCTCTCTCCCCTTCCTTTTATACCTACACACAAACAACTTAGCAAATGTTTCATGGGTTTCATTATTATATCTAGTTAATACTTACACCTCTATTGGTAAACACAATGACACTGAACCAAAATTTCTAAACAAAATAAACAGATTATTAAAGGATGAGTCTCATGGTGAGTATGAAACACAGTAAAGATTCATGAACTGTAGAAAAGATTCAATCCGTAACCTGATAAGCTTCACACATCTCAGGGTTAGGAAAGCATTGGATTCTTTCCTTGGTACCATCACCTTCACAGTCCTCATTTATCCAATGCAGATGAGGAATTCTGTGATACATTCATCTGTACAAAGAAGAATGGAACAACTGATATATGTGAACAGTGAGTAACTTACCCATCAACTTTGATTGATGCTTCACCCTCAGATAACCTAAAAAGCTTCAGTTCCATTAGCAGATCTCATTTAGTAATAAGGATCAAGCTCCCAGAATTTGCCTTGGAGTTCTCAACTCCAAGGTGTCTTTCCTGTCACCTGTGTCCCAAATAACATTCCCTTAGCACGCCTTAACAATTTATCAAAAACTGACTCAAAATAGATCTCAGCTTCCTGTGTCTCCAGCCTGGTCTCTGCTGGTCCCCAAGCCCCCACATATGCTTTGGGCCTCTGTGCCTCCTGCACCTGTACAGTTTGGTTCCCTGTCTCAGATTCCATATCCTACCTAATTTTGTAATTCTTTCTCAAATGCCATTTTACTCTTTTTATGAGCTCTTGTGTAAAATGGCTTCTTTACTGTGCTCATTTAGTACTCCCAAAATAGACAAGATTTTTGATGTTTTTACACAGTTTTATAATTATTTGATTACTGTATCTAATTTTCTACCTAGAGCATGAATTTCTTGCAACAAAAAAAATCACCTTATGCTTTTTTTGTAGCAGAACTGATTATCAAAAAATCCTTCAAAGGGAGAGTTTCATTTCACAATGACAAATTAAGTAATTAAACGTCTTATTAAGTCATACCTGTTTGAGAAGACATCAGAGGGAAGTAACTTAGAGTGGAAATGTGTTCACTCTTATGAGCATGTGCTTTTCATCCTTAGGTTAAATTCCAAAGGATAACTGGGACCAAAAGGAAGGGAGGGGGGATGAATCAAAGCCATGATAACTTACAGTGATTTTCAAAAGTGTGGTTGTTCCTGCCAAAAGTAAGGTCAATTCTTGAACATCCTCTAATCAAAAATTATCTTAAAGTACAACTTTAATCTGTTTAAAATAAAATACACTGAGTTCAATAACTGTCCCAATTTTTTTGAAAATAAACTTGAAAAGCACATAAAAGTAGAAAGATAAAAGAAAACCTTCTATAATTCTACCCCCAGAAGATCACTATACAACCATTCTGTGTCCCCCATCATGTACTCTATATGAGAAAGTAGACTGTTTTGCTTCTCATCCACCTGTGCCCCTTTTCTAAGCCTAGGGAACAATCTGCAGAAGAGGGGGTGTGGTAGAATGTAAGGGCTGTGATTGGGGTGAATGGTGAAACTACAGCAATATAGTCTGGACACTCATTTGATCAACCTGATTGAACATGCAAGCCCACCCCCCCCCCCGCTGGATGGTGGGACCCATGGGCTATGTGGGTTTGGACACAACTGCTTGCAAATTGGTTTTACATGAAGGATGCTTGTACTTATAAATTATTACTTAATGTTAAAAAATGAAAAAAAAACTGAAAGATGCAGGACAGTTATGGCAGAATGCATGATCTGGGATGGGGAGGGGTGGGATGGGGGAAAGGGAAAGGGAAATATGCCTGAACTGAATTGGAAAATGATGTATGAAATATACAAAGCATCAATAAAAAATGAAAATAAAAAAAATAAAATTTATATACTTAACTTTTGGTTATGTTTTTAAATCTGTTTAGCAAAATGATATTATATGACCATTTAAGTATGTGTAATACCTTTGCTTTTAATTACATTACTTTACTAATTGTTATATATCCTTGACTTTTAAATTAATGAATTACTACAAAATGTTCTGTTAAGTGCATTTCTATATGCCCCCGGCACTCACTACCATCTCGGCAGAATTCCAGTGCTCAGAGCCTACTGATATCTCCTCTCTACTATCACTTGGGGCTTCCTGGTAAAAATTCTTTCCACCTGTGGTGGATAAAGGTGTGTAGGAGACTTAGAACCTCATAGACTCATTTCAAATACCAACTCTACCAGTTATTAGCCTATGGTCTTAGTCTGACATGATATTCCAGGTCCTGAGTGATACTGTATGGTGATGAACACTTTTCTGTCTGTGTTCTGCCATGGTGGCCTTCTTCACAGTCTGCTAGCCACTTGTCACTTTCTTCTGCATCCTGTGGTTCTGGCTCTTCCATTTCAAAATGGCAATGTCTACACATTATGTGGTAGCCAGTTAACTGCCATCCTAGAGTCCCAACATATGCAAGGAGGTGCCCTAAAGCTCTATGTAGAGCTTCTGCATCAACCAACACTCAATGGCTGGCTTCTTGTCAGTCTTTTCCCATCTACTTCAGCTGTGCATCTTCATAGACTGGCTACCATGTTCTCTTCAACCTCAGCTTCAACATAATGAAGAACCTCACACAGCTTCTAGTCAACTAAGTCTTTTGCTCCAAGGATTTCACTGGCCACAAAAATGCTTTCATTGTTAAGGCAGCAGCATCCGTGGTAAAATAGTCTTCACCTGTATTCTCTAGTGGCTGACCAAGAAGCACACAGTAAGTCAGGAAGATTGTGATCCCTATGGCTAGAAACAGTGACTCTTCGTCAGGTTCCTGTCCTTCTTATCAGCCCTAGCTATCTGTCTACTTTTGGCACAACATATATTGTAAGAGTGGAGTGTGACCCATCCTTGCCATCTGGGACTGCACTGTTATTCTAACCAGCATGGAATTCTACTCGACAATCCAAGGGGATGCTGGAAAGAAGAACTCTTCAAGAATCCTCAGCCTGAGGTAAAGGGATTCTAAACTCTTCTCTGATGCTGAGAAGAGGCAGAACACAGCCTGAAAACTAGAAACAACTCTGATCTTCCCTCATCTCCATGTAATCTCTGAGCCCTTCTAAGGTTGGGTGTGTGGAAGCAAAGGGTTTGTGACAAGGATGATACCCTCACTGTGGGCTTTTCCCTATTCTTATATGTCCAGGGGTCCTTAAGAAACCATCCCTGGGGCTGGAGAGATGGCTCAGCAGTTAAGAGCACTAACTGCTTGTATCCGTTACTTTTCTGTTGCTGTGATAAAGCACCATGTCTAAGGAACTTATAAAAGGAAGAGTTTATTTGAGCTTATGATTGATGGGTCCAGGGAATCAGAGTCCATTGTGGCGGGAGGCATGGCGGCTGGATCTGGAGCAGCAAGCCGAGGGTCACATCTCTCAAGGGCACAGGAAGCAGAGAGAGAGCATCTGGAGACCACAAGGCTTGCCAACTCACTAAGCCTGCCCCCAGTGACACACTTCCTCCAGCACAGCCACACACCCCAAGACCTCCCAAAACAGCGCCACCAACTGGAGACAAACGTCTGAATACCTAGAGCCTATGAGGGACACTCATTCAAACCACCACATTAAACTCCCTGGCCCCCATAGGCTCCTGACCATATAAAATGCAAAATGCATTCAGTCCAACCTTAAAAATCCGCATAGTCTTTACCAGTTTCAATGCCATTCAAAAGTCCACAGTCCAAAGTCTCTTCTGAGACTCAGGCCAATCTCCTAAACTGTAAGCTCCTGTAAAATCAAAAGACAAATTACATACTCCCAACATACAGTGGAACCGAATACGCATTCCCATCCCAAAAGGGAGGAATAGAGGCATAGTGAGGAAATACTGGACCAAAACAAGACCAAAAACCAGCAGGGCAAAAACCAAGTCCAGTAGCTCCATGTGTAACTTCTGGGACTTGACTTCCAAAGGGTTTAGATGGCTCAGCTCTTCCAGCTTTGTTTGCAACATACATCTCTTTCTTAGGCCAGTACCACTCCCTGTATGCAGCTCTCCTTGGCAAATATCTCACAGGTCTGGCATCTCGAATGTCTTCTTGGGGTCTCCGCTGCCAACCAGGCTTCACATTCACAGCTTCACACAATGGCCTTTCAGGCCCTTCTTTATTCAGTGACACTCCTGCTCCACTCTGCCTGGCCTCTGTGGCTTTCTGAAACTGTGGAGGAAGAACTGATGACCCTTTCACTCTTGCAAACTTCATGGCTCTAAAGCCAGCACCATGTGAATGAAACTGCTGAGTTTTGCTGCAAGTTCGGGATGGAATCTCTCTGATTTAACCACATTTGCAATTTTTCTCTGCCCTGGACTTGTTGGAGGATTAGCTGAGTGTGGTCTTGCCCTGAAGGTACTGATTCTTTTGTTTACTTATAAATCTCCAAGCCTCTCCTTAATCACTTTAGTCTCCTTATGAAAGGGAGCCTCTCCTTCACAAGCCTTGGCCCCACCTTTAATCTTCCTAGTGCAGTTATCAGATCAAACTGTACATTCTGCATTTCTTTCTGCCCCATCTGCTCTTCTTCACTGTAGATCTGCACAATATTCACTATTAAAAGCCACGCCACCATTTCTACATTAAGCTGTCTTGAAATATCCTCTGCCAAAGACATCAGTCCATTGCTTTTCAACTTAGCATCAAGCAAGCATTTGGGCTGCAGGCAAACTGCTGCTAGACTCTTTATCAAAATATCCCAGTTGCTGCCTAAGTCTTTATTTTCCCCTGGAACCACATCTTTTGCAGCCATGCTTTCTTCCAGGCATCCACTAGAATGGCCCTTTAAGCTCCGTTTACAGTAGTCAACAGATTTTCTAGCCCAAAATTCCAAAGTCTTCCATATTTCTCCAAACATCCACATGGTCAGGTTCTTCACAGCCAACAGCCCACTCTCTGGTATCAAATTACTGTATTAGTCACTTTTCTGTTGCTGTGATAAAGCACCATGACCAAGGAACTTATAAAAGGAAGAGTGTACTTGAGCTTATGATTGATGATTCCAGGGAATCAGAGTCCATTGTGGCTGGAGGCATGGCGGCTGGATCTGGAGCAGCAAGCCGAGGGTCACATCTCTCAAGGGCACAGGAAGCAGAGAGAGAGCAACTGGAGACCACGAGGCTTGCCAACTCACTAAGCCTGCCCCCAGTGACACACTTCCTCCAGCACAGCCACACACCCCAAGACCTCCCAAAACAGCGCCACCAACTGGAGACAAACGTCTGAATACCTAGAGCCTATGGGGGACACTCATTCAAACCACCACACTGTTCTTGGAGAGGACCCGGGTTTGATTCCCACCACCTACATGGCGGCTAAGAACCATCTTTAACTCCAGTTCCAGGGGAATCCAACACCCTCTTCTGACCTCCGCAGCATTGCATGACATGTGTGCACCAACCTACATGCAGACAGTGCACTCATACACATAAAAATTAATACATAAAAATTAAAAAAAGAAACCATCCCTGACTGAAAGGCCCTAAAGCTGAGTTTCTAGAAAAGCCAGGTATAAAAACAAGGTCCTAAAGTTAATGACCAACATCCCGTTTTTAGCCTTTATAATAACTATTTTTCCCCAAGATCAGGGACCACTGGGCAGTGGCTACCACCAAAACCAACATTTCTGTTTAGGTCATTTACTCGACTGACATGTCTAGTGATCTACAGTGCACAGCTAGGCCTGTGCCTGTAGGTCTATCAATTTTCCAGGGTGTTCTGGGCTGTACTTCACCTCCTTGATATGATGTGTGAATTTGGACATGTAACCTTTCCCATCAGCCTCATTGAGTTCATGTTTATGACTCAGAGGAGGTGTGGTGTCTGATTTCCAAGGGCTTTGCTAGTATGTCTCAAAGGTCATATGAGGGAAGCAGTGTCCTGTATCAGACAGGAGAGTTGTGTCAGAAGCATCAAGAATAGAATGCACTCACCTGCTCATCTACAATCACTGGCCTGCTCATCTACAATCACTGGCTTTTTCAGCATGTCTGCAATCCTAGCATTCAGGAGGCAGAAGCAAGTGGATCTTCATGATTTTTGAGATCAGCCTGGTCTAAATAACTATTTCTGGGCAAGCCAGGGCTACATACTAAAAATCTGATTCAGAAAATATAAAACAATTCAAATCCAAAACTAAAATCACAGCTTATACGACCCTTCCCTCCTGTGACAATGAGAAGGTCATATGCCCTCCTCCCTACTCCAGAGTGGGATTCTTGATGCCACTTCATTTTCCTATTGCCTCAGACCCTGGGCTCTTGGCTGCACATTTTTTTAAATGATAATATTTTTATTTCACCAAAAGTCTCTATTAATATAATTTAATTATAAATCAATTACATCTAGAAAAAAATAAATAAAAAATTAGAATCTAGATATTAATCTTCAGTTGAACATCATATAGCACATATGTAAATTCTAAGAAATATTCATTTGAAGAATATTTACAAAATAAAAACAGAAACTTCAAAGGGTGACTGCAAATTTCACTAAGAGGAAAATATTTATTTTTTGGTATTTTTGAGACTGGGTCTCCCTTTAGTCCCAGCTGGCCTGGAGCTCCCTCTGTCGACCAGGCTGGCCTTGAACTCACAGAGATCTACCTGCCTCTGCCTCCTGAGTGCTGGGATTAAAGGTGTGTGCCATCACACCTGGCTAAGAGGAAAATATTTTAACAATGCCTATCTAGAATATTTTTTTCTATATTTCTTCATCATTCTCAGGGCTAAAGTCTCAGTCACTGCTTGTCACAAGGAATTTATTTGTGAGGAAGGTTGTCAACTGCCCCTGAGGATCAGGGGATACGTTTTTGTTCAAAATAACTTTTGATTTAAAACACACACACAGAGACAGATAACAGACACACACGCACACACACACACATGCACACACACACACACAAACACACACGCACACACACACACACACACACACACACCCTAATACTCTTCATATAGCCAGAAAAATGAATGCAAGGCTACAGTATCACATAACTTGTTATAAAAATGCAAAGTTTGTTCTTACAACATTTTAATTTTAATGCAAAATAAGTGTGCAAACCACAAAAATTAAATACCAACCCTCCCCTCCCAAGAATCCTTCAAGCAATAAATGGAACTGAATAGATAGTTCTCAAAACTAGAAATTCAAATAACCAATGAAAGTGTCAAAACTAGATCAACATCTTTAGCCATAAAGGGAAACCAGGACAAGTGTGATATCCTGTCTCATCCAACCAGAGTGGGCCTCTTCATGAAAACAAATGCTGGAGAGGCCGAGGGGAAAGAGGAGCCCCAGTACATGGATGATGAAAGTATAAATTTGGGTAGCCACTGTGGAAGTCAATATGGTAGATTCAAAATATCAGAAAGCAGAACTACTAGATGAATTAGTTCTATTACTCTTGGCGAAAGCCCAAAAGATTATTAGTCCTTTTATAGAGATACTTGCACTTCATGTTGTTGCTCCAATACTCACTGAGAAATGCAACCAGCTTAGATGTATCCATTCACAGATGAATAGATGAGGAAAATTAGGGTACACACACACAATTTTTATTCAGTCATGATGAAAAATGGAATCATTTTTAGGAAAATTAATAGAACTGGAAATCATTATGTTAGTTGAAATGAGCCAAACCAAACTAAAGAAATAGGTAGGATGTTCTCTCTCATATGAATGACATCAATTTAAATTTGTGTATGTATGTGGGGCTAGAAAGATGACTTAGCAGGTAAGAGTGCTTGTTGCTCTGGCAGAGGACAAGGTTTCAGTTCCCAGAACCCAAATGCAGCTGGGTAGTGCACAATTGCCTGTAACTTCTGCTTTATGGGATTTAATGTGTTCTGGCCTCTGCAGGCAATAGCACCCATACACATACATGCATTTTTCATCATGACAGTTATAAAAATTAAAATATTTACATTTATGGTATGCACGTATGTGTGCGTGCATGTGCGTGTGTGTGTGTGTGTGTGTGTGTGTGTGTGTGTGTGTGTCTGTATAGGTCATGAGGACCACTAGAGGGAAGGTCAGATGTAGGTGAGGGGTTAGGACAAAGAAAAGATGATGAAATATTTGTAACATAAAAATAGTAAGAGGCCTGCTTGGAAGCATGAAGGGGACCCCGAGTTGGGAGAAGGTAGTTAGCAAGGAAGAAGGAATAAGAACTCAAGCACTTCATATAGAGCCTAATACTTATAGAAATACGTAACAAATAATGGATAACGGTGATATTATATTGATAATTTAAAATTTTAAGGCAGAGACTAGCCTTGCAGTGGCTATGTAGCCAGCGTGTCTTCCAGTCCATGAGCATCTTACCTCAACCTCCTGAGTCCTGAGTTTACAAGCATGTCCCAGCATGCGTAGCTCTATTACATCCTTTATAATGACAATATTATAAGTATATGTTCTTTACCTAAGGGAAAAATATACATAATGAAGTTATTTGTTTTTTACTGAAAGATTAAACAAACATGAAAGCACTTATTGAAATTTTTAAGATTAAAAAATCAATGGATATTATAATGAATTGGCATTTATATAACTCATTTAATCTCCTCACAAAAATATGGATCTTCTGAATTGATGGTGTTACTTTTGGTGTTGATTTTACATGCACCACTCATATCATTTAACAACATTCCATTTTTTTTTTTGGCAGAGTATACTCTGTGGAAGTCAGAGATACAAGAAATAAAGATCTGTTAGTTCCTTAGAGGAAAGGAATATACAGATCTTTTTTTTTTTTTTTTAAATTAGTTTTTATTGATGCTTTGTGCATTTCATACATTTTTTCCAATTCAGGTCAGGCTTATTTCCCTTTCCCTCCCCCCCCACCCCCACCCCATCCCAGGTCATGCATTCTGCCATAACTGTCCTGCATCTTTCTCTCAGTTTTTTTTTTTCATTTTTAGCTATAAGTGATAATCCATGAGTACAAGCATCCTTCATGCAAAACCTATCTGCAGGCTGTTGTGCCCAAACACCTACAGCCCCACCATCCAGTGGGGGGTGACAGGTTGTTTGTTCAATCAAGTTGATCAAATGAGTGTCCAGACTACATTGCTGTAGTTTCACCATTCACCCCAATCGCAGCCATAAACATCGAACCCCTCTGTGGATCCTACATGTAACAACTAGTTATAATGAGTCCTAATGAAACTTACCTTCTAGGTGCCACAAAGGTTCTGATATGAGAGACTTCCTTGCCTTCCCACCCATAGAACAAGGAGAAATATGACAATGATGAGGTCGCTCCCCAACTGTAAATTGGAGACAACTATTGTAGAGGTAATCTCTTATAAAACCGGTAAAACTGCTTTCTTTAATTGACTACTAGACATGGGAACTGTGGAAGGGATTACTCTCTGTTCAGAACCAAATATAATACTAAAGTCCTAGGGCTATGCACTCAGGCAAAATATATTAATACAGGAGCTCTGACATCAGCAATGGATTGTTCTACCAGGTGGATGTTGGCCAGGGGATCCAAGGCCCCACAAAAGGTAAGGGCTCCTTGCCTCTAAGTTGGGATACCTACAGGAGGAGAGGCAATAAGACCCTGCTGCCGAAGACCTGATGTTAACATGGGAGGGATGTATTGAGACCACACATGCAAGTGTACAGATGGCCTCTGGAATGCCAGAGAGTGTTACCAAAGGCCACTAAACCAATAAAGCAAATATGGGTCTCCCTGAGTCAAGCAAGACTCCACCGTCAGCACCAGCTACACCTCACCTGCCTGGAAATACTGTGCAGCAGAGGCAGCCATGTGCCTGTATATCCCAAATCTAATTGGCTATTGGCTCTCCCCTTGGAGAAATAACCCATGGCTGATGCCACAAGCTTACATCCTCTACAGGTTAGGAGATGTTATAAGCCACAGTAAGACCCTGTCATATTTAACAGGGGGGAAAATTGTAATTCATGGATTAACATATCCAAACATGTGTCTATGCTAAAGTAACCTAGCATAACTATTAGTGCTGCTTAAATACCTATATATCTAATTGCTTGTTCTTCATTAGTAGGATCGAAAGGTTATTCCTGGACAAACTGTCAGCCCATGAAAGGAAACAGCCAGAATTGACCAGAGTCCAAGTCAACAGCTCCAGAGAGAGTGGACTGTTTTACCTCTCATCCACCTGTGCCCCTTTTCTAAGCCTAGGGAACAACCTGCGGAAGAGGGGGCGTGGTAGAATGTAAGGGCTGCGATTGGGGTGAATGGAATATACATATCTTTATTGATCGCATTATAGTCCAAGTACTGAAACACTTTTTAGAAGAATACAGTGAAAACCCCCACAAATATTTATGTTCCTATAATAAAACACTGTTTAAGAAGGAGCAGTGTACAAGGCACAGAGGGACAAAGAGCGTTTTCCGTGTTCCTCTGCCTGTCACCCTGTGGCACGTTAAGTATCAGACCAAGCAAAGGGAGGTAATTGAAAAGCACCGGGCCAGCAAATGTGGATGTTCTGCACATTAAACGTTGCAAATCCATGAAAAATGGATTGAGGAGAACATCAACAAGCAGCATCACTGGAGGGAGTTTGGCAGTTTCTCTCTCTTCTTACAGCATTTCCCTGTAATGCTCATTTTCCATGGGGGAATCTATTGATTCTCTGGTAATGCCTTCTTGTAACTTTAAAAAGCAAAAACTATGAAGGTTGCTTTTTGGTTTTCATTTGCTTATTAGGCGTTTTACCTTTTGATTAGGAGAGATAATTCTGCCTGCTTAAAATAGTTTTCTTTATAAAATAGGTTTCTTCATAAATGCGTATCTTTCTTCACTGTAATGTGATTTATAATATATGCATGGCATCTTTTTTTATAAACTTCTCTTTAATGATTTCCAGTTGAACCAATAAAATAAATTACTCAGTGTCAGTCACATAGCAAAATAAGACTATCTCAAAGGGAATCCATGAAGCTCGTGACAATGTAAAGAGGGATTTAAAGTAGACATCAGCATACAATTATATGCAACTAAATATCATAATGAAACAAACCAAAAAGAAGTAGAATATTCCTCTTCTCAAAATTGTAGTGCATGTAAGACATACATAAGTCTGACAAAGGTAGCCTGTTTGCTTGATTTTTGACAAGTGTCCCATCCAATTATAGAAAAAAAAAAAATAGCATCATGTGCAGAACTCAGGGAATTGCTTCAGATGAAGCTATGGGATTCTTGCGTTCCTGATAAAGGGGCACACCTGCCATCCTGTCAGTGTCCCTCCTTTATTTTCTATCACGAACCTTTGCTCTAAGTAACTATAACATTTGCATTCATATAAAACTGCATTTTTGCGTGTCACAGACAGAATATATTTTTTCCTACAAGCAGTTTTTATAAAATAATGAAAATACAATACTTAAAAATATGTGAATATAAGAGTCTAAATCAATTACATATTCATGAACATTGCATATAGGTATATTATTATAGGAGTATGTGTGTATATATGTGAATTTTAATTTTTATGCATATGTTCTTACATATACACATAGCTATATTCATATCTATGATCATGTTCTGTTGACTCTGAATTTTCTTTTTCTTTTCTTTTTTTTTTTGGTCCTTTTGAGACAGGATCTTCCTGTAGCTCCAGCTGACCTTGAACTCACTTTGTAAACCAGGCTGGCCTTGAACTCACAAAGATCCATCTGCCTCTGCCTCCCAAGTGCTAGGATTAAAGGTGTGTGCCACCATGCCCGGCAAACTCTGAATTTTCAAAACTTCCTGAAAAATTTGATAATGAGAATGATATTACTTTTATTATTTTGTATTTAAAAATAAGGTTCTTGGGTCTGGAAAGATGGCTCAATTAAGAGCACTGACCGCTCTTGCAAAGGACTTGGGTTTGATTCCTAGAACTCACATGGCAGCTAACAACCATCCATAACTCCAATTCCAGGTGAATCAAACACTTTCTCCTGTTTGTGAGGTCATGCAAGACATGGGTGTACTTGCATACATTCAGGCAATATATACATACACATAAAATATTAGTAAATAACATATTTATTAATTAAGGTATTTTATTAAAAAATCATTCTTATTTTCCAAGAGGGATTTTGGGTTCTATTCTGTTTAAGAAGTAATTTATCTTTTTTTTAAATTTTCATTGTTTTTATTGATGCTTTGTGTATTTCATACATCATTTTCCAATTCGGTTCAGGCATATTTCCCTTTCCTTTCCTCCCACCCCACTCCATCCCAGATCATGCATTCTGCCATAACTGTCCTGCATCTTTCTCTCATATTTTTTCATTTTTTAACAATAAGTGATAATTTATGAGTACAAGCATCCTTCATGTAAAACCAATTTGCAAGCAGTTGTGCCCAAACCCACACAGCCCCTGGGTCCCACCATCCAGCAGAGGGGGGATTGTATGTTCAATCAAGTTGATCAAATGAGTGTCCAGACTATATTGCTGTAGTTTCGCCATTCACCCCAATCACAGCCCTTACATTCTACCATGCCTCCTCTTCTGCAGATTGTTCCCTAGGCTTAGAAAATGGGCACAGGTGGATGAGAAGCAAAACAGTCTACTTTCTCTGGAGCTGTTGTCTTGGTATCTGGTCAATTCTGGCTGTTTCCTTTCATGGGCTGACAGTTTGTCCAGGAATAACCTTTCAATCCTACTAATGAAGCACAAGCAATTAGATATATAGGTATTTAAACAGTACTAATTGTTATGGTAGGTTACTTTGGTATAGACACAGATGTTTGGATGGTATATTAATCCATGAATTACATTTTTTTTCTGTTAAATATGACAGGGTCTTACTGTGGCTTATAACATCTTCAAACCATTAGAGAATGTAAGCTTGGGGCATCAGCCATGGGTTATTCCTCCAAGGAGAGAGCTAATAGCCAATTAGATTTGGGATATACAGGCACATATGGTTGCCTCTGCTGCACATTATTTCCAGGCAGGTGAGGTGTAGCTGGTGTTGAAGACCTGATGTTAACATGGGAAAGATGTATTGAGACCACACATGCAAGTGTACACATGGTCTCTGGAATACCAGAGAGAGTTACCAAAGGCCACTAAACCAATAAAGCAAATGCGGGTCTCCTTGAGTCAAGCAAGACTTCTCCGTCAGCACCAGAAGTAATTTATCTTTAAATTATAAAATAAACTTTATTATTCTCTGTGGGGGGACAATGGAAATATATTTCATGGGTTTTTGATGTCCAGGTATACTCACGTTTCTGAAGTACCTGACTCTTTGCCCTTAACTAAGATATTTCCACTCTTTGCTTTTACTTATCTCATGTATAGAGATGAAAGAAGCTTGTATTGAGTTTCTGCATCTCAGGACAGGTAAACTACCAAACCATAAGATCCCAGACATCTCTTTAAATGTATAACATAGTAAATAAGGTAAAAAATTGACAAGTGGGATCTCATTAAACTCAAAATCTTCTGTATAGTGAAAGAAACAATCAATAAAGTGAAAAGAAAACCCACAGAATGGGAGGAAACCTTCACCAATGATACATCTGACCAAGCATTAAAATCCAGAATATATAAACTACTCAAAAAAAACAAAGATGTAAGAAAACAAATGACCCACTCAAGAAATGGAGTAAAGAGCTGAATAGAGACCTCACAAGTAAGAAAATAAAGATGGCTGATATTCTTTGTTCTTCTTCCTCCATTCTATTTCTGAGGTTTTTTCCTTTCCTTTCTTCTTGATTGGATGAGTGTTCTATTTCCTTTTTCATTTCATCCTGTGTTTTCTTTAGTATTTCCATTTCCTTTTTGAGCTTCTCAGTCTCTTCTTGGTGCTCCTTACTTCGTTGGTTGGCTTCCTTTTTCAGTGTTTCTACTTCCTTTTAGAGTTTGTTTTTTTCTCTCTCTAGTTCTTTCCGGAGTTTGTCATTCTGTTCCTTTAGTTCTTTCCAAAGTTTGTCATTGTATCCCTCTAGGTTCTTTTTGAGTTTTTCATTCTCTCTCCTCAGTTCTCTGACTTCTTTATTTTCTTTAATTTCTCTGCAGAGGTCTGCAATTATTCTTCTAAGATCTGTTTCTTGGGTCACCTCCAGGGGTAATCCCACTGTAGCTATCTCCTGCAGTGTTGGTAGAGCTTGGTGCAGAATTATCCTGCACCTTTCCCATGTTATCCCTTCTCCATGTCCCTGGCATGAGGGTCCCCCCCCCTTTTTTTTTTCTTGTATTCTGATGCCAATCACAAATGTCTTTTCACTATGTTAGAGCCTGGTTTTGCTTGCCTCCTTCTGATGCTTTTTTTTCTTTCCTCCTCCTTATTTATGGTGTATTGACTTGTCTAGGTTTCAGGCTTTCAATTTTGTTTATATATTGGTTATTGGAAGTCTAAGTCACTCTTCCCTTCCTGTTCTGAAGTTTCTCCAAAATATCTACTTGGATACTCTCTCATCAATTCCAGTTGGGGGGCGGGGATATGCCTGACTTAGCCAGAGCCCTGGTACCTGTCTGGAGTGAGTTCTGGGCTCCTGTGCTTCAGCCCCCCCCCCCAGCACAAAGAGACAATGGCTCCGTACCAAACCCACCCAGCACTGGCTGCATAGGCAAAGGGCGGCTCCGCCCAGACATCTACCCCCTACAATGGTTTAGAGTTTAGACCCTTTCCAGCAACCTGAGAATCAATCTACCCTAAAATCTACCTGTCTGAAGTGAGTTCCGGACTCCTGTGCTTCAGGACCCTCCCCCGTGCACCCCGCCACCCTCACTCTGCACAAAGAGACAATGGTGCCAAACCCTATGACTAAGATTTTTAAGGTGACTGGGACCACTACAATAGTAATTTATCTCCCTTTGCAATTTTGTCAGTATTATTATATGAAAATATCTGTATTTGACTTTTATACCTCATTTAGATCTTTTGGAAAACAGAGCAAATTATGATCACTGAAACCTACAGTGAAACTATCTAGATGATAAGTTCTAGATACTCTTTATCTATATGTGAATATTTTTGAAAGATTTTTATTAATATTTGATCAGTTATAATCATATATTTATGTGCTATAATGTACTATTATGACACACTACTATGGTTACAATATGGAATGGTTAATATGTGCCAGTTAGCATAACCATCCTGTCAATTATTCATCACTTTTTGTGATTTGTTTTAAATTCTGAAGAACTTTGAATCACAAAAATGATGACAATGAACAACAGCTTGCTGTCCAATCCATCCCACTGAATTTCACCTTTGTCTCCCTAAAACTTTGATTATGTTGTCTCTATTCCCCAGTGACTCTTAGACAGTGGGTACTCACTATTCTACTACTTATGTTAATTCAACTCTTTTAATTTCCACATATATGGGACATCATGTGCTGAGTTCCTCTCTGTGCCTGATGAATTATGAATGTACAGGAATAAAATACTAGATTGATAATACAAAATGTCCTAAGAATAAACAAATTGGTCATTTTTAATTTAAAGAATACCTGAAATAGGTAGAATATAGCTTTATTATATCAGGCCCAAGATCAATGTTTCCACATTGGAGTTTTAGCCCATGGTGAAACTGCTTTTCTGTCCTGGGTGGTAGAAGTTGTACTAAGTAGAAATTATATATATATATATATATATATTATAATATATATAATATATATTATATATATATTCATACTATTCATTGAACATAAAGATTGATGACAATCTTGTCATTGTATCAGAATTTACCAGAAACAAAATGTTTTCCTGCTTCCTACACTTTGTAAGTACTTATTGTATCTGATTGTTTGTTGTACCCAGAAGGATACCAAGTTTTTAGAATGTTGGTCTCCAGTGTTTCATGTATAGCATGGGGCATAAACAAATGACTACAAAGCACAGAGAGAAAATCGCAACTTTTATTTTGAAAAGAATTTATTAGTCATCCATCGTCTGTACTTTAAAAATTTTGGTATATTTTGGAAAGTGCATGAGGAATGTATTTTATTATTTGTAAACAGAGTAGCCCAAAGAAAACATTTTACTAATGGAGTACACAGGCAACCATCGTGAAGACTGCTGTTACAGCGAATGGGAGATTAATGGCATCCCATTTATAAAGGCTAGCCAGCTGTCAATAAGAAGTTCATTTATCTGTTTTCCCATGTCTGCAATAAAGCACATTTACCTGAAATGTCATAGTGTGGAATGCTTGCCAATGCTAAACATACAGAAATGCCTACCTTGTACTAAGTAGCTGTATTGATTTTAGAAGCTGCATCAAAGCAAATGCCTATGTATAATTATTGTCTTTCTTAAAAAATGTCTAACCTAGCACAATGCAAAGTTTAAATACTTTGTGTTTGTGCTTTTTTATTAAATATATTCAATATTGTTGAGCCTTCCTTCCTGTGTTTGATCTATAAACAAATGAATAGAAAATGAGTTTAATAAATCATTGGTGGCAGGTTCAAGAGAGCCCTGCTGTTTCTTTTGGTTGAATGCAAAATGAATGTGCTCTAAACTTTGAAAGAAGTAGAAGGTGAAGTAATTGGGTAATGGAGGAACATTATAGCCATGAAATGCTTGTAACCTTTGTAGTTATTTTATAAGTTTTAATGAAAGCCATTGTTATGTTTGTCACAGGAAGATCAGTATAATCAATTAAATTGTACCAAGTTTATTTATTTATTTATTTATTTTTGGTCTTTTTGAGACAGGGTCTCCCTGTAGCCCCAGCTGGCTTGGAACTCTCTCTGTAGACCAGGCTGGCAAGTTTATATTTCTGATCTGCCTGCCTCTGCCTCCCAAGTGCTAGGCTTAAAGGTGTGCACCACCATGTCCGGCAAGGATTCACTTTTCAAATACACATTTGTGAGAGGGATTTGCTGGTTTGGGGACCACTTGGTGGACAACTTACTGGCTGTTTCTTCTTTAAGGTACACTCTGTAATGTAAATCTATCAGATCTGCTATGTTATATGTGCTACAATTTTATTATTTAAATTCTGGTATACAACTATCAAAGAAGATTACATTTCCTAGGCATGGCTCAAAAATTGTATCCAACTCTTAAAATTTTTTGTTCTTTAGAAAAAATACTGGTCCCAGAACCTGCACCATGAGAGTCTCAAATTACATAGCTACTGCTCTACTTCATTCTTCATTAGCTTCTTTTTGGGTGTTGTTAAGTTTTAATTAAACCAGTGTGAAAATTGTTGCTTTATTTATTCTATTTGAAATATGATTATTTCCATGTTAAAATGAAACTTCCCTGCGGAGAGTAAAAGTTGAAGATAAATAAAGATACAATGATGTATGGATACAACAAGAAGTCATTAGGAGTCTATTTAATACTTTATCTACTTAGCAGAATAATACTATTAAGCTCTCCCCCATGGCCTGTGTCCTAAGCCTGACATCAATGTCAGGTATAGGCTCTATCCTGTGAAACTGATCTTAAATCCAATTAGTAAGTTTGGTTACTCCAGTAATATTCATGCCACCATGGCACCAGTCCCCATGAGAAAGCTCAGAAATCATTGTGGAAGGCCTGGTGAAAAGAAAAGACTTTAACAGCCAGAGGAGGCGCTTGAACACAAGGAAACAGGGTTCTCCAGAAAGCTGGTCACTTACTCACATGAACTCACAATAACAGCATGCACAAGTCCCATATGAGCTCAAGGCATACAAAACCCCAGCATAGACTTGGGAAAGTGAGCACAAACCTCGACCTTGCCAGAGGAACCAATGGCAATCAATGGCTGCTGGGAGGGGGAGAATCAGTCTCATTTAAGTGGGAGGCTCTTTGTAGGTTGACCAATCTCTAGTGTATGAATCCACTCCAGAGGGCATTTTGGAACAAAAATTTGACTGTATAGGTCTTTATACATATATTTATATATTGAGTACATACATACACACACATTTTTTAGTACATGAAATTGGGAGAGTTATTAATGGAGGCTCAGGTGGGGAGACGATCTAAATATGATAAACAAATATTGTATGTTGATCAAATAAGAGTCCAGTCTATATTTCTGTAGTTTTGTAATTTTACATGAAGGATGCTTGTTTTCATTACTTATTGCCTATTATTAAACAATAAATTAAAAAATATATTGTATGAAATTCAGGAAATTCAATGAAAACAAAAGTAGATTAATATCCTTGAAAGAATATTTATTGAAGTATCCAGCAACTAGATGATCAACAATATTTATAAGTACTGATAGAGTAGTTTTTAAACACGCACACAGTGCACAATAGAGAAGTCATTAAGAAAACTGAAAATAAAAAAAAAATTATTTTGAGAAGCTGGAGACATAGCTCAGCTGTTAAGAGCACTGACTGCTCTTGCAGAGGACCTGAATTCAATTCCCAGCACCCACATGATGGCTAACGAGCCTCCCTAACTCAAATTCTAGGGGATCAAACACCATTTTCTGACCTCCTTGGGCATTGCAGGACTTACATATATGCAGGCAATATATTCATACACATAAAATTAGAATAATAATAAATAAAATCTTTAAAAAATTAGGGGCTGGAGAGATGGCCTAGTGGTTGAGAGCACCAACTGCTCTTGTAGAGAACCTGGGTTCGATCCCCAGCACCCGCATGGTGGCTGAGAACCATCTGCAACTCCAATTCCAGGAGAACTCCAGTTCCAGGGGAATCCGACAACATCTTCTGGCCTCTGCGGCATTGCAGGACACCACGGGTGCACATATAGTACATTCATACAATGCATATAGTACATTCATACAAATAAATTAATTAATAAAATAAATAAATAAATAAATAGGTAAAATTTAAAAAAGCTTTAAAATTATTCCAAAATACATAAGAAATAGCTACTTAAAAAAGAAAATATTTGTGTACATAACAGCCAAAATTTCATTTCTCACAAAATACAGATATTTATTTACTTTAATTAAAAATAAGAAGGCCCAGCCTGGCATTTTGAAAACATTCTTTTACAAGTGGATCTCTGTGAGATTGAGGCAATCCTAGTCTATTTAGTGAGTTCAACAACAACAACAATACAAAACCACAAACAAATATAAAAGCTCTAGAGTGTCAAGATTTTTAAGATTAAATGAAACTTAAAGTGGATATATAAACTGTTAAGGAGAATACTCATTCCTTTAAAACAACCTGAGGAATTAAGTAAAGGTACATGGTCTACCAGAAATCAAGACTTGAACTTAAGGTAAATAAAACATTTCTCCATAGAAGACATTGGCTCATGAATCTCAGGAATCACTAAGGACATGCAAAGCAAAGGTATAATAAGATTCCATCTCATACCCACTAGAAAGCTCAAAAATCAAAGTAATTTTTGACAATCATTGGAGAAATTTGAATAGATGTATTTATCTATGCATATCTATATCTATCTATCTATCTATTCATGTTCACTGTTATCATAAGGCAAAATAGTAGGCACTATGTAAAACAATGCCAGCTAACTAAAAGTATAAGCACATATAACATAAAAAATACATTTTAAATAGTATTTCCTATGTAAATTTATAGTACATGGAGTCAGTATCTCAGAGATACCTGTGTTCTCACATTTACTATAGCATTATTTCCAATAACAATATCTGTAAATGTTAACTGTTCATAGATGACTAGATTTAAAGAAATGTGATATATTCATGGAGTGGAATACACAATGATTAGTGCTAATCATCAGTTTTTTAGGACCTAGGGTCTGCTGGGAGATGGATATGGTAGCAGACTTATGAGAGATTATCTTAATAATGTTAATTGAGGTAGGAAGACTCATTTTAATTATGGGTGAGATCATTTCTAGAGGATCCTAGGTTTTTTATTGAGCATTTTTATAACTCATACAATAGTTCCCAATCAAATCCAGTCCCCTCCATGCCCCAACCACACATCTGAACTCAAGCATTACAACATCCAAGCTAAGCCTTATCCAGTCAAGCTCCCAAATCCAGATGTCCTGTGCAAATAGATCCACTGGAGTCTACTCAGCATATATAGCATCCTAGGTAAGGAATACTCTTCCTCACCCAACAGTACTCAGTCCCTTGTAATTCCTAGACCACGGCCAGTCTCCCACCCATTTCTCTTGCTCCTCTTTGAAACCTTGTCCTCCTTGTCATAGGTCCCATGTCTGATGCTAACATTGCCAGAGTTCATATGAAAAAGCTTACAATGCACTATAAGCCACTGCTTCTCTCCCTTCGCTGCTTCCTGACTGATCAGATGTGAGCAGTGGCCTCAAGTTCCTACTGCGTTGACTTCCAGCCATGAAGGAGTGCACTTTGATTTGCCAGCTAAAATTAACCATTTTCCTTTAAGTTATTTTTTGTCATTTTAGTTTATAGGAAAGTAAACTAAGACAGAATATTAACTCAATCTTACAAGGATAAAATCATGCAATTAATATTGCATGAAAGGACCTGCACAATGTGAAAATGAAATATGCTAAGCACAGAAATACAACACGGTATTCTTGTATGAAATATTTAAAATAAAGTTATGGAGGCAGAGAGTTAGAAATATGACACAAGGAATCTGATATGAAGTTGAAACAATATGATAGCTATAGTTAGCAAACCCCAAAACAATACTATATATCATTTGTATTTCTTGTCTCAGGCTAAATATTTATAATAGACCCAACCTACACAAAGATTAGGAGGGAAGGAGGGAGGGAGGGAGAACAAAAGCAAACAGAATTCAGAGATTGGGGAAATTTTGGAAAGTCATGGCTATGTGCTTATTCTCTTAATTGTGTCGATGGTTTCACAGGTGTATGCATAATATGTTCAAACTCATAATGCAAGAGATGATCGATAATGGTAGAAATGTAAAGAATAAAATTATTTAGACAAATGTTGTACTAGTTTATTAGTTTCCCACAAAACTAACTATTCGGCTACTATTTAACCAAGCATTATATCCAAGGACATTTATGGCATAGTATTGCATATTCATGTTCTCGCCAAACTTATATAAAAATGTTTATTGCAACTTCATTCCTCATATCCCAATGCTGAAAGTAACATAGATGTCTTTTGAAGTGGACATACTGTGTTTTACTGATATCATGAAGCAATATAATAGAGAATATTCTTTTATATGGAGTTTAACTTACATAAGTCTCTAGAGAATTAAGTTGAGTGAGAAAAGAAAACATCTAAATTTTACATGTTTTTTGTAACATTTAAATATCAATCTTAAAATGACAAATATAGAACTGGAGAATGAATTAGTCATTGCCAGGCTATAAGGGTGTAGAAAGGAGGCAGATGTGGCTATATATGGATAATGCGAGGGATCATTGTATAGCTGCAAATGATTGGCACATTCTTATGGCATTATAATACAGTACCCAAGTTACTTCCATTGGAAGATCTACAACACATCTTTGTATTCACCTAAAATATTTTAAAATTTATTTTATTTCAACAGTTTCATAGATAGTATTGGCTTTATACCATGTCCATCTTTCCCTTCTCTCATCCAACTTCTTCCATGTCTTCCATACTTTATAACAATTTCTTGTCCTCATCATTATTATTGTAACATATACATACATATATTTATTTCTTATAAATTTATTTTAATATAAATCTTTCTCAACTTAAAACTTCTATATTTTCTTTCAGTATTTTGAGGCAGAACCTCTCTTTGTAGACTAGACTGGTTTGGAACTCAATAAACAAACCAAGCTTAATTTTAATTACTAGACTTCTGCCTGACTCAGTCTTTTGAATTATGTGATTACACATGAGAGCCAGCACATCTCACTCAACAGATAAAACTTACTTTAAACTAAGCAACAACTGTTCATCAGAATTCACCTAGAAGAGATTATATTTGAGGTGTTAATGACAATGAATGGTATTTGAAATATTTGACGTACACCTAATTAATGAAAGAAAGGCAAAAGAATGAATAGAAAAATTGATAAGGAGTCAGAACAGATGATTCAGAAATGAGACACCAAAGTCCAATAAACACATGAAAAGATGGTTATGTTCATAAATACTAATAGTAGTTTTAATGTTTCTTAAAAATGTTTTCCTTCTCATACTGCAATTTTTTCATTGAATGTTAATGTTGATGTAAAAGGAGAAGTAGATACAGATGCTCAGGTGAAGATATAGTTCGGTAGCTACATGTTGGCAAGTAAATTGACATTACCAATAAATTGAATATACATATACCCCTCTACCCTAAAATGCCCCTAATTTTATGCTTTTAAAAGAGTTTTGCACAGGTATTGGAAAGGTCTGCATAGGATTACAGCAAACAAAAACAAATGAGAGAATTTGACATAAAATACAATTGGTGAGAGAACTAAAATAAAAATATATTCATTCATTTGAACACTACACATAGCTGAATGTGGATGAACTATTTTCAATTGCATGGGAGTTTACCAACACAATGTTAACTGAAATAAAAATACCAGATGGATACATATTATAAAATTCTAGTCTTAAAAATGAAATAATACTGAACAATGGATTGTTCAGTAACCCTTACACAAAACTATAAAGAGAGAACAACATACACAAAAAATTTAATGAAATGCAAGGTTTTTGACAAGAAGGTTTCATGTCTATCTGTACCCCCCCTTTTTTTAACCCATGAGTCTCCAGAAGACAGTTGTATTATACATAACTATAGGGTGGAATCAAGGCTCAGATTTCATCAAATTTACCCATGTTGTTTTGGGTGACTATATACGATTAACTTGGGGAGCAAACTTAATTTTTATGTTAAATCATCTTAAAGAGAATGCTACAAGGT